>JAUMJJ010000109.1:1555000-2067500 GCA_033556795.1 Tapera naevia | reverse complement strand
AAACTCCAAGTGTCTTTGAAAAGAAGATCTTAGACTTAGGGGTTACTAAGGAACTTTTGAAATATTTCCCTTCATAACTGCTTTCCTGTGTTTTGAAGATAAAATTTCTCTACTGTCTTTCCTTAAAACCTCCAAGATTTTCTCTACTTTCCTCATCTTCTGAAGATATTCTTATGTTTGATGTGGTAATGAATAGTTGGGGGGGGGTTAATCACTGGCTCAACTGCCCTTTTTATTAAATACACCAGCATCACTCTATGATTTTATTGTGAAGTCAACATAACATTCTTACCTACACAGAACCCCACTGCTGTCTCCAGATACTGGTGAAAGGATTTAACTGTATTCTTCTGTGCATTGAGTATAGAGATATGGACAAAAATCTTAGCCTTGAACATATTCAAATGTCGTGCACGTTCAAATTTGAATTTAAGTCCTGTGGTTCTCTCCTTCCTTTAAAATGTGTACAGCCTTTTTCTGATATTTAATTCTCTTCACATGTATATGTGATTGTTTATATGCCAGTTCTTGGTATTTCCTCTATGCCACTTCATATTCTGTGACAACAAAACCACAAAATTAACTGTGTATAGCCATTAAGTTCAATCTTCAATCACCTAATGACTGAGTTTGTCAGTCAAATTCTTTAAAATTCATGTCAAATCCATTAAACTGCTATACCTGGAAAAATAAACAATAAACAAAAAAATAAATTAAGCTCTTGTAACATTTTGTCTTCCTCTTTGAGAGAACAGTTATTGTCCTTTACTTCTGAAACAGACATTTAATTTAGAAGAATTTTATGAAAAATAATTAAAGAATCCCAAAAAGTATTTGAAGTAATTTCATGTCAGATAAAAGAAATACTATGTCCAATTGCCATGCTAGAACAAGACTCTGGTAATCATTCTGTTATTCCACTTGAATATTTAGTTCTCATCAAAAAGCTGTTGTTCAGAAGCATTTATCACAGTGGGAAACAGTCTACTTCTTTTCCTGAAGTAAAAAAATTAATTTGCCTGTAATATAATCCTTTAAGACAGTTTTGTCTACCATTCCAGCAAAGTCTGCTTTCTTATGACCGAGAATGACAGGAGCATCTTCAGGAGAAGGAACAAAAGGTCTCCTGCCACCATGTACCCACAGCTTTCCAGGCCTATTTCTTCTATTTTCATTTCAACAGTTCCATGAGTCCTCCAGTGCAGAAATGCAATAGGTCTTAAGGGGATTTTATTTGTTTTAGCCATTTTCTACTTGGATTAATAGTTTTGATTACAACTTTTATGTATTCAAGCGTACAGTTCTTCACTGAAGTTTTCATATCTGGTTATGCTAATAGAAGTTGGTCCAAATGATGTCCACCCATGATGGAAGAATTCATACCTCGTTTAAAAGTGGCAAAAACTGTGTGGAAGTTCTTCTTCTCATTTTTGTGTCACTATTACAATTGTTGCAGTTGGTCTGAATATTCTCTAAGTTTTGATAGTTACTATTTAGGCTTTGTTGATGAAATACTGGTTGTGTCATGCACTAAGATAAATTTTGAGTGAAAAATCACAACTTCAGATTTATATTTAGTTGTCCAAATTCTCCCGCATCGTAAATAATATTTCAGATTGGTAGAAATAAGTAAAGAATTTTAATTTTAGTTTTTCCCACTTCCTTACAGAATTGTGTGATTTCATTGTGTTACAAATTTAATTCACATAAAAGAAAGATTGGCTTCTTGCGATCATGATCATATTACTTTTCCAATATTTTAGCACTTTTTATGTACTTTACATTTAATTTCCACATGAAATATTATTTAATTTACAGGGAAACAATGGATTGATATCTCTGTGTCAATCCATATTTTATGCAAAATATATATTTCACTTGAATTTTTTTGCAAGAAAATTGTGACTTTTCAGCACAGAGTAAAGCTTAAGCTTAAGTTTCATCAAATTATTAGTCTCTGCATTATGAATTATAAATCAATTAGTATAATAAAAACAATTTATAGATCTGAAATAAAATGTCAATTTAATGACTAGTTGTTGAATCATAATCCAGACACCACGAATCTGGTAGTGAATCTGTGACTTTGACAGACACCTTCCCATTCTATATTTCATGAAAGCTTCAAAGGTATCATAAAAATGACTGACATTTCATCTGTTTGAATTGATTTACTCTCAAAAACATCCATTGCAATTTTTGCTAAATGCTGTTAGAATATATGACTTGCACTCTTTTTTTCACACATTCGGAACAATACTCCTCAGATATCTCACATTGTCCCTCAAGTGCCACTATTGCTCCCATTTCTGACATCTGTGCTTCTGAGTTGTTTGACAAGTAAAATCATGATATTACATTTTTTACAGTGTTACAGAACTGATTCAATTTAAAGTACTAGACATACTGGTACACAGCTTCAGGGTTCAAATGTCCCTCTGTTATCTTCTTTTTTATTTGCTCCTCTTCAACCAAATGTATGTATCCACTTTTGTATTATATCCACATTTAATATTATTCAACCTTGTCAGGAAAAGGAAACTCCCAGAAATTCTTCAGTAAGCTGCCAAAAAACAGCTGACTGATAATTATTCAGCACAATTACAAAATGTATAGGACTATATAGTGAAGGTTGTCCTGATTTTAACTATTGTCATCATCGTGATTTTTCCTTGGTACAGAAAAGGTCCTTCCCACTTGCAAGGATGAGAAACTGAAATGCTCTAACTTGTATAAGCAATGAAATAACAGTTTCAAGTGGTCAGACTGAAGCATTTCTGAAAATTGCTTTCAAAGGTCTTACAGAGGATAGCTCAAAGAACATCCAGAATTTCTATCTACTTACTTAAATCAATATTAACCCATCCATTCACAGAACTTCACCTCTGAATTTTATACCTAAAACTCAGATTCTTTGGTCAACTTTGTCTAAAATAAACCTAATGTTTATTATTAATATGTTAGGAATACTTAAATATTTCTTTTAATCTATATTTATTATCCTGCTACATTAAAGATAGATACATTACCAGGAAATGGTCACAATAATTGTTTTATGGAAATTGAAAAAGAAAATTTCCAGGGTAATACCATGTATCTATTCATAAACTGCTCCACAAGTAGAAAATTAACATATTAACAAACCATGTGGATGCAGGTCTTGGATACAGTCTCTGTTACTCTATGGCCTTACATCAAATCAGTGAACCTATCATAATTTACAAATTCTGTTTACACCTAGAAATAGTGTCATCTCTACTTCAAAAATAATTTAATCAACCTGGTATAATGCCATACTCAGATGTTAGTATATTATTTTTCAAGTGACTTTTATGACACTGTAACCTCTTCCAAACCGTAATAAGAATCTGAAGAGATTTTTGTATTAGTTTTACTGGACTGGTTCAATTAGCACTGTCAGTTTCAATAATGCACTTCTGTCTGTAAATCAGACCTCAGTTTTTATGTTCATAAAGAAGGGATAATAATACTTATTCACTTCTCAGATCCTTAGGTAGAATATGTTATTGAAATACAACACATTTGACTTGTTAGCACTTTGATACCAACACACATGCTACAAGAAAAAGGTACCCACAAAGAATTCAACCTGCTTACTGTAAGCCTCAAACAAGGCAATCAAGCCAAAACAAGGTTGTCCTCAGATAGACTCGCCATCAAAATTTTACTAGAGGTAAAATATAGAATCATTTCTATTATCTGAAAGTGACCGTAGAGGTAGACTAGACCCAAAACCAAGGATTGGCTGTTGGTGGGATAAGGCGCAAGCAAACTCTTGGAAGATTTTCCCTGTCTTTCTACAGTGACCCAGAAATTATCCATAGTATAATAACTTTTTAAAAATATTTGGTTTGTTGCTGGTTTAGCAAATTGAACAACAGAAAAAGCCACGTCTTTCTACATTGGAGGGAGAGCTCCGTCCTAGACATTTACATGCAGTTTCTCCTTGTGAGTTAAGATTTTTGGGCAGAAGGTAAAGGTCAGACCGCCACTGCAGCATCACACTGATGGAGATTCAGCATTTGTCCCCAGCCAGCACTTCAGTATTCTTTACCACCTGAGCAAAAGCTCTGATTTGCTGCTCCTTTTGTATTGGATTTCACCTTTCTTCTTCTTCTTTTCACTGTACTGATTCCCACCCAACACTCCAATCTAAAAAACCCCAGCCTACAATTAAAGCCATCTTCGTCAGTAGCTTACATTCACTAAAATTACTGTGTTTTAGAGAATTACACTGAATTTCTCTGAGGTGCTTCCTGACCTGTACAGGTCAATGTTCAAAAACTTTACTGCTTTGTCATCTGTCTTCAAAACACCTCTCCCATAGAAAGTAATTGTATGGGTCATGTTCAGAAAGAGACTAGATAACCCTAAGGGAGAATTGGTTTATATCTGTCATCAGTTTTCTCAGCATATACATTAGAAAGTTAAACCTAGAGCTAGGTATATCATTGAGGCACAAGTAACAAATGTGGTTGCATTTCAGAGTTTCTCTACGACCTTCAGCTAGTCATTTAATGTCTGTGCTCTAGGATCCCTAACTGTGCAGTGCAGATAACTCCACTTACTGTCTGTTGTAGTCCACGAGAATGAAAAATATTGCATAGATATTAAAATATTCTTGCAAATTAATAAGAATGTATATAAAAGAAAAGTCTTAAGCCTGCTTCTTACCTTATTTTGAGTGGTTTGCACCCACTGGAGTTATTTTGGCATTTACAGAGCCATTCTTGATTTATCACATTGTAAGAAAGTCAGAGTCACGCTCACTAAATGACTGTTGAGATAATTAACAAGAAAGTAAGACTTGCAAAGCTCGAGCTCACCAGTATGTAAAAATAAACAGAATTTAATAAAATGAGAAAAATGAACAAGAGAAAACTTAAATTTGATGATTTAACATCAGTGCAAATTAAATTATTTTCTGGGGTATATATTTTGGATAAAGATCAACTAAATCCCTTTAGATGGAAAACTTGAAATAGGGTTTTGTTGAACATCATTACGTGGTACAGCTTCACTCTGTATTGATTAAGCTCATCGGCTATGAGCAAGAAGGTTGCCCAGAAAGGTATGGTTGTTTTTTTTTTATTTCAAGCATGTCTTGTTTGAGTGGGATAATTATGCCCGGCAGATCTTGTTTATAACGCTTCTTATATATCATGAAATACAGTAATTTAACAGCTTGCTGGGGGAACAAGAATTTGTTCCAGTTCCTGATTTAAATGTTTATGCTAATTGCTATTTATTGGCTCAGATGCAAATGATAGGTTGGCCAAAGTGAAATTTTATGATGAGCAAACTCCCCCCTTTTGTGCAAATTGAAAAAGTGAAACAAGAAGAGGATGAAATGAGCCGAAGATGGTCTTAATGGCTGCTTTTTAATGGGGAAGATAAAATTAAGACTGATTTACGCGGCCAACTCCCCTGTTTTCTCTTATCAGCTCATTTGGCAGGAAAAATGGAAAAGTAATTGTTCCTCTTTCAATGTGGGCCTCAAACCATTATTTATTAGCTGAAATTAATCGCTGTTTATCCTTCATTCACGTGGAAACTGCTCTATCAGCATTATGAACCCCAGCAACTCAACTAGTCCCTTGCAATTTAGCCAACAGCAAGCACAGATCCTGATGAGCCGTGCCTTAATTTTCTGGGCTGTGGGAGTTAATGAAGACTCCTTTCTTAGGTGGACATATTTGTATTTCTACAACATTAATAACAAAGGCCCATACTTTCTTCTCTGCAACCTGTAAATTTTTTTTTTTTAGTAGAGAGAAAATAAAAGACTATTCATAAAGCTGGACAAAGTTGAAAGAGAACACAGAGAAAACTGGCATTTCCTTGTACAGAGAATCCCCTCGAGAACAGAGTAATGTGTTCGGTAACTCTTTGATCCTCTTAAGAAGTCCTCTGTTATGGAGTGTATAGCGCAATTGCAAAGCTTTGCTGCTGAGGAGTGTTTTTATTTATCCTTTCCTGCTTATGCTTTATTTTCACTGTATCCTCCTTCCAGCCTGGTAGGTTCTCTGTACCGGGTGCGCATGCATTTAATGCCAAAAGGCAACTATGCAGCTGGGTCAGCTACAGCTGCATCTTATCTAATTCTGCCTAAGGAGGCCAACTGGTGCTGGCAACATGCACTTCAGGCAGAAGTCCTTTCCTGCTTAGTTTTTGAGATGGTACAAACATCACCCAGTTCTCCTTTCCACATAGCCAGGAGGAGAGAGGAATGCTCACCTTTGCTTTGCTTTTTTTTTTTCAACCTCAGAATGCCCTTGGAAGTTAGATGTTTGATTTCAGTAGCAGTAGCAGCTGCTGCCTTGAAAATATCAGCAATAAGTAAATGCAGTTTACATAGTAAATAGAATGAAAAATGGATTATTAAGCACACGCTGTAGGAACTGTCCTGCTGATTCAAGCCTAAGGTGTGTCTACTCCACTGCCTGTCTATGACAGTGGCCAGCAGAGAGAATACATAAGAAGGTGTGAAGCGATCTTGTTTGGTGCCTTTGACTAAGGGCTTGCTTGATTTCTAATTGGCTGAGACAGACTGAAACCCTGAAGCATGAGTTTTAAAAGATTTAAGACCAGCAAAAGCAGCAATGGATGAGAAATATACTTCTACTGAATATTGTTTCTGAACACTACTGTTCAAGAGTGTACACGCACTTAAATAAACTGGTGTTCAAAAACTATCCCAATCGTCCTTTCATGGGACCTAAGAATGAAGTAAAATTGAGCAACTTTTAAGCAAAGCAATGTGTCCTGCAGTTTAGGCTTTAACAATCTGTTTTATAATAAGATATATTCATGATGCCTTTCTTCGTTAATGTTATAAGGGAGATCACTGGACACATACTCTTATTTGCTATGGACCTGATCTAAAATTACATTGAAAGTCAATAGATGTTTTTCCATTGCTTTACCTGTGTTTTGGATCTGCTACAAGATCTGTACATTACTGTTTCAGGAAGGGCAGAAGCAGTGAATTTTTCTCAGATTTGTAAATGCAGTAATGAATTTCTAAATAACACTGATGTTCAGCTCACTTTTTAAAGAGAGAGCAGTAACCTGCTACATATGTGTGAGACACTGATACTGGTATCAAAAGCAATAAAACGTTTTAGGTAACAGGTATATCAATGTACAGATGAACATTTATGCCTTCATCAATATATGATTAGAAACCTTAAAGGAATAACAGCCTAACTTTCCAGCAATAAATGGCCTAGGAAAACACTTGGTATTATGCATGGTAGGGCAAGACTGTCTTCCATGGATGATCTCTTGGCACATGTTGTATGGGCAGCACCAATCCAGTTGGTGATGAGAAATGAAAGAAGAGGTAGATGGAAGTCCCTCACTTCTTTTTCAGGGGTAAAGTCTAAAATGTTGCTACTTATCACACAGATGCGAGGTCTAGAGCATTTTATTACATACTAGACTGAACAGTTGTCAGCCAGAAAAGATAGCTCTTTGAATGAGGGTGACAAAGAAATTCATGTTGCTTCTCACTCACCATTTTCAAAGGGACCAGATTCTAGCTGACCTTTGCAGAGGTATATCTATGGAGAGGAGACACAGGATCAGCTCCTCTACATTTTCAGAGAGACAGCTGTTGTTACCTTCACCTCTTACGCTGCTGGGAAAGATGCCTCTCAAGACTGTTCCCCCAGGTTAATTTCCCAAATGGAGAGAAAGAAAAGTTACATGTACACCTCTTCTTCATTACTTCCAGCTTGATGTTCATATTCATATGTACCAAGAGAAGCAACACTGGAAATGTTCTAATTGGGTGCTGTACTCTCACTGGCACAAATGAGAAGGTTTTTACGTTTTGTTGTTTATCTAAACTATGGCCTTGATCCTGCTTCATATTAATTCAGTGGGAGTTATGCCATTAACTTAACTGTGGCTGTGTGTGTTGGAACACACTCCATTTTGTTTCTAATTAAAGACAAGCTTGAGTCCTGAAGCTAAATTCTGATTATAGTGTGGTCCAAGTGTCTGAACTTGATTGCCAAATTAGGAGACGTAAAGCTGCACAGAAAAGCTCCATCAAATGTCTGAACTTCAGAGATACTGACCATGCAGTAAAAGTCAATACATATAGTGTGTGTTGAGACCATGCTTACTGCCTGAAGCGTAGGTTTATGTGTCTTATTTCACCTGTAAGTTTAGTTCAAACTCCAGAGACAACTTGGAGAGACATTTCTATACCTAGAATTCAGCTCAGCTTTCTGAAGCTAAGGACTATTTCTAAGTCAAAAGATTGTCATACCATTAAGCAGTGTATTTCCAGAGGCAGATTCTTTCCTATTTATGGCATCCCAGTCTTGTTTTTAAAATAAATGCTGTTTGATTGTTTTTGCTGTCAGGGAATTCAGAATTCATAGAGAATTTCAATGAGAAAGAAACGTTGGTCTTTCACTGTCCAGTAGACCTAAGACTAGTCATCAGTGCCAAGGTGAGTTCTAATCGTTCTTGCCATTGCAGTAAAGTGCTTTTTTACTCTGTCATCCCACGTACTGTGTCTTTAAGACAAAAGATGTGGCAAACAACAAATCTGTTTAACTGTACTTCAACTTTGCCTGCTTTACAGCTATGTTATTTAATTCCACAAAGTTAGTTAGCTGATAACCCAGAGTTTTCTAAGTAGTAAAAGGATATCTTATATTATTTTTATGATTAAATGTTAAAATTATGTAAGATTGGTCCTATTCACTTAAGATTATTCTCATTAGTTTTCATAATTGTTGGAGTCTACTTAAGTAATTTATGAGTGGGCATTTAATGCAGCTATAGCAATAATTGAATCCTCTTTGGCCTTGCTGACCATAGTGCTTTCTACCTAAATTTCATAATTGATACCGAATACACTCATATGTCATAGCTCGTGGGAGATACAAAAGCCCTGAAAGGATCTGGAATTGTGTTCTGGTTTATTTCGTTTATACTCTACTGCTGTGACAAATATGGGAATATAACCCAATTATACAAAGTGCTGTGTGGAAGAGCTCACACCAAAATAGATTCTCATCAGAAAAGGGTCTTTCTAGGACAGTGAAAGGTATTAATATGGCAAGATATATGGGGAAAGTAAACCACTGCTGTTCTTCTAGTGGCTGCCTCATACATATGTATAAAATCTACCTATGCATGTAATTCAGCCATATCTGTTTTGCTGGAATTGTTTGCACAATTTGGTATATACTTTCTTTCTCTGAAAAGGGTATAATATAAGCACACTTGGAGAAGTTGCTTCAGAGCAACCAAACAGAACTTGAAAGTGAATGACTGTAACCTCCCAGCAGACGCTCTGACATTTTTGTATCTGTGATCCGGGATATTCCTCTGTTTTACACTTGCAGTGGATCTAAGCCCCAATTAACATTTCTGGCTCTTTTAGGAATCTGAGGACTGATCCTTCGTGGTCTTGCACTTGTACTGTCATTCCACCTGTACAATACGAGTGCAAAACACCACAAGCTCCGTTTTGACATTTACTTCAATGCAGATAAAGTAATTTACACCACCAGTGATGGTGGCCCTACAATCTGATTCGTCAGCTTTTAAATCTTGGTTTGCACTAGAGAAACAGATGTACACTCCACAGAAGTGGGAAAAAATAGTACTTTGAATGTGTTTGACAGTGAAAGCATTTCAGTTCAGTTCTCTACTCTTCAAAGCAAGTGCAACAATATTTTCTTCAGGGTAGGGAAAGCCTTGCCTTTTCAGCTTAGTTGCTGATTCATTTGAGAATCACTGTATTGTCTTTGCTAGGACTTTGTCAACTGTTTATCCCAAGCTAATTAACTCAAGCTAAACCCATCTTCTTCCATTAACCTGGCAAGGGCATTAGGGAGAAAGGCAACCAATTAAATTTTCACATATTACTACCAACTTGGTAAAGCTATCCGATTTGGTCTTACTGAAATACAGCCAGAATCAGTGTTAATGCAATTCTCGGCAGCTTTTGTCTAAGACAGAACACACTGCTGCTCAAATCTCTTTGCTGCAACAAGGATGTTTACAGCTGCTGCAGGGTACTGCCCACCCTGCCCATCCTTGTCCTCTCCAACATGATACCGGGGTTACCAACACCTAACTGCTTTCAGTGGACCTCCCACGTGGCTCTTTCCTTCCAGGGAGGCAGAATCCTACTGTCCTACTAACTGGACAATTTGTCTTCAAGAAATAAAGGAATTCTGGATCAAAAGTTGAATTGTAGCTTCACGTATCTGCTAACGTTGAAATAGAAATGCGGATCTGAAGGTTATAAAGAATTCCTACATCTACATGGGAACAAACCAGACTCCTAGGTGGAGTCACCCATCCATTCATATCTTCTGTATGAGTTTAAAATTTGGATGTAGTTTTAAACAGTACAGCTGACGTTACATTGTGTCTGGGAAAAAAAATCCACATTACTAGTTTGAGGATGTTTTCTGTTGTGAGGTACTGAGAATTGTCAGGATCAGATATTTATGCATTTTATCTGATTTCTTGTCAGTAGGCATCTGTGAAAATTTTTCAGCAAGTGCCTTGCATTCTGAGAGACTCTTGTGAGAGGACTATACAGTAGCCAATGTTTGCAGAAGACTGGACAAAGCTGTGGGGTGAACCACAGCCACCTGCACCACCTGTTGCTGTTCCCATGGGTGGGAGGAATTCTGACCGGCTTAAGTACAGTGTACAGCTGCCTAATTTTGGTGGGGCTTATTTTCAGGAAGAGCCTTTAGAGAGCTATGACTTTTTGAGGTCCCACCTCAAAGTGGAGCCCAGACTCAAAGCCAACGAACACTACCAAAAGCTGTCTTGCTATGCTACTATGTAATGCTGTGCTGCAACAATATGCCTCCCTTTCTGGTCTTGTCAGCCAGGCTGACTGAAAAAAGAAAAATCTCACCTTTTTTTTTTGATGCATCTACAACCATTTTAACCAAAATAACACCAGGAGTTGCAGCAGATGTTGTTCTGTGGGCCCTGGTGTTCAGTGGTGATAATACTCAATTTAAGTGACTTTAAAATAAGGCTCTTCTTAAGCATAAACAGTCCTCTATTTCTATAGAAACAGAACAGGAGGCAGGACATAAACAGGAATGAAAGCAATGGTTATTCTAAAAGCTAAGCCATGGGTTATTCAGTAAAAGTGATAAACCTTCTGTCAAATAACTCATCCAGTCTCTTCTGAGTCAAATTAGTGGCTCCAGAACCTACCTACATTTGAAAAATAATCTTCATTTTGAACTAGATACCTAATGTCTTCATGTAATGTCACCATATTCTAGTATGATGTGAAACACTTGTAAACAGCTCTCTAAGCACTTGCTCAGTACAGCCCGTAAGTCTGTAGATCTCCACTGTAGCTCCCTTCGTAACCTTCCAGCCTGAGGAGTCCAGCTTGGTTCAGTCATTACTATTGCAAAACAGGTGATATGCTTTGCCCAGCATTGCTTCCATTCTTTGTATATTTTTGAGCTCTGTGAGTCATCTTTGCAAGACAATTCATGTAATACACAGGATGAATGAACAACAGAATCTCAGACTAGTAACATTAACTGCACCTGATCAAGAACGGCATGTATTCCCAAAGCTCAAAGATTAGCAGCTCTTCAAAATCCTAAAGTCTTACAAGTCTTACTGCTACTCTTTTTTTTTTTTTTTCTTTTTCACAGTGATGCTTTTATATTTCATGCAAATTTCCTGGATCCAGGAAAACCTCTTGCCAGCCTGCATTTTTCATCATTAAGGCTTAAATGTGAAAAATAAAAATCGCCAAACTGACAGTTGGCAGACTGTCCAGCTTATGACTTCATCACGACGTGGTTATGTATGCTAGCAAATAAAAGGTTTCCATGAATAAATTTACTATTTTAATATAGCATAAAAGTCATTTAGTCACATATGAAAAAAAATCTTAGACATTCTGTCAAAAATATAATTTTATTCAATTATTTTACCATGGTACATACTCTGATGTTCACTGAGATTGTGAAACAGTCGATTTCAGTTGAGGGCTGAAAAGAGAGTAGTGTCTCAGTCCAGATTTGCATATCCTTTTCATTGAGCGTTTTACTCAGATGTGCTCCAGTGACCAAGAAGGCAAGCAACATTCTGGCTCATATCAGAACTGGCATAGCCAATAGGAGTAGGGAAGGCATCATCCCCCTATACTCTGCATTGGTGAGGCCACAACTCAAATCCTGTGTTCACTTTTGAGCACCTCACTGCAAGGAGGACTTTGATGTGCTGGAGCGTGCACAGAGGAAGGCAACAAAGCTGGTGAAGGAGCTGGAGCACAAGTCTTATGAGGAGCAGCTGAGGGTACTGGGATTGTTTAGCCTAGAGAAGGTGAGGCTGGAGGAGATCCTATCACTGTCTACAACTGCCTGGAAGGAGGTTGTAGTGAGCTGAGTGTTGGTCTCTTCTCTCAAGTGACTAGCAACAGGAAGAGAGGAAATGTCCTCAGGTTGCACCAGGGGAAGTTTAGACTGGATATTAGAAAAAAATTCTTTGCCAAAAGAAAAGTGAGTCATTGGAACAGGCTGCCCAGGAAGTTGGTGGAGTCACCATCCCTGGAGGTGTTAAATAAAAGAGTAGATGTGGCACTTTGTGACATGGTTTAGTAGGTGCTGGGCTGACAGTTGGACTTGAGATCTTTTCCAACAATAATATTGATGTGATTCTATGATTCTACTTGTCAATTTTGCCTGTGACAATTTCTCTAGCGACAAAATTGTCTAATCTGTGTGGGGTAAAGAAATAGACATTACCTATTGTTGTGGTTTCAAATAAAAGAAGAACTTATATTGGGATGCTAGTTTATATCAGCCTTAATGCACTGAAGCCAACAAGTGAAAAATGATCCATGGACCCAAACACTGTCAGTGGACACTCAGACTGAAGTCATGGTGTTCAACAGACATTGCCTTAAAGGACAATTCAGGTAAACACGCTTGATTACCTAGAAGGTCTTTCTGTTCAATATATGTTTCCATAATTGTGGTACAAAGAGGAATACATACATATGAGAGTAAATAAGTAAGTCAATCAAATTAATGACCAGAAATCAGTCCTACACTACTATTTAGTCAATACACCAAATAATTGAAAGATCAGCTTGAATCTAGTAACCAAATAAGAGAAAAATTTTCTTGTATGTCCAGGGAAGAAGAAAAATTTTGGCTAGATTTCTCTCAGGGAAAACCATTTCTTAACTTTCTTTTCACACATCAAACACACAATTACAGGTGCAGATACAGTGCTAAGTTTAGTTCATGTAATACCAATATATTTGAATACTGTTACAGTCCATATTTCAAAGCCAAGCATAAATAAGGTAAGATGTATATACCATAAATGTTTATCAATTGCCACATTCTAGTGTCAGCAAGTGCAGACAATATCATCCCTCTTTTGTCCCATTACTATATTATGATGTAATGTAATGTAATGTAACATAACATAACATAGCACTTATTAAACACCATGTTCAATTTAGGTTGGTACTCTGGCATTGGCACATATCACACAAAAAGTATTTTAGAAAACACACCCTTTTTCTTTGCAATATGCATGTAGTGTAGTCAAAACAGCTATATATGAACTTTACTTCAAAAAAGAATATACTTTTTTCCTCGATTTAACCCTTCCCAATAGCCTTTAAGTCTCCATTGACTTTAGTGACTCAGTCCCTTGTTCTGGGCAAAGTTAACAGCAAAGGCATCATGGTAATAAAGTGATGGTTTTGTGATGTAGTTATTTGCTTTCTAGATGCAGACCAGAATTCACAAATTGATTTCATTTAGTTACAGCAGAAAGTCTCTTAATATAGATAGGTCAGATTTGAGCAGTTTATGGATAAGTAAAATGTTTTTTAGTCAGTAGCACTTCACAGAACTGCCAAATTGAAATTGTCTTTGAAGAAATTATTTCCGTGATAACTGGCAACTTAGCCTGCTGTAGAAATATATAAGGCATTGTTAAGTACTGTGCTTTCCTTTATTTTGTATTATTTTTAATTATTATTTAATAATGCTATTTTGCCCTCATATTTTTAGTGATGTTTTAGTGATTAACCTTCAGCTGATATAATTCAAACAGTTGACCAAAAGATTAGGTTGGTCTATAGAATATAAAGCATTTTCTGATCTTTTGGGATTTTTTTCTGCTTGTTCATTTGTATGTCAAACGGCATTCCTAAAATCCTGAGATTTTTCTGAAACTTTAGCATTCTTGCCATAAGCAAGAAAGCCACAAGCAATGTTTTGAAAATTTTATTCCGGGTCAAGGAGACTCTGCTGACAACAGGAATTCTTTGTGAGTAGTCCCTGCTGAATTAGGACTTTTGCTTAAACATGTTCAAAAAAAAGAGCATAGTGGTGTAGCATTGCTACTCATTTGCTCTCAGAAAACTTCTGAAATATGGTTCTTGCTTCAGGCTTGTTAAAGATAAACATTATTTATTTTGTATTTATTCATAAAATCTATATTCATAATGCTATTCATAGTCAACAAAGTTATTTTTTCAGAGGCTTTTATAATATCAGTATTTCCTACAAAGTATTGAGAACATTGACCTCTGTCCTCCAAATCCCCCTACTGTTACTATAAAAGGTCCTATGGAAGACAACTTTATAAGGCATTTCTTGGTGGATCAGAGATGTCCTGTAGATTTTGGAAAGCGTATGTCTTGAGTGTTACACACATGATAATTTCTCACAGGGAAGAGACTTCCTATAGAGGTGACTTCGAAATTCCAATTTAAATATGTTCTCCTTCTCTCTCATGTCTCTTGTTCTTTTCGGGGACCACAACAAACGAGAAGATTATTTGTTTAGTCTTGTTAATCCCCACGGTTTTTAACAAGCCATGAAGGATCTGCATTTCTCAGGATTTTCTTCTGCTCCTAAAATCTCTGTTTTGTCTGGGACTTAAGAGTCAACAGAAGCATTTACATTTTAATAATGAAGAAAAGTAACTTCAGTTGCCTCCAGTCCTAAACTGTTGGTTTTGGAGTATTCCTTTTGGCAGCAAGATGCTTCTCCTCTGCACCATTCTCTCAACCTGTTTACAGTTATTTTTTTATTGTTGATATTACATAATGGGAAGATGCAAGGTAAATGGAATTGAGGAACCCATCAAAAATAAATGGCTTTTTTAAAAATCATGTAAGTTTTCCAATCCAGTTCACAGTATTGGTTTAGGGTGGTTTTTTTTAAAATTTATATTATTTAAAGCAGGATTGATCCAATTCCCTTAAAAGAACAAAATCATAGACTAGTTCTCAGAACGTATTATTGTTGTACTTGTACCATGTTTTGTAAGCAATGAGTGCCAAAATGCAGTATAACTGGGCCACTGCAATTTCTTGACAGGTCCAAGTTTTCAGATTATTATTAAATGTCATTGCTTTAAGGGTGCTGTGGGCAAAAGGTGCCGGGGTAAATTAAGTACAACAATGTCCTAGCTTCCTCTCTCTAGACCTGTTCCTAAGTTTTATTCTTCAAATTCTGTAAGACCTGTAGGAGCTCAAACTAAGATCCCATCCAACAAATCAGTCTACACTGCTTCTACCAAATATGTGGAGATACAGGTTAGATTTTGGCTGACATCTCTATCTCAGCATGACAAATGCTAAAAATCATCCACCCGCCCTCAAAATAAAAATTTAAAAAAAAGGCAGGAGGAAACCTTAATATTGGTTAAAATGTCAGTTGAATTAAATGAGAGTGCTGTGATTCGTACCCACGAGGGGAGAAAAAAGCACAGCAGATATGTTAGAGGTACAAAAAAATATTGAGTTTCACACATAGCATGTAAGAGTTGACAAGTCTGCTGGCAGCTGCCTGGTCGCAGGGGGCTGCTGGGATCACGGGAAAATACAGACAGTGCTACGATACTGAGAAACACGAGAGAAACAGAGACAGGGCAGGGTGATAGATTATGTCTCTCGGCTTGTTAAAGCCCAAATTGCTTTGGGCTCAACTCTGTGCTCACAGAATGGGGAAAGGCCAAAACTCAACGTCCAAGAGAATTAAAATGCAATGAGACTACCTCCTTTCCATATGCAATACCTTGTAAGAATAACAGATTTAACAAGCCATAAGTAATATAGGTGGAGGGAGAAGTGGAATGAAATTAGTGAATAAGACTGAGTTGAAAGAAATGCTCAAAGTGGTTAAAATGAGGTATCCTTGAAGGCTGTGGGGCAGAAATTACGTAGAGAAGAAAAGGGGAAAAACTGAGACTCAGCCCTTGAGCAGTCTGAAAAGCAGTTTGGGAGACAGCAGTGAGGAGGAAGTAACAGCAGAGCCATTAAAGGTTCCGTCTGCTTGGGCACCACCATCAGTGAAAATGAGTGCAGGCACCTCTGTTGTGGTGAAGAGCTACCTTTTTTTTTTTCTCCTGGGCTGGGAAAAGCAGCAATCCCTCAACCTCCCTGCTGTTTGCCTCTTTCATAAAACCTGTTTACCATCATTTTCCTTATTTTGCGACTATCTGACAAGACACTACCTATCTCTTCTCTTTCTTCTGCTGACATAATCTATTAAAAATGGAGTTAAACACCTACTTTAGATGCATCTGTGCATAGGGTCATGGCAATTGCATGCATTTACTTGAACAGATTAGCATTTAACTATTAAAGTAGTTTTTCTTTACCAGAAAGCTTTCCCATGAAGACTGATGTCAAAATTTCTTCTCTGTCCTTTATCTAGCTCTGTGATAAACTCTGATTGATCACCTGACCCTTCCCTACAGCCAAATAATGACTTCATTCATTGTAGTGAATCTGTATGCAGCATAATGGCTAAGCATACTGGGAGCTGATGACACAAAAGGCAAAATAGAAATAAAATTTAAAATGCACAGTCTCAGCTTTGTTATCATTAGTATGAAGCTCGAGCAAGAAAAAAGATACGAAGTCTACAATCCCCAGAATATTATCTTTACTGACAACCAGAACTGCTGAATGGAGGAATGAGTTGTTTGTTTTATTTTTCCATGGAAAATAAATTACATTTCAAAGAAAAAAAATTGAAAGCAAAACTATTTAAACAGGAAATTAAAACAATATTTCGTATCTTAATGTTGAAATAACTTGTTAAACTGTAGTATTAATAGACACATGAAGGAAAGCGATGGAGGAAAATGTACTATGGTTGTTTTCAATTTTGAAGTATTACAATGGTTTTAGGTATTTTTTAAAAAAAGTTAGGTTTAATTGAAGTTCCATTTTCTCTGCAAAAACAGCTTTAATAGAAAATAATCTGGCAGTAAAATCTTATCCTATCTAAAGTTCTTAAACTATTTAAAATATTTGGTGAATAACTCATGATCAAAGCCTAACTATCCTTTCAAATTAAAGATGAACATATAAATAGATGCTACTCCAACTTCCCCAGACCCTACCAGTACTCTCTTTTCACGTTTTTTTTTCCCCAAATTTTAGGCAACCTTATGAAATTCAAAGAACGATACCTTCCACAATTTCTCTAGATGGATGTCTGCTGTGGAGTTGAAGCGATGATGCTTTGTTTGTTTTTTTAATCTCTTAAAGTGCCTAGAATTTAGAATGGGTACTTAGGTGCTTTTTTATAATGTAAAACAAAATAAACAAACTGTTACAATAATACCTATAACGGTTATGACCTGGAAGCTATGCTCATGTTATTGTTCCTATATGCTTTTTATTGTTCTTGGCAGAAGTAAAGGCTGACATTACCATCAGCAGATCTATTTTGTGGGTAATCTGGGGCATGAAAGACCCCACTTCAGCACATCACTTAAACAAGCCCTTAGCTTTTGAAAGGCATTCAAGTTTAATTGACTTGGTTTAAACAATAGTGTTGCTGAATAGGGCCATAATGAATTAAGCCATGGTTTTCTCAGCCTGGAGACTACCAATCAACACATATAAATGAGGAGATCTGCAAATGAGGCTCTGCCCAGACTTTCCATGGACCCACAAAACAGCCCTGCGACTGCTCAGCTTCAGAATCCCCTTCCCAGGAGCATGCAGCCTTAGCTCACATCCATGACTGAGCCTGACCCAAGCAGCGATGGTCCTGCAGTGGGACTGAAAATATGTTTCATCCTCTCACCTTGTTTGGTGAGTGAGACTTTTGACCCTCAGAAAAAATGGGCCCTGGATATCAGGTTAAAATAATTTCCTGTTTTTTGTGGGAAGCTAATCTTCCTCCTGCTCTCTTCAGTGCAATTTTTTTCATAACCTTAAGAGCAACCACTTGGAAAACACAGTTAAAAGACAGGTGCTCAGTTTCCGCAGCCACCCAACCGCACCTGTCTCTGTAAGCACAGTCACAACATTTCTATTGTGGCTAATGACTTCATACTTTAGAGCACTATGATATCACAGACAGGGGTTTTAACAGATTTGAATTCTGTCGAAATTTTTAGACTTATTCTACCTTTATACTGAACGCCAGAGAAGCTCCAGTTAATCTTCTTTAAGGCCCTATTCGCTTAATGGAAACGCTTAGCTGTATAATTGCTTTGAGCCTATTGCTATTCCAAAAGGAAAATATAATAATCTAATGGTATTGTCTCTATAAGCGAATGAGAATTTCAGGAGTGGATGTTGGTGCCACCCATGTGATCCAGAGAGGTTAATGCAGTTAAAGTTATTTCACAGTCCATTAAGGAGCTTACGGTGACCCCTCAACCTTTGAGCCAACAACACGGAATCCATTATCATCACAACGGAGGAGCTGGGGCTCTGTTGGCTCCGCAATGGGCCCGGGAAATCCCAAGTTAGTACTTTGTCTAAAAAAATGCACTTTTCTTTCTGCTTCTTGGGTATGGCTATTAATATACCCTCCCGTAATTTGTAACATTAACATTGCTGAAGGTACAGAAAAGGGCATTGAAATGAAGACGTCAAAACTGCTGACTTGGTTCAGAGTATGATAATATTGCCTACATATTGAAACAGTGGATATATATAACAGGAGAGATCAAGATGAGGAAAGTCATGGAACTCAAGGAAATTGATGATAAATTATCAAAGGCTCTGAAACTCATTTAAGAAAATAATAGCTTGACTTCATATTTCTTGATACCACAGGGTTGACTTTTTGTTGGTTTGGGGTTTTGTTGGGTTTTGGGGTTTTTTTCCTAGTTTAGTTTTGGTTTTAATATTATTTATATGATGACAAAAGACTTGGAGAGTTTACTGTACATAGGCATGTTTTAATTTTGCAAGTGTAGTTAATTCATATTCCTTTATCTAAAACATTTATTATTTTTTACTATAACTGTTATGAAAACCTTGCTAACCCTCTGCAGGAGATGTATTTGCAATTAAGTTTAATGGTGTTAAAATACATATACCACAATGTACACAGGAATTTTCAAAAGATAATGTCAGTTACACAAAAAAAAAAAGACTGATTTAGATGCTGGGAGAGAAAAAATTAAATGTTAAAAGCCTAAATTTTAGCAATAAAATGTCATAGATTTTAGTCTCAAAACTAATGAGAATACAATCCTCCAGGTTGCTTGACAAAATTAATGAGAATGAAATGATCTGTTATGTGCATGAAATTTTGTCATTTTTAAATAAAAATTGTATTGTTAAAATTCTAGCTTGGAAAAGAACCGCTCCCAAATCTTCAGAAACATTAAATAACATGATAATGTAAGCATCAATATTATGTCTTTATTTGGTATGCTTAGAAATGAAAAGAGAAAGATAAATCTTCCTACAATACCTACAATATTTTGGTGTCTTTGATGCTTTAGTACCCATTTTAACTAATTAAAAAATAAGATTGCCACAAGCAGTGCCTCTCATTTTGTCTATGGTATAGTAATAGTGATAGAGAAAAGCATGTGTAGCTACAACAGTTTAAAAAAGCAAGGTAATAACATCTTTTCATAGCTGACTCTCTGCTGAAATAATTAGAAACAGGATTATGTTGTCCTGATTACTCTAAAGAAAAAAAAATAATGTTCTTATGATATTCTTTAATCACAACACTGAAGGTAAACATTGAGCCTTTACTATGGAAAGCCTTCAGAAGGCAGTCTGAATTCCTTTCATACAAAACGTAACTAAAACTTGTGTATATCCTAATTTTCTGTATTGTGTCTTTAGAGTTATTACAAAAATAATACACTGAGATTGGGTTACGTAGAAGTGGCAGTAAGGAGCATAACAGCATATTTTGTGAATTTCCAGAATATATATTAGCTAACTACATAGATTCTCTTTCACTTCCTTACTGAAAAATAAAAGTTGCTAAGTGGCTCTGTTAAAGGATGGAGAGAATCGCTCTCATACTCTTCAACAAACATGAAAGGAGGGGGGAAATCTGCCATGTGCTGTGGAGATAGTAGAGTTTGCATCACTGCAAATATTAAAATAGCTCTTTTTTAAATAGTGTTTTCTAGTATGCCACAGGGGCAGCCAGACTGTACCTTCCTTTTTAAAGATCATTGTGGCAACCCTGTCATTAGCCAAATAATTCACTAAGTAGTGATAGTGAGGGGAGAATAAGGATTTGACTACTAAACGATAATCAGCCTTAAAAGATATTTTATGAGATAGATGTTATTTTAGAAAACCAGTGAAGTCATCAGTATTTTATGTGAGAGGCATGCCATACTGGCAATTTTCTTTCTATTTCAAGACCTTATTTTTAATGATAAAGGGGTGGTTTTGTTAATTCCTACACCTATTCACTACAGCAGTTTGCAGCTTAGCTGAGCTCCAGTTCACACACACAGGCACTCTCAAATACATTTATAGAGCAGCAATTATTGAGAAAGTAGTCAGGGTAAATGTAGGTGGGTATAATAATATAATACAAGTAATTAATCATGGGGCATGGGTTTCATTATGTCAACAAACTGGATGAAACCTCCTTGGGAGTGTGATATAAAACAATATGTAAGAATGATTTCTTTAAAGTGACAGGCAGAGATAATCAACCGAAACTCTATCTGACAAAGCAACATATCCATAAAACTGGAATATTTGGGACCAGGAAGTGTAGATATCATTAGTGCAAAATAGGGTACCTTTCATAGAGTTCTGCAATGGTATTAATAAATGGTATATCAAAACAACAGATCTATTTTACCATATCATGTAAATGAAGGAATAAGACAGAGATTTTTTTAGATATGATTTTTCCTAAGTACTTGAACACTTTCTTGAAGATTACAGGGAAAGGCATAGAAAATATAAGCAGTCCTGAAGACTCTACATTTTTGAGTAGCAGTGGAAGAAAGAAATAACACAGATGCACAGCTGGGAAGTCCCATCACCAGATACAGGCAGTAAGCAGAAGCTGATTTTTCTACTTAAAAATCACATACAGGACTACAAATTTCACTCAAAAGTTAGTAATAACTTGCTAGCGAAATAGCAAGTGAGCAAAGAAAATCTTTAGACCTAAATGGAGCTCCAAAGTGAATCTCAGCCTTCAGCAGCCAAAAATAAACCAGTTCTTGGCTGAAAGACATAAGTGCTATTGTGAAATTGATATCCCTCCTTGGCTTATTCCCAGACAATATGTTGCCTTTCTGGGGGCTGATCAATGTGATTGATGTGATGTGTGAAAACCAGGAGGGAGCTCCCCTTTAATCAAACCCACTATCCTGCACTGATAGGCAGCTGTGGACTAACATGTTCTTCTGCCTCACTCCCTCTGGCTCCCCGTAGAAATTGATACAGGCAAATAAAAAAAAGGGCAAGAGGGGAGAGAAAAACAAACTGCTGAATAGGACATGAGAGGGCAGCAATTGAGCAGTGAATTTAGTCCTTAAAAAAATAAAGGACTATGACTCCACTTGCAGTGCCAGGCTTGATTCACAAAAGGCAGCCCTCTCCCACACAGCATCAGCCACTGGGACAGCAGGAAAGGTCTTTCTCCCAGGAAAGCAACATGACCCAGTGCTGGATCCCTCCCAGCATCCTTCCTCTGTCTTGCCTGCAGTGTTAGTATTGATCTGATCTCATTGTGCCACTTTGGGCTAGCATGAGCGTAAAATAATTAGGGCTAAAAATACCTTAAAAGGTTCTTGGATGTTGCTTCACTCACTTAGACATGATGTAAGTGTCTGTGCAAAGGATTTTAAATATTGACATGTTTTAATTTTACATGTTACTGGCTTATGATCCTATGAGTTTCTCTTCTGCTCATACAACAAAAGACATACTGCCAGGTGCTGCTGGTTCTGTACTTTATGTGGGACATTCTTTTTAGGTAGACAGCAATTAAATTATTTATAATTCCCCAACATGTGGAATGCATTAAATTAAACAAGCTTAAAAGATTAACATTAGAGCATGATCTTTTTTAAAAAAAAAAGTTTTAGAGACTTATTCTCATAATTGTGAAGATCTCAGAGGTACAAATGTCATGTGGTTAGCTTTTCTACAATTTGCTATATTATTATAATACCTGCATATCACATCTTGATGACAGATCACCAGCTAATCATGTCATAAGCATCAGTTAAGAAAGTCTATCCAAGTCTCCCATGAAAAATTACTGTGGTTTTAAAGCTAATCCAAGATAAAACAACTTTTTGTATTTCAAAAACAGAGCAATTAAGAGAGTTTTACAACATAAACATGTCATTGGATCCAAAGGTGTAGTAGCCAGAGTAAATATAGTTTGAAGAATACATATAATGGGTAGGTAAGTAAAAGTCAATCTAGCAAATCTTTTAAACACATTTTGACTTTAAGTATGTGAACCACCTCTTACAGTCTATGCCTGTAATCACAGACCACGTATTTTAGTGTCTTATAAGTTTACAGAGATAAACTGGTTTTCTTTCACTGAATTTGAGTATGTGGAAAGAGCAAAGGCTTTGTTTGGTCCAGCTATGTTACTGTCAAAATTTCTCCCTCACTGTAAGGTATTGTTTGTTTACCTACCTGTGGGGGATTCATGAACATATAGATAGACATTCCTGTAAGAAGACTTACCTTTCTTCTTTGCCCTTCTGAATACCAAAAATGTATTTTTATTTACATCAGCCAAGACCCTTCCTTATTAGAGAGCAGACAACAATCTTTGATGTACAAATACACCATAAGAGAATTGAAAACTTGGGTTTCCTTCCCTTATTTATATATTACACAAGTCAGCCCACTTATTTCAGATTCAGACAACACTGCACAAGAACTTCACATTGAACAGGAGCAAGAATACTCAGCTAATGCTATAGGGCAGATGTAAATACCAAGATGGTAGAATTTTCCAGGGCATAACTTTTTAAACTGAAATTTACAAATTAGTACAATCATAAAGAAAAATATCACAGATACATGCTCAGAAAATTGCAGTCAATATGAAAATCACCTAACTAGCTCTTATCCATTCTCTTGCTGCAAAAAATACACACTTTTTGTATGTAGGCACACAGAAATTTGTATTTATACATATATACCACACTCACATAAAAATATATTTCAAAAGTATTAGTTACAGCAATATTTTTCGAAATCCAAAGTAATTACAGTGCTTTTCTGAGGTTCAGAACATAATTGTTTGCCTTCTTTGGAATTCAACAACATTTTTATTTAAAATTATTATTTTTTTAAAAATTCTTTTTTTTTTTTCAATGGAAACAGCATAGGGTAGCATTCCTGGAGATTTCATTTACTACCATGTAGTGAAAATCAGAGAAATGCCTGACTACCAGAGTGATGGCTGCCAAATCTTGGATCCTTGTCTTCAATATTAAAAACGTCTTTTTCATAGACAAGCCTTAATATAACACTAAGAGGCATTAGTGAGTGTGGTACACCTTGACTGAATTTTCAGTCCTTCTCTGCCTTGCCACTCTGATCCTCCCATTTGGAATCTGTGTCTCAAGGTACAGTTCTTGTGGTAATGGAGTTTGAGTACCTCAGAGAAGGATGAGAATCTGAAGGTGTGAAATGAATCCTCAGTCACACTATAGAGAATGATGATGTCATGCTAAAATATTTAACTTGCTGCCAGAGATTCCTATGGAAATTAACCCAGATTAGGGTACTGATAGTCTAAATCTCAATAATTTTTAAAGACAAACAGAAGACAGGAAGGCAGATTTGTGTCTTAATCCAGGTTAAGAGCCAAGCTTTGGAAATACTCATTTCTATCAAAGGACAGCTGCATAAATATTGCCTCCAAATCATAATGTTTGGTGCATGTATATTGACATCAGTGAAGTACTCTCTGTGAAAACCCTTACTTTTAATAACATACAACATACTTTTAATAACATACTGTAATATAATGAATGTACACCAAACATAGTAAACACTTCAAAAGTCAGTCAGTTCACTAAAGCAAGTTTTGGATTAATATGTATTGGTAGTAATGCTCAAAGTAATGCTGGTACACATTCATTGAATATGCTTCCAGGATGAATATCCCACTAAGCACATTTTCATTGGAGTTACAGGAAAGATTGCAGACTGATCTCAGCTGGGCCACTGCAGAGAGTCCTGCAGATAATGTCTAACGCACAAAGACTGAACAATGGGTAGACTGCCAAATTCTCATTTGTCCTTCACATAGAGACCATATTGACTGTTTCAAAAACTCTTTGTATGAGCCATTATTTTCAAATTGTTTCCCAACTTATACTGCAATTGAAAATTGGACAGCTCTTCAATTGCTCCTGCATTTCAATTGATTACCAATACAGGTTTTCAGAATTAAGAATATTGCTCTATTCTTTTCCACGGTATCATGTTGACTTTGTGTTGTGGTCATTTAAATATTGCTGTACAGTTTGCACTGGACTTTGGTGTTAAGATAACAGAAGGGAGAATCAATTAGATTTATTATCTCTAAACTGTACAGTAAGTGATAAGACAACCCCTACACATAAAGTAGCATTTATTTTCAAGGACTTGTATAGTTGTGGAGTTTTAGTATTTTAAGTAGTGACTTATAGGGTCTTATACAAAAATGGGAAAGACTCTTCTTAAATAGAATTTTTATCAAAATTATCACAGTGGGGGGAAATGGAGAAGACGGTACGTAGGAGCCCTCACTCATGATATTCACACATGGTCTACATAAGCAACTCGCTATGGCTGACATCAGTTACAACTCAGAGACAAAAACTGGACTTAAATGGCAGTCCAGCCTTTGTCCAGCTTTTTTCAGCTTTCCTGGATTTTTTTTATCCAGAAGTCTATTCATATTATGTATCCCTAAGTCCGATTTAAAACTCCCCTTAAACTTTCTGTAGTCCCAGTAAAAATGCTCTTACTGGTTCTAGTAGTTTTCAGTACAAATGACCAGAGGATGTGGTAAAAATGCAGTTTAATGCTTTTGCATCCTTTAATGAATTATGTCAAGCAACTGTAACAAAATCAGCTGAAGTCAAATTAATGGGATAGCACTGTGGGAAAAGTCACATATATAAAGAATAAAGACCTTGAATCATCCCCCTAAAAAAAGTGGAAAATTTCCTGTTGGTTTCAACTACACCAATATTGGGCCCGTAGTCCTTTTAATCTTTTTTTTTTGTAATTCTTCAGAGCCAAGTACCCTGCCTTCAATGACTTTGAAAAAAAATGTCCACCCCTCTGAATGAATTATTCAAAATCAACCTTGGAAATATCTCCCTGTGTAAAATACCCTTATAGCTCTGGCTGATTTTTTTAAAAGAAGACAGGGAATAAGTTTCACAGTGATTCATTTCCATGTATACTAACTTCTCATAATGTGTTCCTCCATTAATTTTCCACCACGATAAAACCTCACCTATTACTGGTTCTAGGTTTTCACAACTTTTGTGACACATGCAGCTCATCCAATAGCGTATTAACTCGTATATTATTCTCTCTGAATTTTGCATCCTTACACCAGAGACATCAAAAGGGCCAAGCATCCAATTTGCTGTGTAAAGTCAAGGCTTCCTCTGGATGTAACAGATATGTTGTTTCCTGAGTCTTAGGTTCCCCAGTAAGTGTTCATCTGCCCATACTGTCAAAATAACATGTAAGAAGTATTTTACCACTACAGTTATGAATAATGCAAACTGGCTAAGTATGGCATCTTTCTGAAGCTGCAGCATCTCTTTGTATATATCTGAAAAGTTTAACATTTACACTGACACCTCCAAAACAGTTCCGGATCAGAAAATGGTCCCAGAAATTCAGATGGTGCTGCATTTCCTCAATAGCTGATACAATGCTTGAAGAGAATGGCATTGTGCAGCTGAGGATGCCAGATTTTTTGTGTGTTCAGCAACCAATGTCCTGGTCAGCTTTAACACTTGAAGGCACCAGTATTCTCTGCAGTCCTTACCTGGTATCTACAGAGCTGTTTTTATAGTTTCTTTATTATATTATTATTAATATTTGGATTATTCTCCTATAACAGTCACATCATAGTGTCCTTATTTTTTGCTGCTGTTGCTTAACTTTTTCTGTGTTCTAAACGGGGATTTTAAATAATTAATGTTTCACTAATGCAGCAGTTCCTGAGCTTATACAGCTTATACAGTCCCCTAGAATACCCCTTAACATCTCTGGAATCCACAGGACAGGCCTATTGCACCATGAACAGTTGGGGAGCCTGGGGAACTTTTGGGAAAGTCCTATAGTCTAATCCCTTTCCTATTTACTTCAAAATGAAATGTTCTCTATCATTTTGCATATGTGGATGATCACGTCCTATGAGCATAGCCACTCAAAATCTATCTGATTAGATACACACTTACCAAGCTCCAAGACTGTGGTCACAGCTAATAGATCACAAACTTAAAGGAGCTGCAATCTGAAGTTGTTCGTGCAATAAAGCTTAATCCGCTGCAGACTGTGGCAATGGCAATGTTTCTTTGAAGTATTTTCAGTTGAAAAGAAGTTAGAAAATTTAGAGATTGTTATGTAGGTAGATAATCCAGTATGCTTTGTCTCAAAATAAAATCTAATATCAACAGAGGGCTTAAAAATACTACTTAAAATACATGTTTATGTTATAGAAAAGTTATGTTTAAGTGATCTATTATTTTCACTAAAAATAAATTTGGAAAATAAGCAAAGATATATGATTTCTTTTAAATTTATTCTATTCTGGAAAATGTCAGAAGTAGATTAATATTGAATACTTTCATTGCTAACTACTGAACCTTAAAATATTTATATGGCACTAGGATATTGCAAACCACCATACTTTCTGATCATACAGTGTTCATAAAAGTAATTTGTTGTTTTGTTTTTCCATTCACAAACCAGGCTACAGCTCTGGAAGACTGAAGAGCTGTGCCACCTGTGCAACCCCAGAGTTTCCACCAGTGAGATGACACTTCCACCTCACGCAGTCTACACTCAGAGGAAGTGTCCGTGGAAGCAGTGAGGCAGTTGTAAGAAAACAGATCTCAAACAAGTGATGTTTCTGTCCCATGTAAAACAGCTGCATAGGCTGAGATGTAGATGCAAATAGCACAAATTAACATTAGTTAAAACAGGTGCGAGTCAGTGCAAGATCCACTACAGCTATGGCAAATCTCCCTCTGGTCTCTTTAGCAACTGAGATCTTTTGCACCCCGCGCTCCCGAGGGTGTGTGTGACTGCAGGCACAATTATGGCAAGTGAAGAGACACCTTAAAATTTGGAGTGGATCAACAAATTTAAGAGCCTGTAGGACTTTAGCATCCAAGCAGATATTTTTGAAAGTCTAAATTTTGGATTTAGGTGCATAATATGGCAATGAATTTGTACCAATCCTTTATCAATTTAACACTGGTGATCCTGTTGGTTGTGGGTACTCATGAGGTGACACTGCTGAATCCTTAGAAATTAGTTCTGATGAGATTATATGAGAAATAGCAGAAACATTTAACATAACAAAATAAGTTAAAGTGGAATTCTTCAAACACTGTGGTTTAAAAATACATTTCTCACAAAGTTTTCAAACCCTATGTTTAGAAATGTTGTACATTGACATTCCATTTTGCTGTTCTAACTCTTCTAGATTTAAATAGCCTAAATAGTAAACAGTGTATTTGCAATAGTTGAAAGTTGGATTAAGCCAGTTCTCAAGTGAATCAATGTATACTGATTTACACCTCGGTTGATCTGATTAGTCTCATAAGAGAGATGGCAGTTCTAATAAAACCCTCACAGGAAAAAAAGTACACCTATTTATTGTTATCTTTAATATTTTGTGGAAACAAGAAAGACTTGACGGTAAGCAGCTTTAATATACTTATTGATTTCCTTTATTTAAAATATTAATGAACTGACTAAAACAAGTGATTTTTTTTAAAAAAAATCAGATTTAAATAACATGCTTGATGTTTTCTACATGATCCCAAGTGTTTATATATTAAAAACCAAATTAAAACTGATTAGTTGATAATGACTGCAGATGCTGACCTTTGGAAAGATTTATTAGTCCTGCAAACTGTGAACTGGGCTACCTGCTCATTCTGACCTTGATACAAGAACAGAAACAGCGAATTGCAGATTTAACCCTTGCTGATTCTAAAAATAAATTCCTGTTAAAAGGAACATCAATTGTAGTCTAAACAGCAGAACTTCTGAGCTATGAATATTAATTCAAGTTCAATTTTTTTTTAAATGAGTCTATCCATGGGAAACAAATTAATATTCTCTGTCTCCCTGGTTCTTTACTAATAAATATATTTTTAGGTGATTTGGGGGAACGTCTTATTATACAATCTGTACAGTTACACTTAAGTTCCAATCACCAGCGAAGGAAGCTGTGTACGTATCATAAAAAAAGACTACTGTTGCTTTGTTTCAGTCTCGTGATTGGTCTCATTCACTGTCCATTGCAGGCAGCACAAATATTCCCATTGACTTTTCTGTGTATATGTACAGATCCTAGATACAGAGAAAACTGTAACTTGAAAGCAGACATTTATCAAGGTAAAAAGTCAATAGACTTGTAAATATCTGAGAAAAATTATTTAATTACAATTTGAGTTTAAATAATGATGATAACTGGAACTGCTTTAGCTTAATTTTTATTTATTGTAACTTCTTTTCTGAAGCCCGTTAATGACTCATTTTAAGCTCACAATTCATGTCTACTGACTTTAACACAGCCCATTGCAATACTGATAGACCCTGCCTTCAGCAGTTGCTTTATGCCTTTCTAAATTAACAGCTAAACATTAATGCTTAGTCCTGTGCTTTTAAGCATAAAGCAGCCAAGACTGGATTGTCTGGTAAATGGATTCAGATCAGTGACAACTGGTTGTATGAATTAATCTTAGATTTTATAAATTTGGGGGGGGGGGGGGGGGGCGATATAGGGAACAGGGTACAGGAGAAGGAGGCTGTTGTTTTTTATATTTCTTTCCCCCCCCCTTTTTCCTTTCATTTTCCTCCCCCTCCCCTTTTTTGAAACACCCTGTGATCTACACTGCAATCTGTTTTTTCTGTTGCTTCTGACAGTATCACAGGGAACCTCACTTGGTGAGATTGATTGGTACCTCCAACTTAGCCATTTCCTTGCAGAATGGCTGCCTTTTTTTGCCTAATGATGTTACATTTGTCCTGTAGATGATGTAGAGTGTGCTGCAGAGGATGAACAGCTCTGCTCTGATCACTCCTTAGTTGGCAAGTACTCATGCCTCACACCAACACTCCTCAGCACCATTAATATTATATATAGATACCCTTGTCACAGATTTACATTTGGTGATCCGAAATCAGGACAGGAAGGGTGAAGTGTGCAGGGGGTGTGTGGGTGAAGAGGTGATCTGATTTATTATGAGGAATGTTGGTGAATAAAAAGGAAGTGATCAAATTTATATTAATGTCTTGACCTATATTCTCAGCACTGCTTTTTCTGCTGCTGAACCCAAAGTTCCTTTCCTCCTGCAACAGATATTAAAAAGTCTGTAAAAACATGATGGTTCAGTATCTAGATATCCACCTACTTGCAATAAAATCTTTGAAATCACAATTTTGCACATCAGTGGCAGCCCCTAGGGAGATTAATTAGTCATGAAGTAGTGTCCAGGTTCTCAGTCTCTAAAACAGTTCATGCTTGATCTGCACATCCACAACAGGTTGCACATAGAAGCCCCCAACACTTATACTGTAAAACACAGAGAATGTTGCAGAGTCACCTCCATTTATGTACACATCTGTGGATCATACATGCAAGACTTGCTTGAAAGTTCATTAGAGCAAGAGAGAGACAGAGCAGATCTTTGGTATACATCTTACAATGGAAATGCAACATCAAGCCATCCGAGAAAGTGTCATGAAAATGGTAAATCGAAGAAGAACTCAAACTCACAATAGCAGAAATAAGATTGCTTACTATCTAAATTTATTGTTTTTTATTTATGTCATCTAATATTTACTTATTTAGCACAATAAATTTTTCATCTGATTCTTTTCCTTATTTAGTGCATGGAAAAATCTGCTCAAGGGACAAATCAGAGTGTTGTAAAGAAAGAGACCTTTTCAGGAAGATCACTGGCTTTGATCTTCAGAGGAGAGAGACCACAGGAGGTGTAGCGAATAAGCCAGAAGGTTTCCTGATATCTCCTACACGGCATTTGCTAAGTTGCCTACATTCGTATACTGATTTCTCAGTAACTCCCTTGAGGTTTGGAGGCCAGGGTGCTAAAGAGTGGAAAACAATATTTTGAATGTTGACCTCTCCTCTGCCTGAGTGTAGTGCAGCTGATAAAGCCACCTTAGGAGCAACATAACATATAACAAAAGTACTGTTGTTTTCTACATCTCTCAATATACGATTCAGAACTATGTAACTAATCCATCAGTGTAGTTTGCAAAAAATGTCCCTTAGAAATAATAATTGTGAACTGAAAATCGGGAAATTTTCAATTTGTGCTGAATAAAATACTTAATTTCTGACTTTCTTTCTTTTCTTCCTTTTTAATAAAGAAATCTCAAATTTGTTCCTGGGTGAAATATTGCTTCAAACTGAAAAAGGAACAGTTTCATATAGAAAGTACTGAAATGGAACTATGTGCTTTGAAATATATGTTACCGATCAGGAGAATTTTAAATGGACTATTTTGTCCATCCATTTTAAAAAGAGCTTTTTCTTCGTCTTTAGTTTTTGGCAGTAGCAACTATCTGCAATTGGTACAAATTGGCAATATGTCTTTGGCACCTAGAAGCTATGTCTTTCAGCACAGGAAAATGTTCTAACTGTTGCTCTGCTCTACCTGAGATTCTCTGGACCGTGGAAATGCAATAGGAGAGAGTCTATTCATAGAACTAACCTGAATAGCTCTTGTTCTACAGAAGGATGTGCATGACTTAAGCGCTATAGTGGAACTTGAACCTTTAGTACATGCAGTATCACAATGAAGTGCTAAGGAAAAAAACACTATTATGAGTACTGCGCAGTGACCCAGCAAGTTAAGCTCTCTCTCCTACTCACCTCAGGTGTCTGGTCAGCAGTAAGTTAATGATGTCTTTATACTTCTGAAAAGCATATTCAAATAAGTCATTTCCAGTTCATTAAATACCTGCTCTTGGCACTTGAAATGCACAGCTTTAGAGAAGAATGATTTGAGATATATAACCTAAAACCCAACCTGCACAAAACTTTGTTCCACTTCTCTGTTCTGACAAAAGGGGCTTCTGTCACTTTGTCACTTTACTGAAATGATTTGGCAGGAACATTTTTGTGCTATTCCGGTTCTAGTTAGTGGATCCATGGCACTTTTAGCTAAGGACCTTGATCAATTTGTGCTGTCCTCTTCCCTCTGGTTTCCAGCTCAGAAGATCTATCAATATTTGCAAAATTGAGGGTTTCAGGTTTGTATAATACAGAAGGGGGGGAAGAATATTTATGCCCCAAACATGATTTTTTTTGTGTTTGCTCACATCTAGATTTATTGGCAATAATCAACCAACACATCAAGCATAAAGTAATACCAGCTGATCACCATCAATGTAACTAGGCATGAACTAATATGCCATAATGCCTCATTGCAATTATAAAGTTTTCTTATAAAATGCTTTAAAATTACTTATGTCAATTTACTTACAAGGGTAACGCGCACTGAGCAAGAAATTATGTTCTATTAATTTCAGCAGTCACCACTCTTATTAGCCAATTGTATCACTCTTCTTCTTTCCATTTTATAATTGTCATTAATTACCAGTTTTTAATAAGTTTATTCAGTTAATTCAGTGCTGTTCATGCCCTGAAGCATAAACCAATAGTGATATCATTTGAACCTGCAACTAATTAGAAAATTGTAGTACCATTAGGTAACTTGTTCTGTAAATGATTTCATCCTTTCAGGTAACCTAATTTTTTTTTTTTTTAATTATGAACAGAAAAGATAATAATGTGATTATTTCCTTTGAAGTCTGCCACATCAAGGTGTTTTATGTTTTTATTTTATCACAAAATTTTTATCAACAATAAGAAATTAAAATGGGCTAAAATGGAACAATCTAAAACAACCGGAAGTAGAAAGTAAGACCAAATATATTACTTACAAAATTATTTTGTTTGCCTAAATAGTAGAAAAAACCCGACACAATACCTGCAGGTAAAATTCAGGAGTAAAACTTCCACGCAAGTAACGGGAGTGTTTTATTGAATAACCTTTCCTTGTACTATTTTAAACGGGACTAGACAGTGTCATTGGTCAATTACTGTAAGGGTTTGTCTTGTATTGGGCAGAAAAGATGGACTCTCTGCTGCCTGTAATTTTTATGGAATTTTTTAAGAGACCTTTTAAGAATTATTTCTTACAGTAATGCTGAAATTTGAGCTGGAAATTTGATTACAATTTAAAAACTCAAGCTTAGAAAATAATATTAACATAGTAATGCTACTAAACACTCCTTTCTGAAGGAAGAGTGGTTTAATTACAGTGCACTTACAACCTTCAGTGAGGTTTGTCTGTTGCTAGTAAAATACTTTGAAGAGAGTAGCAGAAAAGCTTCAGGTGTGCAATTATGGAATAAATGATACTTCACAGCAGTGCTAGCTCTGAATTAGGTTTAAATTTTGTTTGTTAAATATTTCTTATAAAATGAATTTTTCAATCTTGTTCGTGCTGCAGTATGTGGAGGGTGATGAAAAATTCTGATCTCACATGGACGGTTACAAAGCACAGTTTCAATTTATCAGAAAATTGGTTTAATCATTTGTTGCTAGGAATAATAAATTAATGCAGATGAAGTCCATACTGCCGTCTGTTGAACTATGCTCTGATACCACAGACATTTCTGAGAATTCAGAGGAACCACCTATGTGAGTAAGAATATTTATCTATCTGTTTGTTCTGTGAGTCTTCAAAGCTTTATTTGAAGTATGTGAGAGAGTTTGCTGCTGTATCTAACATATAATTTCTTTTTGTATTCACAGAGGGTAAGCAAATATTAGGAACTAATGCGCCGAGGCATATTAATATTGTTAGCTGGCATTTTGAATAATGGAGTCATGGTAAAATCTGCAGTGGATACAGACTCTGGACATAGATAATTAATCGGCTACAAACTTTATTCCAATATATTATGACTTTTTTACTGAGTTAATAACTCAAATCCATGCTTTCGGAATTATTTGATAATCGTATATTGGATGGCATCATGGCTAGGTAAGGCTTTGCCATTTCAAAGACAAATATCAACATAAACAAGATTTTGCTGCCGTCATCACTTCTTAAATATATCATTCTAAATTATCAGTCATACGCATATAAGTTGGCCTTAAATTACAGAACCTTTGTACACTGTATGCCTAATAAGAAACTAGATTTCTCTGTTATTCTTATCATAATTCTCTGTAGATGGGCTTCATCTCCCCAGAAAAGAGAGTATATTGAAGAAAGGAAAACATGTAGCATAGACAGCTTTTACCTAGATAAAAGTCAGCTGTCAATATGTGAATACTGATCTCAGAAAACTAATAGCAACTGCAGTTATATGACACGTACCTTTATTTAGAAAGTTCTGCATTTCCTCTGTAGAAAAAATAGTCAGAAAATCTATAAGCATAGTAAGAAATGAAATAAAAGGTAGACTTATTTTAGGCAGGGTGTTTTCTCTCTTCATCACTGACATAAGCAAGCGTTTTATGACTTACAACTCTCTGCTTGCTGCTGAATATTTCCTGTATGTAGTGTGAAATCTCTAGATCCAGGAAGAGCAAGCAGAGTACAGACTCCACTGCCAGTTCATTCTGAGATGATAATCCTTCATGTACTTTTACTTGTAAGATCTATCAGAATGTGATAATTATCTGAAGTAAAACTATTGCATTTCCATATTATATAGACCTGAGGAGTAGGGAAACTCATAAATCTTCTGCTATTACTTTCTGACACAAGCACTGTCTGATTTACCCTTTGAACTATGTTTTAAGCGTGTCCTGTGCATAAACAATACTCAGCTGAAGTCCTCCTTTGCAGAGAGGGGATATTCTCTGCTACACTAATATCTAAAACCCCTAAATGAATGTCTTCACTCTACTAGTTGTCTCTTTTATCTACTGTATCTCAGGTGTCCTAAATCAAATGGTAGTGGCCAGGGTGTGAAGCAGCATTTGAGCTACTTGGAGTAACTGGTCCATCAAGTTAAGTAATTGGTCCAGCATCCTAGCAAGCTCTGTCAAACTGCCCTTTCACCTCTAACCTATAAAGGCAGAGCTTCAAACCACACTTCACTATAGGCTTATCTACAGCAATTCGCCTTCAGTCCATGTCTTTCTGTGTGGCACTTAGTAGCTAAAAGGTGTGTGTATGGAGGTATTTGTGTGGAGCAGTTTACTGACAATACAGGAATTAAACTTCCGGGTAACACTGGAGCAAAGACAACCTTTGGAAAAATAACTTCTTCAACAGCATTAATATCTAAGTTCAAATGTAACCACATTCACACTTGAAAAATATACATGTATGTAAGTCCTACTTTATAAGTAGAATGTGGATACAACTTATTTCCTGATTTAATTATTTTGAATTAAGTGATAAATACTGTATGGATTTCTATAGGGAATTCTATCACATGTTCTCAAAGTCTTTAGCAAACAGCAGTGAGGTAAAAAAGTGTTATTTGTTAAAAAAATAGTATTGATAAAGGAGAATATTCCAAGATAGGGTAAACTACTTCATTAAATAAAATGGAAATTTGCAGCAGAGTCACTGATTGATGCTACATCACTGCACTTCAGTCATCCTTTACTTTTTGTGAGTAATGATCTTACTGACCCTCAATTTCATCCAAACATTTATTCTGTTCTGGTAAATTTCTGGCAATCTGGCTTTTCTCCGTTGCTGTGCAAAGCTACCTGGAACTTCAGTTTCTTTCTATACCCAGAAGTTGGCAATGTGGCTAAGAAATGTAAGCATCTTGTGGTCTCTCAGAAATCTTTCTGGTTTTTCAAACTGAGGAATAAGTGGTGCTAAAAGACTGAGTATTAATACTTAATGTCAAAAGGAAGGAATTCCACATGATAATGTGATGAACCTTCATGTTGTAAATTTTAATAAGAAACACAGCTAAATTTCAGATTTTTTTTCTGGGCCGAAGGTTTACAAAGTAAATCAATTTCAGTGTGTCAGAGATATCGCTTTCATCATCTCCATTTGGAAACCAGTGCTACAAAATTTGATCGACCTGAAAAAAATTAATTTCAGGTTACAGAGAATGGTGAAACATTAAGTGTTTAAGCAGTAAGACAGTGATTTTAATATACCCTTTTTAGATCAAAAGAGAGAGACGAGTTAAAATCCGAAGCAACATGTCAAGAACTGAAACACTGGGGAGAATTTGTAAAAGTACTATCAACAGAAAAGAGCCAAAGGTTTTGATCTTCAGTATCCTTCTATTAAAGGATGTTCATTTCCATGCAGTATTTAGTTTACAAGTATTGATGCACTGAATGAGTTTTAAGAAGCAGCAGGGGTTTCATGGCCTTCTGATTTGTTATCTGGGTCATGAATATCAGAATTTCATTCTAATGTCCTGGAGCCAAATCATGCCATTGATTTTTTTTTAAGCAGATTTTACCATTGATTTAAATGGGGAGTTCTGCTTAAAAATCAATGGCACAATATGGCCCTGAGACATTAACACATTCAGCATATTGACGGAAAAGAAAAATAAAACCTTTTTCAAAAGCTCTTTCTCTCAAATATTACCCTCTCCCCATCTAGGCATTGTACTGGATGTTCTTAAATTAAGCATAAATGCTGTTGAATGCAAGTTAACAATTAGATTTTATTTTTCTTAGAAAAACATATGACTGGCATCAAACCTTTTAATCAAATAATTGACTAATCACTCGCTCTGGTACAGCTTCACAATCAACTCTTCCAGCTAAATTCATCTCCCATGACCCCCTCCTTGCACTTCCCGTCTACACTTCTCTTCAGAAAACGTTCAGTACAGCCCATTAAGAAACACTTTAATTCAAGAGGGTCTGGCTGATCAAGAAAAATTAAGCTCCTAATAACAGCAAAATCGAAAGAAATTTGGACAAAATGACTCTCTGCATCACAGATTTTGTTTACTAGTGGGTAATTAATTCTCCACATATGTTGGGAACATCTGTCGCGGTGACCTGCCATCGTATCTGTGAAATGACTGCTGTGCAGCTCCTCTGCAGGTCATTAGCAACGCTCAGAAAGGAATCTTCCTGTTTCTGCCCCAAACGAGCAGTGATCTCTGGGGTGTTCCCATTTTACGAGTCACCCAGGTCTCTGCAACCCTGCTTCTCACTTGCTTCCAGTACATACTTCTCCTTCTGAATCATGCAGCGCTCAGAGGGATACCTGGAGCCTAATAGAAAGATGTGTAAGAGAGACACTTTAAGAAAAATATGATGGATTTTGTTGTCTTCTGCATGAATCTTGACACACCTTCTTGAATTAGCCACCTTCTCTACTAAGAAATAATACTCATTTAGTGCCTTAGCAGCTAAATTATCTATTTGGTTTTTACTTTGTCGAAGGGCTTTTATGGGTTGAGAAGAGGAAGGGAGTTTTTTTCTCTTTCTATGCAGAGTTTCCTTTACAGGGACATCAAGTCAAAATAAGGACTTGCCAAAGGAAGTAAGATAGGCCAAGTTTCCAGGCTTCCTCTTCCATGTTTGCATTAAATTATTCTGTAATATCCACACAATAAGCCATTTGAGAAATCTTCCTTGATTAAAGAAGTGATGTATCAGTGAATACTGATACATGTGCAAAATTATTTTTTTACCACTAGCAAAATAAAAAAAACTTAACAAAGATACAAATACAAAATGAAAAGCCCAGCATCTGTACTTGAAACTCATGTTTATGTCATATATTGGCCAAGTACTGCTCACATGCCAAGGCATAATCATATGCTTGAGAGCTTTAGACATTATTTTCAAGGTCATGCAGAAAATATTTTTCTGGTGAGGCAAATTCCCCTCCCTCCCCCCCATGCCCATAGGGACTAGAATAAGCTGAGGATGGTGAACACCTGCAGCTCTTCTAAGACACCTGTGTTTACAATGAGCGCCACAGAGCCAGCAAATCTTCTTTCATAGGAAACAAAAAAAGATGCAGACATCAAAGAAAATTAATCTGAAATTAATCCATTACACACAAACCAAAGCATTTACTGCAAGAATCACGCATCATTCTCCCTAATATTTTATTACATAAGAGAATTCTAACTCCTGCCATTCTCAGATTTCCTTTTAAATATCTTTTCTTACCTTTCCTAAATGTGTATTATAACCTTGGATTAATGTTTGTTTTTAAGCAACATCCTAATTTTTTTTCAACATTAAAAATTCTGGGGAAACTTGAATCAGTCTAATCTGGTATAACTCCATTGGTACCTGAGAAACAATGCTGATTCACATTCACTAAGATAGCTGAACCTCTTTATTAAAAAAAAACAACAGTGAATATACATCCTTATCACTGTTTCATATAATAATACAGAGGAGCAATCCTAGTTTTGAACTTTCTTCTCAAATTTAGAAGCTACTTTTATCTTCTGTAGTAAAGGCTGCTCCATGTATAGGTTGTATAATGAATTTGTAGTCTGTAAATCATGAGAAATATATAAAAAAATAAATGTCTTACCATTGAACAAAATTGGTTTTATTCGTTTTTCAAGACACACAGTTTGTTTGCATGTGTACAAATCACTCCAATGAAATTGCAGCCAGAGTACAGGGCTGGGAATTGGGAGATAGGAACTACTCCTGACTCGGCTGAAAACTACCTGTGTGACCTTGGCAAATATCTTAGGACTCACAGGACCAATGGCTGCTTAATGAGGTAATCTGCCATGAATATGTGGGGGGGGTATGAGGTAGGAACATATGTGTGTGTTTGAAAAGAAGGAATTTCTGAGGCAAATAAATACTTCATTGGGACAGTGTTTTAGCAGATACTGCTGCATCTTACATACAAAATCTGAAATTATCAAGGCTGTAGAAACAAGAGGAAGTGGAAAAACTGCATCACCAGCGTTGCCTTCTGGTAAGAGAAAGACTCAAGAGGTAGTTCTGAATGAAGCTGCATTCAATGCAGAATCTGTTCTTGCACCTAAGAAGAGAACAGGCTGCCTGGGCAACTAACGGTGACTTTGGCAACAGAGGAAGAAATGAAGTTAAATCACTGATCCCATACAGTACCAGCAAGACTGAAACAATTTTCTAGTTGAAGATTTATAAACTTGTTGCTTTATTTTTACTGTGGGGATTTATTAGAAGGAAAATGTATTTTGTTGCACTTCTGGTAAGAATAAAACAGTGTGTCTAGGTTCTCCAGATGGCTCTGGGGCTCAAGGAGAGGAGTAGGAAACACATTAAGAAAGAAAAAATCTATAAGCTGTGCAGGGTCTCTGACAAGTGATCTCAGAAGCTGCATGCCCTCCAGGAGGCAGCATTCAGATGTGTTTATATGTATTCATAACTCTTCAATTGTTATCTCAGATGGTACTATTCAGAGCTATATCAAATATGTGATCACAGCGTTCAGAATCGCGTAAAGGACTGAACCATACATTGTACTCCCAGCGTATTTCCACTTAGGACCATTTAGCAAATGCTTCATTGTCAGTCATTGCAGATCACAAAAATAACATGAAAGGAAACTGCCTACCAGGATCAGCATAAAAAGGGATACCCCAGCCATGGGCAATTTTTGACAGTTAAGCAATATAAGTAAATTGCATTCCCATCTCCATCTCTGAGTTTCATTCCAGAAATTCAAGAGGATGAGGGCAGAGGAGAGAGAGAGTGAGCATAATCTCAGAGTTTATCCTTGAAGCTCACAGCAAGTCCACACGCTAATATAATGCATGGCGTGCTGCCTTTATGCCCCCTGTAATTCCTGAGAGTGTAGACTCTTCCACACATCTTTAATTGAGAATTTAGGGAAAGTCAGCTGTGAAAGAGTCAGTGCAGCCCTGGAAAATAACAGTGCTCCAAAGACGCAGGGATATCACGCTCACCAGCTGACAATGTCTCTGAAGACCCTTTCAAATGTAGCCAGAAATTCTGAACGATTTTGTCAGAACCTCTTGCATGTTAGATTTTTGTGTAGAGACCATCTTCATCCCTGCATTGCCCTCCTTCCCACTCCTCCCCACACACAAGCTGGAAGGAGTTGAAGGGAATTCTTCCAGGAAATATTTTAAGGAGTTTAATGTCCTCGAATTGCTCCCATGTGGCATTCCCCCCACCCCCTCCATGGCAGGTTATGGTCTGACCCAGTATTATTCACTGTTCCTTCTGCAGGCTCTAATCTCTAGCTCTCCCAGGAGAGAAAAAACAGCAGCCAAATATCTGCTGACAGCTTTGCATGTGTAAATCCATAGCAACTTCATTGAAATCAGTGGAATTAGTTTGGCTTGACACCAGTAAGAAGAAGAGCCGGATTTGACTTATTAGCACAATAACGGAGAAATTAGTTTGATTACACTAAGGATTTCTGTAATAAAAACATTTAGTTTTCATTTAACCAGTGCAAAGGTAACAGCATAATTCCCTTAAGGAACATGCAGAAGTAGTAGCCTATATACAAATAAGGAAAAACCTTAAAGAGGAGTACGCTATCAGGGAGAGTGATATTAATGCCCAGGAGAGCTGTATATAATTAGCTGTCATCATTTACATGGTTAGTTTCTTCACCACATACAAAATACATATAATTACAGTTCACTTACAAAGGTTTCATTTGCTGTGTTCCATACCTTATGATGTAATTCAGTTACCATTAAGTTAAAATCTAGGCCAAAATTTCAAGAAAGCTTCAAAAAAACACTCTCCTGCAGATTGCAAGGGAATTGGTTAAGACTGCTTAAAATTACTGTTGCTTATTCTAAAACTCAGTATTTATAACTACACTGTATATTACAGTTGTTTCTTATGAAATTGTAACATTTGGCTAAGATACAAAGGACTACATTTTGCCACTTCTGATATATACAAGAAGCTCAGAAAAACTTCAGAAAACTTTGGTCAAAATAATTCAGCAATTTCAATTACTGTTAATAGGGAAAAACATTAATATTTCTAGGGCTGACCATGCCTTTGCTGCTAACAAATGAACGTGATCTCCACTATTTGGATTCTTCTTTTTATGGATTCAGAGTTGTTAACAACTTACTACTGCTATCAGGCACTTTGTTAAAAAAAATAGAAATTAAAGCAATGAAGGAAGAAAATTAATTAATTTCTAGCTGTAACCTCTTGGAGGAAGGGGAAATGCAGTATTCTTTGAAAATAAAGGTCCTTTTCTGTAGTGAGCAAACTTCTTCTTCTTGGTCTGTGTATCTCTATGTTAACGGGCATGAATTTTGAACCAAAAATCTGTAGAATAAGTCTGACTCTAAAATCATTTACTAGAAACCAAAACCTCATTGCTACCATGACATGAAGTGCCGATTTAGTACAAGTGTTCTTGGTTGGCTTAAATTCATGTTAACAGTACTTTAAAGGGCTAATACTGTCTTACGAGAGATTATTCTGACTGTATATCCTTTACTATCTCACTACTGGTACAAGAATGTTTGTACTTTAAGGCTAATAGCGTTCTCTCTTACCATTTGTTCAAGTCTTGAGCTACAAGACAATTTTCTTCCTCAAAACTTACGTTACTTGAACAACTGGAGTCAAGTGAAGGTTGCTCAATAGTGCAGTGGTCCTCTGAGAAGAGGGAAAGATGAAATCTAGGAAAAAGAAATAAGAAAATAGAAGTAGGAGGGCACTTTTACAATGCCAACAGTAAACAACACAAACTTATGAAGTATATACATCTACATATATTTGTGGTTAAAATGCTTCTCTGCAGCTTGATTCAAAGTCCATTAAAATTGGCAGATTGGAAGCAGCAGCCAGAGAAGGCCAGGGACAATGTAGGCAAGAAAAAGTCTCAGATGTGTTCGTGGCAGTAGATCTTCCTGGAAAAATGTTTCCCAGTTATTTCTGCACAAAGGGAGAGGAATTAATTCAAAATACAACAATCAATTCTGGAAATAAGTTTTAGGCTCAACTTATGGTGGGTGGATGCCTGCAGAAATAATTGGAGCTTCCAATACACAATGCAAAGGAAATGGTGTAGAAAAGATAAAGGAGCTGCTTTTAAAAGAATTAACAAATATAAAACCCTTTATGTACTCATGCAGAAGCATAAGACTGCAGACTGATTGTTTGCCCCAGAATTTGCTGCTGGCCTGAGGGCGATATTCAAATTCCTCCCACTGTCATTTCTACACTCAATGTCCTTCAAATTTCAGATCACTTTCAGCTTTGCCCTACATAGTGAATGTCCGTACATTTTCTGTAGATATTTGTATGTGAACTACAGTAAAATTATTAGTTGTGATAAGGGTTTCTGATTAACATAGTTAGAATAGTTTTCAAATTGTGCTTATGTCTGCATTGGACTGATCTTTAGGTACTAGTAACTGCAGTCTATTGACAGCAATGGAACAACAGTGATTTAACTAAGGTGACTATCTGCACCTTGATATGCTAAGCATCCTCGACACAATGGAAGGCAGAACCTGTCTTTGGAAAGATTCATATGGCACTTCAATAATGTATTTGAATTGCTGAGGGACGTGGTTATGAAGACTTACATGTACCACACCTTTCTACACGCTATGTGCAAGAGTGCATTTAAAAATTTGTGAAGCCTCAGCAGATGCTGTTACCATGACAAATGCCTTTTTAATCAGTCATAATTTTGCACTAAGTGCTGTATAAGTGCCCTTTGTTTCACTACTTAAACTGCCAATTGCTAACAATGGAAGTCACAGACTAGTGCCTGTCATTAAAAGTGATGGAAAAAAATCAATATAATTTTTAATTAAAGATGCCCAATGACTTGAGCTTTCAAGAAAGGAATTCTCCTTGTCAGTGTATCTTGCCTTCAAGCTTTTTCTGGTGATTCAGAAGTTAAAACACAGACACATAGAAGTATTTTTCTCTAGGCATCCTGGAAATAAGAAGAGAAAGGGGTATTTTCTAATTGATTGTATTATTAGGGTAGGGATAAAATGCATAAGTACTGATGCCTGTTGAAACCCTACAGCATGATTTTCATTAGACTTTAAAAATACGGAAGAATATATAAAGGTGCCACTGACAGTATAATTCTCAATATAGACTTTTTCCGTACACACTTGTGAAGAAGCAGCTGGGAAAAAATTTTCTGTTGCTGTCGTCATTATTGGAGTATTTGTACCTCAAGCATCTTATCTCTGTTTAGTCTCTTCTTACCTCTCAGTGCTCAGGTATTTTTCTTGTGTTTTCCTGATACCTTCTGCTTCTCTGTCATCTGCAAATGTGTTTGTTGAAGAAGCAGATGTATGTTTCACCCATAGTGATAAAATCTTCACTGGTGCACCTTTAATAGCAGCACTTCTACAACAGCAACTGAACTATTGCTTCTCAATAGAAGAGAAATTTGATCTTTTGAATAAAAGATCTGGGCCGAATAAATCATCTTTTTGGGTACTTGTTGGATGGGCATACCTTCTCAGTGACCAGATTTATTTGAAATTAGAGTAGCTTTTCTGGATTAAGTTAAATTGTATCTAAAGGCATACAATATGAGGGAAAATGACACTTCAGAACTATATTATATGTTCACTAAGGCTACTAACTATCAAGTAATTTTGCAAGCATATATGAACTTGACATGACCTATGAAGTCTTACAATGGTTTTGTATTTTGGAGAACTTTACAATCTCAGTAAGCATGAAAGACAGAGATCATAATCTGTTCATTCATGTAAGCAGCACCTTTAGGTTTTTATAGATGTAGATTTTGATCCTATTAGTTGCAAGCTGAAGAACATCAGAGTATGAACCACAACCTGGAGTGCAAAAAACCTGTATTTGTAGAAAAAATCCTCCTGTTTTTTTCCATTTCATTAAATATTGGAGCAATAGTGGTAGACCTATGGACTCCTGTAACACTTTCATAAACTGTATGACATCAGTAAGTCGATCCTAAGATCATGACATTGTTAATAGCACATTTACTTCCTTACAAGTTGTTTTCATAAGCAATACATGTTTTATAATATGAGCCATTTATTCCACCTCATATTTCTGATTTAATTGCCTATATCTCAAATTTTATCTTCCTTTTTTCCCCCTTTCTGTGATACGTACTGAGTAAACTGTTTGTCATAGCAGATACCATGCAGCATTTATCTTGCTTAAATTACAGAGTTTCCATAAGGAGTAATGAAGAAGAAAATGGCATTGGAAGACAAAAAAAAAAAAAAAGCACCAATTGTACATAAGAAATATGCATAACTTTAGCAAACGAAAAAATATCATAGTAGTAATGCTTCAGGATTTGACAATGCATGCACACTTCAACACAACCAGCACGGTTTACTCATCCTGGCTGAGCTCCAGGAACTTCTTATTCTGTTTGGTCTTTTTCATTTGCTCCTTGATAAAGAATCAGATGTCTGGAATTTACTGCTTTGAAGTGCAGTTACAGGTGTGGAGTAGAAGTGGGTGAAGATCATTTCCTCTGCTCTCTGCTAACAACAGCAACAATGTGCAGTGACTGATCTCTCAGTGCAACTCAGGAGCATGTTAAAATGTTTCTCCAAGGACACAGCACTTCTTGTGCCAAAGGTACAATCCAGCCCCCTTTTCATGCCTGGCAAGGTGTGATTTGGGATGAGGTGGGATCCAGGGCTTCATTATCGACTGAAGGAACTATATCAGACCTTCACTGTCTGAACTGGAGTAACTTGGGGCAGCCAGTTAAGCTGCCTATGTGGTCACTGTGCCCTCTCAGAGTTAGTATGGGAGGACTTCAGGAGGTTTTTGAACTGATCTAGGCTGTTCATGTTTTATATGGTGAGTGGCACACACTCCCTTGTGTTCTTTCTCAGGTTATCTTTGCTGAAGCAGAGCACTTAGCTAGGCTGTTGCTCTCATGTTCAAAACCGAAAAGTGTTCAGGAAAAAGTGCCTGTGGAAGAGGTAAGAGGAGCTGTGTAGGCAGGCACAGCTCCTCAGTGTATCATCTCCCTTCTGGGTCTTTGAGTGCCCACAAACACATGTTTGCCCATGTTGCTTAGTTTCCACATCTCTATGTGTTAGACTCCAGACTGACCCTTCAAGCACCATGACCTCAACAGACAAATGCGTACTATAAAAGTGTAAAGAAAAAAATTATTCCCCTCCCAAAAGAGCCTGGTTTCTGCTGTGCGTCTGTGTCCTCCAACAGTGTGCTTTTCCCATTCCTGTCTCAGACAATGAGCAGCAGAATTTCTGGGGAGTTTTTGCCTTTTGATCTCCTCTCTGATCTAATGCAATTGTCCACTGGCAGAAGCGCTGTGAAGTGCAGAATAAAGTAATGAAGCTAATCTGATTTCCATCCCCCAACCCCAGTATCTACATGCCCTTATTATATTAGATTCCTAATGAGATTCTCTGTCTGCACTTCAGAAACAGGGTTGAAAATATATGTATATGTGGGGAGGAGAGTGATGTTGTGGAAGGTTGCCTCCATTTACATCCCATCTTTAATGGATAAAATCTGCCTGTCCTTGAGTTGCAAGGTATCTACCTCCAGGATTTCGTGTGAGAGAAGCTTCTGAAATGCCCAAGAAAAATATATTTAACACTGATATATCTTTATTATGGCAATAAACATAAGCATAGGAGCAGTAAAAGAAAGGAATCTTCTCATGAACCTCTTGTACTTTCCCACCTAATAAAGCTGGAAGTTATCCTGAAGAGGGTGGAGAGTGTGTTGGAAGAGTATGCCTGAGCTGGAGTGGCCAGGAGGAACCCTTGAATAAATAAGTTTTGGGTTGTTAAACAGCAGACACCCTTTCTTACCTTGTGAATAAAGAGCCTACGCACTTCTAAAGATCCCATGAAACGGGAGGCAGTGATGCAATTGCTTGCAAAACATCCAATCTATACCTAATCCTCCTCAAAAAAATCCCTACTCTTCCTCAGCTGGATAGAGCCAATGCCAAGCAGTTTTTAATAAAGGCAGTGAAAGCTAATGGATGCTGAAAAGCTGGCCACCAGTGGCCATCCCAGGCTAAAATTCCCACATTAGAACCATGTTTCACCAGTATGGTAATAAATAAGTCCTCTCCTGCTAAACTGGATTAAATTAATTCTAGAAAACAGTATTACTCAGAGAGTGTATAGTGATATAGAAGATTTTTTTTTTCCTTGGAGGGAAAGTTGCAATTTCAACTAAGTCACTGAAATGTTAGTAATGCAGTAACAGCGTAGCTATCACATAACAGAGAAAAACTTGCAGCCTCTACTCAGTTCAATGAAAAGTCTTGTAAGCAAAGCCTGGATTCAGTTTCATGCTTGATGGGCCCAAACTTGGTTGCTTCAAAAGTGAGTTTGTCATTTGGTCCCCAGGCAGAAATTTTTTCATAGCAAAGAACCCTCAAGACTGATCGGTGTTTATGGATAAAATGCCTTTAAAAGAAGTTTAACAGCCTCAGCTGGGCCCTTCATGGACAAAGGTCCATATCACAGAAGCACTATACATAATTCACCACAAGAGAGCCCCAGAACTAAGCAAGAAAGCTAAATTACCTGTCACTTCCAGAAGAAGTGTTCCCTTTAGGTCAAGGTTGAAATCATTGGTAAACTGATGCGAAGAAGATCACATTGGCCTCTATATGGATTCCTTTCCTGTGTCAGGACTGTAAAGAAACAGGGGAGGCAGAATTAATGCTTACTAAAATTTCCACTTGATTAGTGATTCATATTCACAAACCAGAGAGCCTCTCCCTGACCAGAGTTTAAGGGATACATGCAGCTGTGGATGGGGGAGTATCAGCATTTCTAAAGCAGCATGGATTCTTTTGCTAAAGCAAAACAACGCGTCAGGCAGAGCATGTATTCTGTTCACAGGAACGTCCTGTCAGAGGTGCGAGGCATTATGGCTTCGTCTGAATACAAAAAACACCTCATTATTACCCTGGATAGGAAATGCTGCTAGTTACAGGGAGTGAGAATGACTTCAGGAGTACAGTTCATGAGAAGTAGATGCCATCTAGCTGTCATTAAGGGGCGGATTGTGGCTTTCTGTGATTGAGTGGTGATTGATTGACAGGTGGAAGAGAGGAAAGGGATATAGCATGTCAGCCAGACACACCAGCCTTTTGTTTCAGTCCTGTAATTTTTGTGGCATGTGTAGCTATCAGGGGGGCAATTTTTCTTTCAGTCCAACTCACACTGCAGCCTCCATGTCAAGTAGACTTGAAGTCTGAAGAGAAGAACAGGGGACTGTGGAATGCATTTGACCAAACACTTAGACTTGTGCAAACCTTCACAGTTTAATTCTATGACAAAGAAAGAGTGTATTTTAAAGGAGGTATTTTGTTCTGACCTCCCTTTCTCACATGCTTGCTTTTCTAAAGGTGGTAGGAATGAATCTTTGTTCTGCCACATTCAATATATAGCAGCTTCAAACATTATAATGGTTTAATAACATCTTTTCTAAGTGTTTTAATTAAAAACCCAAATGCTTAGCTGATAGGATGTATAAAAATAAACTCAAATTAAGCTTGCAAAGGTCCAAATTGCTGCATATCAACAAAATATTTGAGACTGAAATGTTTGTTCCATCCTGAAAATTTGAGGCAGCTTACATTTAAATTGTGCTGAGCAAGGCTGGCTTTCTTTAATTATATATAGACTGAACGGGTTTCTAGAAGTGCAAGCAAAAGGAGAAGCCTTTCTGCAGAGCTGAATCATGAATACAGTAGTATTCATGTGTGTAGTCTCTATAAGGACTGCATGCCATGGGAGGTCTATTTCTCCATAGCACATCCACATATTTTAACAACAATATTTAAAGTTGCTCATGATTACAAGATCTCTGCTAGACACCAAACTTGCAGTTTAAGCCATCCTGTCGTAAGTCTGGCAAGCATCCAGTGGGAGGGGCTATTCTGAACTGGGAGGATGAAGGAAGTCTCCAAGGTTTATGGGCAAATATCGTCTTGACACAACTCAAGGTGGTCAGTAGTATCTAGTGATTGTGCCTCAAAGCACAAAGGTTAGATGTGTGTTTTTTCCACTGCTGAGAGCTAAATTTTACCTCAGTGAAGACTTTGGGAATCGGGCAGTCCATGCTTGTGATGGTTACTTGAAGTTGGGCCCTACGAGATGTGCTTAGTTCTGGTTTGCACATTAAGCTGATAGCTCTCCTTGGGCAAAATCTTCTTTGATTTCAGGACTAGGACTTTTGCTTCCAAATAAAGAATTAGAATGACTTGTACAATCTCAACAAAGATATTAGACCAGAAGAGCTGATAAGGAGTCACTGCTAATATTAATGGGAATTTCTTCTTAAAACTTGGTGTTGTATTTCCACATATTTACATAAAGAGCTTTTGCTGAAATACAGGTTTCTTCCACAGTTGAAAGTGCTTTCAGGTTTTTCATTTTTTTAAGCAAGCTCCTAGATATGTTTAGCATTTGGACAGAAAACGAACAAAAGAAAGACCTTCCTCTGTTTTGAGTGTCTGGAGTAGAAAAATAATCGAAGTAATATCACTTAGGTTGGAATAAACATTCATATAAAAGTCATTGTTTGTAGAAATACATGAAACTCAAAATAATAATTAAAATACAGTGTTTTCCAAGTTCAAATATATTGATAATAGAACATAAAATATCTTCAAATATTTAGTAAGCAGCTGACTACATACATGGAACACAACTAAATCCACCGAAACAAATTTTAATAGTTCCCATGGTACAAAAATCATCTAAGTAGATAAAAAAATAATTGATAATTGGAAGCTTTGAATCTTAAATGCCTATTTCTTATAGTGATGCTACTAAATGGGGTGGAATGTTTCGTAGTAAATAAAAAAGTAAGATCCCAATTTGATTAAGACTCAGTAAACATGTTACACTTTTCTTTTTTCCATTTATTATGTTATTGCACTGGACAGAAAGTAGCTCTAGCACAGAATGCAAAAACCCTTGAATTCCAGCAAATTCTGACAGAGTCCATTCTTACAAGAAGAAAAAGTTAACTAGCTGGTATTTTACAAGTTATCACATGCAACTCAGTATTTCACTCTGAGAGTCTACAGGACTACTGCTGCTTTAAGGAAAGATGGTCTCCAAACATTTTATGAAGTGATAGATCATATATAAATAGGTTGTTTGCTCTCAGTACAGATGCCATCATTACTAACTACTTTCAGGCTCTTTGAGAGCTAAATAATTTTGTAATGCATCATTGAACATTTAGTTGCTTAGATAGCAGATGGTTTCAGGGGTCCATCTGCTCGCAGCAATGTTTTCAACAAGCCCCCTTCACCTTCACCAAAAGGTTCAGAAACATTAGAATATTCATTCCTCACCACAGGTGCCTTTCCCGGAGCCTCCCTGTACACAGGCATAGTGGGTCGCACACTCAGAAAGACAGAGGTGGTTTCTGAAATATGTGACTTAATCCATTGTGTGTAGATTGCTTCTGTCAGCACATGAAGAGAGCAGCAATACTAGGAAATGCAAAGCATCAGGGTACCTGGAACACAGATTTATTTGTTATGGGTAGATTTTTAATAGGCTTGTATCTCAATATAAAGAGTTTAATAAATTTTAATAGTGTTAATAATTCTAACTCTGTACACATAGTTAACTGTAACTATTACTGTGTGTGCATGGTTAAAATTACTAATATCATTAGAATGTATTCAACTCTTTAAATTTAGATGCATGCATAGTTAAAAGAACCATGCATATCATAAATATCCAAGTACCAGCTGCTGAAGAGAGAAATCTGATGTAGTGAAATACAAATATATCAAATATATGTTGCCTTGTAGTGCTAACAAGCGTAATAACAAGGGAATAAGTTATAGTGATCTTTTTTGAATTATCTGTCCTGTATTAACTCCTGTAGAAGCAATGCAGTGAAGAAACTCAGAAAGGAGCTGCTAAATATTTTTTGTGGGTTTTTTTTTCTTGAAGTGAGCGAGTTGCAGACAAAAAAATTACAGACGTCACAGACTTCATTTGGCAGAGGAAATAAACAGATTTGATCTATTGGCTAATTCGAGATGTATTACTCGAACACCAATTATTACTGCAGTTTTCTCAAACCAGACAAGATGTCTCTCTGAGAACACCTCTTCAAAAAGGCTGATCTGTTGAACATATGAATTAGAAGAGCCTTGGTATCTGAGCCACTTTAATTTACAGAAGGCATACCTAGAGGTGCTTGGTTTTACCCTCTCCAAATACATATATTCCTAATCAGATTTTCAATTTATGGGAGTATTCGGAGACAGAAATGAACCCAGAATTATCCAAAAACAGCTTTAAGCATTAAAGAAGTCCTTCTGTCTAAGAATATTGAAGGGAGGGATTTTATGCAAGTAAAAGAAATCACTAATGATTTGTAAGTAAGAAATAATTCTTCGCAGTTGTGTAGTATACAGGATGCTTCAACTTCCATCTTTATATAAGCTTGCTAATTTTATTTGCTCATCACCTAGGATATAAATATCTAGTATCTTCTTAGGAATTCCCTGCCGCAAAACCATATAGTTCTTTATGTATAAGAGGGACCCAGCACAGCAGTGTGCTCCACTTCATCAGGGAGCGTGAACCCATTTTGATAGCTACTTAGGAGTTTCTTTATCTGTCTAAACCTAGAGGAACTATCATCTTCAAGCAAAATACTAGGTTTGACAGTCTTCAGAAAAGAAGATAGCAAGGATTAAATCATTGTTAGTGTGTCTGAACACTGCAATACCAAAGCTTCTGAAAACCTCTCTGAAACTGCACAATGCAACTTGTCTTGATCACTGAGGGAGGAGTTTGTGATTTTATTCTGGCACATGATATAGGCTCCTAGTCCTGACTAGGCAGCTTAGTGGAAGTGGCTATAAGCAAAGCACTTATGCTGAAAACTTCAATTTCTTTTCATTTAATCTGACAAACTTCACTCTAAGAAGGAGAGTTGGACAGATACTCCCAACAGTAGTTAAGCCACTCACTGCCTTCTGAGCATTAACAGCAGGCCTCTAGGAAGAGCCAACTAAAGGCAAGTCAGCTGTCTCTCTTCTGTAGCTCCAGAGCTCATTTTCAAGAAAGGTTAGGCTGAATTTTGCATGTAGTAGGATAGTCTTTATGTGCAGATCAGGCCCCACTCAGGTCTTTTTTCCACATTTAAGTCAGTGAGGCAGGATAACAGGCTTTTTCAAAATTTATAATTGGTGGCTCCTGGGCAAATTTAGGGTGGGTTCTTCTTTCCCACCAAAACTTGATTACTTCACATAGTATACTTCCATTTTTACTGGACAGGAAACACAAGGGCTCAGCCTGGATGTCAGGGAGTTCAGTGAAATGGATGGGTTTCTAAAGCAATCTGAGGAAGAGAAGTGAATTTTGGTCTCCTTCCAATCACCATTGGGTAATGCAAAAGGACATCACTGCCTTTGTGAGTGGCCCATGACGTTCCTTTATTTATCTCAACTCTTTCCATCCCTTTGGCCAAAATGCTGCTGAGTGAACTGTTCCAACATCAGACATCTTATTTTGTCTATCCTGAATGCAAGGTAGGGAAAATGAGATTTCAGGGGTATTGCTTATTTTGTTTAGCTGGAAAATCAAGTTTTTGGCTCCATATTACCAGCTTCCTGACAAAAGGACCCATATTACATGCATACAGACATATCAGTCACTGAAATACCAGTTGATTCTCAACTGCAGTTTGGGATATAAATGCTTTTATTTCTGCATAGATATACAGTTGCTTTTTAAAATTATTTTTAATGAGTGCAATAAATCACAGCTGTAAACAGTACTTTTAATAAAAATCTATCAAGTATAATCATTTTATGAAGGGAGAAGTTTTATTTTCACTGTACTTGGATCTTAACATGTCAATAAAAAAAAGCTTTTCCTTAACTATAGTAAATAGATTGCATCTGCCAGAGTCGGTGTAGCAAACAAATGTTTGGAATCTATGGATAGATGATGGCTAAAATAAGAATCATCAACACTTAAAAAATCACTCAAATAGAAAAAAAATAAGACTTAAAAATGTATTGCTTGCTGGTGAGAATACTGTATGTACTACATATGTATACATCCACAAAATAATAAAAGCAAGCATTCATGTGTGTTCAAAAATAGAATCAATGAGAAAGTCAGTTGTATGCTCAGAAGTGTGGGACTGGATTTATGCTGGGGCTGTCATTCCAATCTAAACTGTCTAATTTTGTTTTGTTATAGCATCACATTATTAATTTAGATGGTTGTGTAAGGTTGTAATGCTGCAATCTTTCTCCAACAAGTAGCACCACTGACATTTTATGGGACTGCTCATTTCATGAGAGTGCTCTTTCTTTCCAGCTGCAGAAACTCAGCCTTGATAGCAGACGATTATTTTTTGTCAGTTATTACATGTTCATCACAACAGGATTTCATGGTACAGTGGACAAAAATCTGACAGTTACCAAATAATTAGTTCTATCTGCTCTATGCACATTAAAAGCAGGACGCTCAGAAGACCATAATCTGATCAAATAATTGCCCTTTACACCATAAAAATATCCTGTCAAAAATCTGTTACAAAAATGCTCATAGTGCTTTCTCTAAACAATCAGGAGTTAACTTTGTCAAGTTCTCAGGTATTTGCTTTTCTGCATTGTCCAAATAAACACAAAGCTCCCTGAGAAAAGCAAAGTCTGTAGATAAGCTGTTACATCTTCAACTCTTTTCTGTGGCTGCATCTTACTTACCAACTACTCTAAACGCAAATTTCGTTCTTTGTTCTGGAGTCCTCGGAGTGCCTTACATACATGTGGTGTGGATATTTTTTTTAAAAAATGCAATTTTTCTGAAGATTTTTAAGTAATTATACCTGTGAGTACAAGAATTGAAGGAAAAAATGCAATAGCAAAAAATGCAATGTGTATTTTTTCATACAAAGAAAAATGACAACACTTGCTAAAAAAATATCAAATAATGACGAAGACTATATCTTATTCAGAAACCAATCCAGGCTATATTTTGAAACCAATCTGGTAGTCTTTCCTTTGTCCTGATGCTTTGTGAACCAGTATTTCTTTTGCATTCAGATCATCGCATGACAAGGTCTTCTTCACTACCTTTCCAAGTTTAAACTGTGAGTAACTGAAAGAAACTACATGGCATTCAAGCTACAGGACATCCCAGAGCAATCCAAACAACTGTGGCTGACCATGAGAAGATGGGATCCTAGCAAAAATACAGTATAACCTGTGCTGATATTTTGCATCACAAGCCCAAACCAACCCTTTTCTTCCCCTCCTCTGCAGTCCCTCTCAGGATTAAACATCACTCACATCTCAACTAGTTGAAGTCAAACATCACTAGTCTCATTCTATTGATTCATTTCAAGCAGAAGCCCTGAAAAGCAACACAGGTGGAAGAAAGGGATAAAAGAATGAAAGTGTGATAAAGTTGGTGTAAATATTACAGGGAACAATTAAGAGGGAGAAAGTTTAGTCTAAATATGTAAAAGTGAAATGGTGGAAATGATATAATAAGTCTTCTAAAACCATCCTGGATGATACATTTTAAGTTTGGTGTCATGATAGCAGAAGGATAGATTTGACAGTTTTGTGGGTCTTGAATATCTCTTCACTTCTGCATATTCAACTTAATGATTTATAACTAGAATCACACTTGATTGAGTCTCTAGTGTATAGGTAATTACATGCAATTTGCTTTGGAAAGGAGCTTAGAAACTTGCAGCATGAATGTTGAAGGACCTTAAAAAAGAAAAAGAATCAATATTTGAATCTGGCATTTCACTAAAATTAAGAGTCATTTGAAAGGAAGTTCAAATCAGAATAAGTTAGTATTTGCTTTATGAAAAACACCCACACTACTGTATTCTCTAAGATTTATCAGTGATTTTCCTCTGGACTGAAGTTTTATGACAACAATCACCACTAGGAAAATCGAGCAATTTCCAGATCAGTAGAGAATAAATAGCTTTTGTTTTTCCTCTCCGGAGAAAGAATGATAGACAAAGCATTGATGTGATATCAGATCCTGTTCTCCAAGCCTTATCCTACTAAGTATTCCTAAGTCTTTTTATTATTTTTCTTGCTATGCAGAACACCAGACTAAGAGGAAACCAAAGTTAAAAAATAACGTCGGTTAAGAATTTTCAGTTTTGACCCAGACTGACATGACCTATAGGTCTGACATGTCAACACAACTCCGAATCACCCTCATGTTAATATGGTGTCATCTTTATATCGTTATATGGCCATAGTTAGTGAACCTTAATAGCCATTCAAAGCATGGGACTGTGACTGCTATTTTTCTTATTCACTTTTAATTGCATTTCTCATTTCAATGTTGGAATAAAACAATTACAAATTAAAATACAATCATTAAAGAAAAATGTTTGTAGCATTTATGAAGATATTGCATCTACTGAATACCTGACCCATGATTTTAACGTGTATAAATTATAGTGATTAAATCTAAGTCAATTTGAGCATTTCATTACACATGAAGAGTCATACTGGTATATGTGTATTTTCTCCATCTACTGCTAGACGAGCTTTCTTATTTTCCTATTACCAGCCACAGTAGTCTTTACCACCTTATTTTAGATGTTCATAAGAACTCCTTTAGTGAACACTAAAATACCTGACATTACTAAGCCACATTGATAAGAGTATTTTCTTATAGAAGAGGTTAGAATTTAAACTAAAAGTATAATAGGTAAGAGTATGATCTAAAAAATAATATAAAGAACCTTACATTTTCAAATCTGACCACATAAAGAGAGAAAGCATGCTGGAGAATGGAAAGGAAATGCGGTTATTTATATAAAGAGTGATTTATATACACATGCACACACATACCTCCATATATTCATACACATCCATGTTTTTATTAATTAGGCACTGAATTCATATTTTTTAATTGTAGAAACCTTACTATGAGACTCTCCCCTATTCTTAAAATACAGAGCAAGGTCCGCCTAATGGTTTCTAAATCTTTATACTGGCTGTACTTTATTTACTTTTAGCAGATCTCCAATAAGCCTTGACTGATAGATTGTCCTTTCTGTTGCCTTTGTAACATTTCTGGTTTTCCAACAGGAATTGGGGTAGTTTTCTTTCCTGGCTGCTATGCCTCTCCTGATAGCCTTGCTTAGACATTTAACAAAGCACAGGATTCTCCCTCTCTTTCTGGCCCCTGGGGTTTTCTTTAAATGAAAAAACTAACAAACATGCCAAGTTGTATAAAAAAGTGGTATGTCACTGCTCTGGTGAAATACTGACATTCCATGTCTGCAACTCCCATTTTTGAGGCAGTGTACAAGTTGGAAAACCACCAGTGGCAAGAGCAGCTGCCATTTTGAATTTCACTCTGGCTCTCACAGTATCACTGTGGAAGAGACTATCGAGCTTTTAGTTTCTATTTACAAATGCAGGTAGACAGTGGTCTATGTTGGAATGATGCAAAGTATGCCAAAGAAATTACTGTGTTAAGTTTGGGAGCTGCACAGTTTTTGTCTATAGAATGAAGGCTGGAAGTTCACCAGACATCTTCTTTAAAGATTGTAATAAATAAAACCAGAAAAGGTAACAAATAAGCAAAGGAAAATTTTAGACTTTTATTAATTTGTAAAGTTATGAATTAAAAGTGCAGAAACAACCAAGCATCTGTTTTATGAAATAGATTCCTGTCATCGCAGTGTTTAAATTCAGACATCAGTTTTTCAGTATTTAGTTGCCTTTTTCCTAAGGAATAGAGTTCACTAAATTATAGAAAATTAAGCTACTGCATTACTTGAAATGCAAAGAACTTTCTTATACTGATGTGCAGATGAACACTTCTTACAACTTCAGACTGATAAATATTTATTTTTTTTCATATTATCACAAGATTAATATTAGTATATTATTTTTAAGTAAAATTTCTTTATGTTTATATACATGTGTGTGGAAAAAAGATTGTGTATACTTACCTAGTTAAAATTCAAGTCCAATGTGGCACATTAATCTGCTCTGGCACACTAATATCTTCAATTTCTGTGCCTGCATTTATAAATGTAAATTAAAACACTAAAATTGAAGTGACTTTTAAATGTTGTTGAAATCTATATACAGTTCTGAAAGTGGAATATTAAAATGAAGATGAAAATACACTCTGTTGCAATTACGAGTTTGTAAATAGTGAATTAGACAGTAATACCATTATTTTCTTAGTAGGACGCATTTGGTTAAAAGATATCAAAATCATAAAAAAGATACCAAGTCCATAAAAATATCTAATAGAAATAAAATAAGTTTTCCTTTTCTTACAGGGAATTTGTGGTGGCAGTCATTTCCAATTATGTTCCTTTTGGTTTGTTAAGATGCCACAATTCTGTTTTCATTGGCAATGGAGTTACATTCACGAATTCGAACATATATCAACATTAAAAAAAAAAAAACAACAAAAAACAACCAAACAAGAAAACCTAAAAAAACCCCTAATTATTTTAACTTGATTAATTTATAATTTTAATTCATAATTAACTTATTTCAGTCTAAGATGCAGGAAGGGAATCTAAATCATTGTTTTCATCTGAATATTTGACCATGTTACATAAAGTTTACTTTCTGGATAAAAGCGATGGGATTCTTTACACAGAACTAGGCACGAGGGTTTAGTTTTTGCAATAACAGCAGAAGGCTCCTTTGAGCAACCACCAAGAATAGGTTCAACATCTGAAATGCAAGATTACAGTGTAGAAGTAAATGGGATATTCAGTCTTCTTGTTGTTATGAAAGCTGAGAAACAGTTTCCCTCTGATATCTTTAATACTTTTGCACTTTAATACCTTGGAGACCGGATGAGGCACTGAGCGCCATGGTTTAGATGATGGTGTTAGTGTTGGTGTTAGTGTTGGGTTATAGGTTGGACTCGATGATCTCGGAGGTCCTTTCCAACCTTATGATACTGTGATACTGTGATACATTTACAATTGCTCTGCAGAAGAAAACATTATAATATGCAAAAAAAAATCTTACAAAACAGTGGAGTCCACTTAACAACCAGGTGAAGCTTTTTCAACTGACCATAATTTAGTACATATTAAGTTAATTATTTATAAGGAGCATTATTTATGAAATCTTAAATGCGTCTTTGAGAGTTGTATGAATTAGCATGATGTTTCCTTCTAATATAAAATTGCCTGGAGACTTTTTCATTTTACAGACAGCATTTTTAACCCATCTCAGAACATAAATAATAAAGTTTTTATTTTCTTCAAATGAAAGTTTATGTTTGTTTCCTTCTGGCTAATGTGGGAAAGTCATCATATCTTTGTGAAGCATCGCAGCACACCTGAGATTTTACAGTAACCCTGTAAGCTACATCTTTAATTGATGCAGGTTTTCTTCCTTGTTTGCATGTCTGATTATTTTTATCCTTTGGAATTAAGAAGATTCTTAGTGTTGGCCATATGAGAGGCAGCTTGGCTTTATATGTTAATGAATAGTGTTCAAATCCAGGTTTAAAAATAAAACAAAACCATACCAAACCCAAACCAAAATCCACCATGTTGTTTATAAGGGGAGGAAAATGGAAGAAATAGGCTACAATTTAAACAATTGTCCTGTGTTCATTTTTGGAAAAAAAAAACAGGGGCTCCCTGCACCCATTTCTGCTCCAGTTTAATGAAGTTGTTAAAGTAGCAAGACTGACAGGTTAATTATCCTTTATAAAAGGGGGACAAATTGAACTGTGTCTTTCCATCATTTTTTGATATATCAAGAAGCTCCTGAGGTGCTCAGATGCCACTCTGGTGAATAGAACAACTAATCCACTCTGCTATTCTTTCCTGACCCTGGTCCCCCCATCGGGGCCTTACAGTATATTGCAGTTGGGTTTTGTTTCACATTCAACAGATTCCACTTTATTATAAATTCAGAAGGATTTTTTTTCTCCATATGTTGGCTGACAGCTCCCCTGAAATAACTGATGGCTAAATTTAAACTCTGATGAAAATTAACCCGAGTGTTAAATGCAAACAGGAGCTGCTTGGAAAGAAAAGAGTTATCATGGTAAGTGCCAAACAATGGAAAATGTGTGTAAATTAATGGAGTCTCAACGGTGACAAGCTGTCAGGCATTTTGATGGCTCTCACTAGTGCTTCAATCCCACTGAAGTTGGCCAGAGGGCAACATGGACAAGTCCTGCTTTTCAAAAAGACCGCGGGATGCTTGACAGTAACGCTAACTAGATCATCTGAAGTTCATGGTCAAATAAGGTTTTGCTTTTTTTTTTTTTTTTTGCAAAGCTTTGCACTAAGCAGTGTTCATGCACAGCTCACCTATGAATGTGATATCAAATTGCAATTTCCGTACAGTGGTGAAAACAGAATGCAGATTTTAGATATCAGAGAGTTGCGATGAAAGGAATTCAGAGAAAATTAATTTTGAATAGATGTTAATATTCTCCTGTTGCTGTATTTGTCAAGCACAGAGCAATTCTTGAGGGTTTTCAGGATGAAAGCTGCATTTTCTAGGTTGTATTTTAAATAAGTTTAAAACTTTCCATTAATTTTAGTCTTCTGTTGAAGCCTTCAACTGAAGCATCCTTCAATTCTAAAGAAAGTTTTGATACATATAGTAAGATATAGTTTCCCCCTATTTTTTATTGTTCTCTGCTATTTTGTGGTTTAGTATTTGTATACTCTACATTTAAGAAATTAATTAGTGCCCTGCTGCACTCAGGAGCAGAGTAGTGTTGCTATTTACTTCTATGGAAGTAGAGTCTAGTTCTGATGGTATCTAAATTCTCTCTTACAGTCCGTTCTGGAACTCTTTTAACTTTAAATAAACTAAGTGGGAATTAATTTGAAACAACTTTAACAGATCTGGATGTGGACTAAGTTCTACAGATCTGAAGGAGTCTGTTTCTGGTTGTGGTTTTTTTTTCAAAAATGGGAAAAAACAATCTTACCTAAACCGGGAGTTCTAATAATTTGGCATTTTTTAAGTTACATTCGCAGTCAAATTAGAAAAGGGAATTGGGGCTGTTTAGTCTGGAGAAGAGGAGGCTCAGGGGAGACCTCATTGCTCTCTATAACTACCTAAAAGGAGGTTGTAGTCGGGCAGGGGTTGGTCTCTTCTCTCGGGTGACCAGTGGCAGAACCAGAGGGCATGGACTTAAGCTTCGTCAGGGAAAGTTTAGACTTGATATGAGGAAAAAATTCTTCACTGAAAGGGTGATTGGCCATTGGAATGGGCTGCCCAGGGAGGTGGTGGAGTCACCGACCCTGGAGGTGTTTAAACGGAGACTGGATGAGGCACTGAGTGCCATGGTTTAGATGATGGTTGGTGTTAGTGTTAGGTTATAGGTTGGACTTGATGATCTCAGAGGTCCTTTCCAACCTTGTGATACTGTGATACTGTGATTCTCGGTGTTGGTCAGAATCACTTCTCCTAGGAACAAGTCTTAATATCTTAGTAAATGGCACGCAATGTACTGGGAAATCACATGTGAATAATGGAGAGGACAAAGGATGAAGTGCAGATCTGCCTTCCATCATGCATCGTGTGACCCCCACCACTTCCTGCCACCTCCTGTGACTGATGTCACCCATCCATTAATATGTTTCTCTGTGCAATTTCTTCATAATATCAAATGCCTTTATTAATCCAAAGAACACCAGCTTCTTTAAGTTCTCCTGACCTCTCATACATCATTGGCTTCTCAATGAAAACTATCTCCAACAGGGCAGACAAAATTATGTCCAGAGCTAAAAATTACTTTTCTCCATATAAAAGGTTCTCACTCTTGACTCCTGACAAAATTGAAACTGGAGAGCTGGATGAAGGAAGTCTATATGTCTTGATACACAAAGTTTGCATCTTACACTGGGAATTCTTGACCGATTTAGGTTAAAATCAACTAATCTATCCCAGAAATTAAGATGCTTGTCTTTCATTGTATTTTTCTTTCTTTGAACCCCTGTGTATGAGGAAGATAACTGATATCTTATTATAACTGGGGCTTAAAGATAAGTATACAAGCAGTCCCATTAACTTCTGTGGGATTTCTCATATGGCTAAACATAGCACAGTCATTGCTAAATTACATCTGCGTCCTTCTTGAGAGAAGAAAAATAATTCAAACAGTCTGAATTCTCTGATGTCGTCTTCTGGTTACTTGTACTGGTAAAGGTGGAGTACACAGGGGTGTTATGTAGGTAAGTCAATATCACACTGAGACGGCCACTGCTCTGTACCAAAACCCTCCTTATGAAGCACTGGTTGCTTTCTAGATTTCTCTTATGTGCCTGCAGTATATATACTCTTCCTTAAATGAGGAATATTTGCATGTCTGTAAAATTAGAAGTAATCTCAGAACCTGTTCTTCTAACTGCTATTTCATAGCTAAGTATTTAAAAACTTTTTCTCTGTATTTTTCACAAATATCCTGTGAAAGATCAGATTGTGTGGTGTTGCTTTACCCTTTCATTATTATATTTCAGAATTAAAATTATATAGAAGGAAATCCAATTATTCTAAAGCTGTTTGCTGAGAGGGATTATTCTATGCTGTATTTCCAAGAATATAATGTTAGGTTTCCACTCAGGCTAGGTTCATAACTGTGAGATATTTAACCAGAAATCTTTTCTCTGTGACCCGTACAAGTTAAAGTGGGTTTCATCAATTTCAACAACTCTTTTGATTCCACACTACTATATCTTGGGCAGGAGTAATCCTGATTTCATTTAAGACAACGGAATTTTTATTTCTAATTCACTGGACTACAGGATTTCATCTGCAAAGTTTGACAAAACAAAAGTTTGCTTCTATGTGAAGGCCGGAACTTTGAACTGGACTTCCTACTACATATGTAGCTACGATGATACTCTTATTTACTCTCCTGGTGTACTTTCATCAGCTTTCACGTACCACCAGGAAGGCTTACCTACTTCTGAGTAACCAACAGTCTAATAGATAGGGGAGTCACTTGTAATGCATTAGATCTATATCTTCCAGTTTCTGCCTGAGGACTGTGACTATGAATATATATATATATATATACCTCTTCCTTGTGCATCCCAAAGTGCTGTCATTAATAGAGACTGTCATTCATGAATTTCTACTGCATATAGCGTTAGAGGACTTTTCTCTGTAAGGAGATCTTATTGACAGAAGAAATTACATTTAGAAATTATCATGTTAAACTGATCTTTAAAGGTCTGCCTAGCATTCAGGCCTGTGAATTCGCTAACAAGAAATCTCACTGACTGGAACGGAGCCCAGACTCAGAGCTGGAGCGAATGCTGCTGCTGCTATGTAATAATCAAAGACACATCATCAGCACATTTCCTTTTCTAGTTTTTATGGCATATGCTCCTGCTTGAAGACAGTAAGATTGCTAGACTTCAACCTTTGCGGCATTTGCTATGTATATTGTCTAAAAGATTGAACTTTTGGATTCAGCTGAAGGAAGAGGACTACTTCTCAAGTCTGTGGTTTTTACTGGAGCTTCAAAGAGACAAAACAAGAGCAAATGAGCATATTGGTTTTCCTTTTCCTCTCACTCTTCAAAAAGGAAGGCTCTTCGCAAGGTAAACATAGCATGTTTAGCACCATCTTTGTCCTATATTTGTGGTTACATGGACCCCACATGAAAGAGCCTGCAAGAAACATGATTAGAAATCAAATATCCACAGCTCTATGATTTGAGGTCTGTTCTCCATTTTACAGCCAGCACCCTTTATTTCAGATGCTGCCGGATAATTTGTTTCCTGATGGAAATAAAGGTATGTGAAATCAGAAGGTAAAATGCCAAACAAGCTGGCTGTGTAGTCAGTGTGAGTTTCAAGCAAACCAGAGGTTAGACAGAAAGAGCTCTACAGTGGACATAACCTTAAAAGGGACTAAAACATAGGCTCCAGCAGCAGTAATGGGAAGCTGCTGCCACTGCAGGTGTGCCTCTTCAAATTGGCAGCAGGTGAATATAAATAAGGTGCACAGAAGGTGTACTGAGGAGAAGGGAAATTAATGGTATAACTGTTGAGCTCAGCAACACAGAGTGAAAACATGTTGAACTTGACATGTCTGTGCTGCTGCTTTTGTAACTGCTGATGGCTAAGCAGAATGTCTCTGATCAAAAAAAAGAAAGCTTCTGTGTATCTTAGGGCTGTGAACAGATCATTTGTTTGCTTAATAAAAATCTGATTGATAATTAAGCATGACTTTGACCCTATTCCTGAAGGAGGACATTTAAAGAAAAAATATTTTCTTACTCTGGAGCCTTTTTAAAAAAAAAAAATCTCAGATCCTTAGGGAGCTGTAATCTTCAGTGCCCAATATTATCCTACATCTTACCAATGCAGGGCTATGCAGAGATACAGTGAGTTTTTTAAGATATCTCCTGAACAAGAAGCAGTGGAAATCTGTCATCATGGTCCTGGTGTGAGTGTTATTTGCACAGCTGGAAGTGTAGAGCAGATCAGATTAAAAAACTTTTAGTCCTCAGCTAGCGTCTCTCCCACAGGGCTTTGTTGTGCTATGCCTCAGCCCCAACAGGAGCTGCAGAGGGATTGCTATACAGCTCTTTTCTGCTTGGAGCTAACGTGCCCCTGTGTCTATCAGTAGAGTTCTCACAGTATTTACTGCTGTTGATGCTCCTGCCCAAAACTGCTTCCAGTTCGGCAAGATTTAAACATATCAGTAACAGTTTTTGTTGTTGCTGCAAATGGCAAATATAAAGACCGTGAAATAAGAATGTGTAACAAAAGATAGCAATCCAAACTGATCAAATGTTGAATAAGCTTTCTACTTAACAGGAGACGGATAATTAGTGGAGAGATTCTGGAAGTGACTGTAAGTGATGAATCTGATGTAACAGAGAAAATGATCTTGCAATAATCAGGATGTGAATTGCGCAGATATTATCCAAGAGTTATCTTTATATAGATTGACATGAAAATCTATATCATGGACATGTTACACAATAAATATCTCCAAGGCTTCTTTGTAGACTGTGTTGAAGATAACACCCAAGATATCCATCAGAACAACTGACAGCAAATGGGAGGAAGCAAGGAATTCTGTGTAGGAAGTCATATGTCAGAAGATATAATCAAGTTTGGGTTTTTTCTTAGTAAATTTAACCTATCATTAAATATATGTAAACTGAAATCACACAGTCCAAGATTTTATTTTGTATTATATGTGATAGATCTATGATTCAACATAGAGACTGGCAGAGTATTTGGAGGAAAAACATAGAGAAAAATGTTGTGGTGACTAAGAACCAAAGCTGAAGCTCTGCAAAAGTTAGGCAAGGATAATACTGCCTAGGGAGGTAGGAGTAGAATACATCAAAGCTGTTGCATTGAAAGTTATGGCAAGTAGGCAGGCTGATGGGCAGTGCTGAACGATATCAAGTCATAGGGGGTTTTTATCAGCAAAGAGACCAAAGAGGAACAGTAGTTAGCACAGAATAGGTAAAATGAATAGCCCTTTTTTGTTGTTAGAGAGAGGACAGGAGGGTTGAAATATATTTGCAGGATTCATGCAAATGGAAGATCTTATGACAGGGAATGCAACTGATGTTCAGCTGACTTCATCATGGATGCTAAAGTGTGAGAGGAAGAAAGATGGTAAGAAGAAGAGTAAAGAGGTTATCAGTCAAAATCAGAGTGGAATATTAAGGGGAGGAACTGAATGAAACAACTAGTGGCAGCAGATTTAGATGGGGGCTGAGAAGGAAAGCCTAACTGCAGCCTCATTTGAAAAAAAAAAAAAAGACATAGTGAAAAGGTTTGTGAAGAGGAATGGGAGAAACCCTTTGTATACATGGGGGTCATGCAGCATCTGAGAGAAAAACAGTGCAGGTAGTGTTCCAAAGTTGAGCCCTTGTGCCCGTCCAAGTTGGTGGCCAAAAGGACGGAGGGATGGAATGGTCTTGGATAATCTTTTGTGGAAATAAACAGAAGAAAATTGGAGGAGTAAGGTAGTAGAGGAGGCACATAGCCCAAAAGATTGAGAATAGCAGCATGGGAGAGATGGACAAATAGTACCTGTTAGGTGGATGGAAAGCTGGCTCGTTTTGTACAGATATTTGTCAGAGATGGGGAAAAGGGAGGGAAGAATTGCAAGAGTTCCCCAGAAACAGCCTTTTGCATCCTGTACCAAATGGGATCTAAAACTTTTTTTGGCCTATGTTTTTCTGAAATGATGACCACAGGACATAACAGTAGCAGTTTAACTTCAGATATGTGTCTAAAAAGCACTGGGAATAGAGTCTCTTGAATACTGTGTTGTTGTTATTACAACAGTTGTGTTGCCACATGCCAGTTATTAGGTCTGTTAGAAGAGCATCAGTCATCTCCTCTGAAGTCTATGAATCTGCTTTCGTGGTAATACTGAACTTCCTGACCTTCTGCTTACTTGCCTAATAGATCAGAGATTAGATTTTATAATCAATCGACATACTATTACAATTTCTAGCGAGATCTGAATAATTATTAAACAAAGGGATCAAAGAGAACTCTGTTTAGATATACATGCGTTTGTGGTTGTTTTTTTTTTTTAACATAGGATAGATGCGAAGTCATTAATTAATAATAATAATAAATAATTTGTTAAAATGCTTAAAATGTTTCATCAGACAGGACTATATATTTGTAAGATATTAATTTTCTTGCCTTTTCTAGGTCCGTCTTAATGCTTGAAAACTGCTATTCACCTTACTATCTTCAAATCTATTTTTTTAATTCTTTTTTGTTAAAAAGATCTAGTTACACCATCCACAGGGAGAGAAGGAGAGAGATATGTGCTTCCTTGAAAGCTACTACCTCTCCAATTAATGTATTAAAAAATTCTATATTTGCTTCTTGGCTGCAGGTATGTCTAATGAAAGATTTCAGACTTCTGCAGAAACAGCTTAATAAACAATAATAATAATAATAATAATAGTAATAATAATAATAATAATAGAGTAATATAAAAACTCCGACTGCCTGAGATTCCTGTGGTATCATTACCCTTTTAGATATCAGAAAACATTTCCATGAAATTTGTTCTTACAAGCTGGTCTGAACCACTGTGAAGTACTGAGTGGCATTACTCTTGCAGACCTCTTGTAAAGGTGCTTTATCAGACAAGGTTTTGACAGATTTTTACAGGCATGATTTGGTTTTTGCTTCCTGCTTCCATGAATAATTGGAGAAACTGATTTAAAATTTCTCCCTCTCTTGTGTATTGTGGGGGAATTTTTTTTTTTTTTAAGTCTTCACCTACTCTTGAAAGCGAATATAAAAACAGCCTCCAAACATGCTGGAGTTAGAGTTATACTGAATTTAGGAGAAGTTAGCAGTCAATTGGCCGGCGTTAACAGCAAACCAAGATCCTTGTCAGTTTAAAGAAATATTAGCAGACTAAATCATACTGAATTTGAGGATGCTGAGCAACATCTTACTGGTGATTCTTTAGCATCCCTAGTGAATTAAAAAAAGCTCACAAAGCAAGGGAGGCTTAGAGATACAGAACCATCCTGTAAGGCTGCATCAGCCTACAGGTAACTGACACTACTTCTTCCTCCGAAAGACTCTGGCCCCTCTTGCTTCTCCATCTTCCTACCTTGCCTGCCATCTGTTCCCACAGCCTCCCCGCTTTCCTCCCACCAGGCCCTGTCTGAGCAGACGGGTATGAGAGCCGCTGATGAGGTAGGCCTCAGGCCCCTCCATCACTCCTCACCACAAGGAAAGCACCAGCTGTCTGGCTTCATTTGCATTTTCTCTCCAAAATAATGAAATTAGCCATGAGTATCCTGAGGAGATGCAAGACGCAAATTTAGGCTGGATGTGTCAGCGTGTGCTGGGAAGGGAGAGGGAAGGTCACGGAGGATGCTCACAGCATTGAAATGGAGGGGAAGACATCTCCTGCCTGCTGCAAGGGTTCTGCAACCCAGGGGAGGAACTCCATGGGCAGCCCACCTCCCGACCACCCGTGCGCTTACCTCCTCACATGTGACAGCTCTGTCTGTTCTGCGTTGGTAGGAACACAGGGATAAAGCACGGGTGCGTTTCAGCTTTTTGCCAGCCTTACCCAGATGTCAGCAGTTAGCTCAAAGTGCAGCTGGGCAGTATTTTAATTTCTAGGTGGCTGTGTTATGGCAATTTCTGATGAGGCTGGTCTCGATTCCCATCACGCATTTTCCACAGCACTACTATCTTTAATTATCTCAATGTTTGTTCAGTCAGGACTTGCCACAGCTGTTGTACACCAGTCCTCATCTCCGCTTTTTATTTCTGATTGCCTAAAGTAGAGATGGAGATATTTGCTAAAGCGTTCTAAAACTGCAGCTAGCACAGCTAAAAGAGGAGAGCAAGCTGAGATTCAGGCCTTGCAAGCTCTCATTGCACTGGGAATGATCACTGATTCTTCTGGTTTTACTATTATTCTTTGCACATGTACAATTTATATATCATGTATATGTTTATTTAATGTACAAGGAAACTGGCTTTTCACATTGTGCAGTTTCTTTGTCATAATCATTCACCAGTGATAAACATAAAGAATCTTTGGACAGCTTTAAGACACATGCAGAATAATTGCAACAGTGTAACTGCACTGCACCTAAATGAAGACTTAAAATATTTTTTAAAAAAGGGACTTTGAAAAAATCAAGATTTAACTTTATTTCTGTCTATATTTTCTGAAAAAGGCTCATGAATGAGTCTGGATGTGCAAGTGACTTATTATGAGTGCATATGGTGAAATATTCTCAGAAAGCAGAATTTTTGTCTCTAAAACGTTTTATTCTCACTCACGACTGAACTCTATAACAGTCATATGTAAATTAATAAACACATTCTGAGTTTACTTATAAATAAATCAAACTCTTTGCATTCAAGAATATGGTAGATTACAAACAATTCAAATTGTCTACTTTTTCAATGCAGATTATTTACTCTGCTGCAGCAAGTGAACTATGTCTGTACAAATATGTGCCTGTGTCTCTGTATATGTATAAGGAAACAAAGTCCCAGTTGCTGGAACAGATTTGGCCACTCCTTACACCTCCAGGCCAGGTGACTGGTGATACTTCCTCTTGTCCACGTGGAAAGATCAAGTGTTTCCCCCCCATTTATTTTGTCTTTTGTTTCATATACATAGCAACAGTCTAAGTTCTCTATCGAAGAGGTTGGTTGACAGGTCATCCAGTTTTGTACTGAGGGCCCTCAAGACAAGAAGGAGTATTCCACGTATGGTCTAATGGGTTCTGAAATGCCTAAATGTATAAAGAGCTTTATTGTTTGGATTACAGATTTTGTCAGCAGCTACATGTTGTGTGTAATCCCGTTGCCTTCTTACATTGTACAGAAGACAGGGAGATATCTTGAAAAGGAGGGTATGTTTCAGGAGGTGGTAGATTTGTGAGGTTATTCTAGATTCTTGAGGACAAAAATGCTTTTTTCACTTTGTACATACTTAATTTCTTACCTGTACCTTGCAGATAATGGGGATATGTATAAAAATTAGAATGGAGAAAAGATACATGAGTACAGTAGATCAGATTAACTTCTGCTCATGCGCTTAGAATTTAATCTTAAAAATTTAGCATAGATTTTAAGTGTATTTTTTCTTGATTTGCCCTGATTGCAAGGTTTTGGTGATATCTTCAGCTCTAATTCTTCACTTTCATCTTTAAACAAATTGTATTTCATTATCTGCTCTGACTTAACATTTATCTTCATTGGGCATAAAGAATAAACAAATGTAGAATAAGCCAAGATGATATTGCCTGTTTTTTGATGTCTCCTCCTTATTCTGAAACAAAAACATATATCATAACACTGGGACAGGACATTTTCAAGTTCATGGGACTTTCTGATGGTTATAGCAAAACTTATTTTGCTATTTGAAGTACAGCAGAACTCTTGTGAGTTCAGGATGTAAACAAAGACAGAATCTGGCTTCTGAGATACTCCTGCACATGCCTAAGCAGGATGTGGGTATCTTTTCATGCAGTCATGAAGAGGAGTAGATTCACAAGTGAATGGTGACTGCCCACTTGTAGGACATATCTCTTTCTTAGGAGTTTCAGTGTCTTGAATTTTAATCTATTTTAATACCAGGTATATATCTGGAGATGTAGATGTACCCATGTGTCTCAGCTGCTTAACTCATTGACTCTCCCAGGCATTTCTGCATTTACTTAAAATTCCATGTCATATGTCATTTCTAGCAATGAAATACCTTTTTCTACATCCAGCCACGGATATACTTGATAAGTAAGAGGTGTAATACCTGTTGAAATATATGTTGAAATACGTTCCCAGAGGCCCAAACATACGTATTTTGCAGGAAACTTTCAGCTTGATGAGTATGGGGAGCAAGGGTAATACAAAGGGTGCATGTTTTCTGAGATGGAGCAAGATTAGAAGTACTTTGGCATCTACAGTGGTTCTCAGGTATGCTCAACATATTATTTTTCTTATCTGTTTATAAGACAGAATGATATAAGGAGATGGTAAACAGACAATGGGAAGTGTCTATTGCATCAATCTTTAATTGCCCAAAACAAAATATAATTATGCTCCTTGCGTTCTTACTTTCTTGCAATCTGGTTTTCATCTCTTCTTTCTATCACGTTATTTTACCAAACACAACAATGACTCAGACCTCTAAAATGCTTACTCAACACTTATAATGATGCACGTTGCCTGACAGCTCTTCATGTCAGTCAAAAGTCTAGGCGAGGCACTTATCAATTGACCCTATGCTAAAAGTAGATGCTCGTTTCAGCCCCTGTCAATAGCAGGTTTTGATGCATTTAGAGTGGAGGCTGTATCAGTAGAGTTATTTGTAAGTGAGCATACATAGACTTTAAAGAAAGTGATATATTTCTAAAACTCTGAAAGTAGTTTGGTGTCTGGTTTATTATAGAAAGATCTTTTTTTCTTTTTCATCTAGAGGACCATGTTTCTTACACCATTATCACTGAGAGATGTGCTGATAGCAAGAAATGCAGTTAAGTCCTACTACTGTACAGAGTGAAAGCCCTTGCTAATCTCATATCCGGTTTCTAATACAAATGAACATAAATAAAATGCTGGTCTCTTGTACTCTGCTAATGTGGCAGGAGAACCTTTTGATTATTAGCTGCAGCTACCATGAGCTCCCAACCTGGGATGGTGTCTACACTTCTCCTTCTGAGGTGTTAATCACAAATCTGCCAATCCTGTCCCACTTACAAGACAAGGAAAGAAATGTGAACATGTAAAAATTCACAGAGGGGCCCAGGAAAATTTCTCTGACACACTCCTGCTGTGACACCACAGCTATTGAAGAAGGCCTGTCATTTGGTTGTCAACCTTTGACCTCAACCAGACATATTTTGAAATGATGTGAAAAGAATTGCTGCGCTGTACGGCTGGCTCCTTACAGCTTTGCATGTCTGTCCTTGATGTCAGTCAAAAGTAGTTAACTGGCACCCATGGAGTCTGGAAAAAAAAAAAGCTCCTTTAAAATATCAGTAATGACTTCTGTTAGGAAGACTAGCTCTTGTCAAGTAATGACTTTATGACATAAGGTATTGTTTATCTAGGCATCGTTCTCTTACTTGCATTTTAATGAGCCTAATTAATAATAAGTTAGAAGTCCTCAGCTATTTCTTCACAGCTGGACCATATGCACTAATTACACTGAGTGTGCAAACTTAGACTAATCCCTTTGTCAAAAGAAATATTTTAATTTAAAAAACCTCAATGTACTTTTTTTTTTTTACCTGATTACTTTAAAGATGTAATCTTTTCATTCCGGTAAATTTGCACAGAATCAAAGTAAACCTGAGAGTAGGAGAATTCTGTAATTTATTATTTTTTCTAGTGGTAGACTTCATTCTTAAAATAATTGAGGAAGATCATTCAAGAGCAGAGTGGTGTCAGGTTCATTTCTGTTGTGCGTTAGGTTCCATAAAGTTAAGGGATAATAATTTTTAAGTTGAAGGATAATCACCAGTCTCTATGAAAATATCCTTTGTGAAGACAAGTATAAAGGATAAATATCCTTAGCTGCAAACAAGTTGGGGACGTTTCTGTTCTCAAAATGCAACAAAATACATTACAACACTCAGAAAACTCCCTATAAGTAATGAGATACTATTAGATCCCGTCTAATAATAATACAGTCAACATTAGATCAAGTATTACTATTTGAAAATAAGAAGGGTGATTTCGCCATAAATGTGTATATTGCAAGGTAATACAATATAATCAACTTTTATAATAATTCCTAGTTTTCTTCTCATAAGTAATTCACTTAATTGATATACGGGATTTTGATTATTTTTCAACAAGAAAAAGACCATACAATACTTCTCAACTCTAATGACAAATTTAACTATACAGCTGTCCATAGATTGGAATAGTGAACATTGGAATAGGAGCTATGATCAAGAATTCTAGTTAACTCCATACTGATTCTATCACTATATGAGATGGCTAAGTACCCTGATATCAAAATAATTAAGAAGAAGACGTTAAAAATAATTTGAGTATCAAAACCCTGTTGGCAGTTATGAAAATGGTGAGGTTTCAGACATCCATATGTCTTCTAACTTCAGATCTGTTTAAACTCATTTCCGTCTGTCTTCACAGTAGAAGCAGAAATCAAACCTGCCACCTGAAATATGAACTCCCCCAAACAGGATCACTGCAGTCCAGTTATGTTGTTTTCAAACAATAAAATTTTGAACGACTTGGACAGTCCACTTAACAACTTTTCCTGTTAATCAGTAAAACATGTTAGAATGATACCTGTATGCACTGAAAACTATTGGATTCTCAAGTCTGTATATGGAGGTAGATTGTGGAAATATTTTCTGATATCTGAAAAGGTAATGAGACCATACATACTGGCAGGTGGTCATTAAACTGCCACTTCTTGTTTATTGACTTGAAGCACTGCGAAGAACCAGCTTTGGCAGCAGCACTGTGGTTCCTTTTTGACTTTTTTTTTTTTTAAATTCCAGTCTAATGAAAAATTGTTTTGGTTGGAAGCAACATATATAGGTCATCTAGTCTAGTGCCCCTGCAGGAGTAGAGACGTCTTTAACTAGACCAGGGTGCTCAGAGCCCCATTCAACATGACCTTGAATATTTCCAGGGATGGGGCATCTACCACCTCCCTGGGCAACATGTTCCACTGGTTCACCACCCTCATTGTAAAAAATTGCTTCCTTCTATCCAGTCTAAATCTACCTTCTCTTAATTTAAAATCATTACTCCTTCTCTTGTTGCTATAGGGCCTTCTAAAAAGTTTTTCCTAGTCTTTATTATATCCCCTTTAAAGTACAGGAAGGCTACGATAAGGCCTTCCTGAAATCAGTTATTTATGGAATTTCTACCCTCACAGGCTGGTCAGAGGCCATATTTGTATAACTCACATATTATTCTGAGGATTGTGAAGGTCTTTTTGTTTAAATTATTTTTTTTTCTTTTTTTTTTTCTAGTAAAGGCACAAAACCTATGTAAATGCAGACTTTTTTCTTTCACTGGCTACTTCTGTTCTTCCTGCTTACATAACGGTGTCTCAGGCTGGTGGAATGATGAAACCAGGCGTCAATAGGCTGATTCTTTTTCCTTGTCACTCATCCTGATACTGTTCTTGCCACTGTGGTGTATTCTATTGTATGTAGGTTCATTTTAACTATTTCAGAGAATTTCAGCAATTCCAGCATATATTTTCACAAGCTATTTGACCATCTAATATTTTTTTCCAGTAAGAACTCTTTTCTAATCATGCTCTGCCTGTTTTTTCTATTTATTTTCATTCCATTATCACCTGCTACCATTTACTGTTACCTTTCTATATTTCTCATTCCTTCTGGCTTGTCCACCCTACAGATCACTGCAAACCATTAGCTCACCCTCTCCTACATGTTGTTTAGTCAGGCTTTAATGGTGTATCTTCAGACCCTTTAACCTTTATTTCAAAAAAGTGCTATTAACCTTTCAAGTATTGACTCTGGAAATTTAATAGTTCTTTCATAATGTGTTGCTACTTCCATAATAGTTTCCATGAAAATTTAATAATGATGCTTTATCTTCTTTTTAGAAAAACAGTCACAATAAAAAGAATACCTTTTAGAAAACTACAACAAGCATTTTTGTAATTTGCAACAGAGGGAAACTTTCCAGCAATACAATTAAATGAGTTTGAGATCTCTATTCAATGTCATTCTCTTGGAAACTGTAATGCTATTGATCACTTGTCTAATTTGTAGTATTCCTCTTGGTCTTCCCACACAGAATCAGTACACCAGATCATTTCCCCTCAGTTAAACATTTGTCTAATTCTTGAAGTCCTTATGCACAGAAAGTCTCTGCCTGCTTTATATAGCAGCTTCCTCCATGAATAGACCTCATTGCTCTAAAGGGCAATGTGTTGCTGGTGAAGACATCTCAGAAAAGACATTTTCCCTCTCCTATTAGGCACTGGCCTGTGTTCACCTTTTCCACTACAGAGATGCACATGTTTGGAGTAGTTACAGCACATCTAGAGAAGTCCTTGGTGTCAGGGTGAGCTCTGGAGCCAGAAGTTGTCAAATCCACCAAACTTTATGAAATAGAGTAGCAAGCAGAGAGGGCAGCAGGAAAGACCTTGAGCTGAAGCTCAAGTGAAGTTCCCTCCCACCAGCTACAATAATTCAAGGCCTGAGCCAAAGCTGCTGGAAATCAACCTACTTCCATTTTCGGTGCTGTTATCAGCCTGTGGCAGCACTACCACTGCACACTCAGGAACTCTAGTTGCGAACCAAGTCACAGACAGAAAAGGAGACAAACTTTACCAAAATTGTCTTCTCTGCACTTAATTTATGCTGATGCTAAAGTTTGTTCTCTCAGGACATATCAAATATAGGCACAAAATTGTGTTTCCATTGAAAAGCTGAGATTCTCTCCCCTCCAGAAAGCTAGTGCTCCATTTTATAAACTCGATATATTGTCTGATGCTAATCTTGTTATTTAACTAAGTTTGGGCTGCAGAGTGGTGCAGTTCTGAGATGCTAATACCATGTTTAGTGAAGAAGACGACGTTTATTTTTCAAGGGAAAGCAGCAGTGTAAGAATGACTGTTTAAATACAATGGTAATTATCACCCACAGAAATTACTTTCAGTGTCATAAAGTCTTCTATTCTTCTTTGCTCCTCATAAGAAAGATCCAGCTAATTTAGGTACATACACTATTTTTAGCGAAGATTAATGGATTAATCTAACCACATGGAATTAGCATATTAGTCTCAATATTGGATCAAATGTCAGATTATTTTTCTGATTTAGGACTTTAAGAGTTCATCAAAATGTTCTGGATGGATTTGGGGAGGGGATGTGGTAAATTTCTTTTTGTTGTCGTTGTTGTTGTTGGCTTGTTTGCATGTTTTTTTCAGAACAGAGTATTATTCCTGGACTGTGCTGGAAGCCTGACCTCATCTCTCAATTCACTCGTACAAATTTTTTCAGGAGCAGTAATGTCTCTGCTAAGAGTTCTGGTAAGGCCTTTCCGTATATTTTTTTTCTCTATTTTTGCCATTTGTGGCCCTTTATAATAACTTTAAATGGGTTAGCTGAAGATTGCTAACCTATCCAGCCTTTACTATGGTTAGAAAAAACTGCTTTATGTATAGCATTCTGTTGCATTTTGAGGGTTTTTTTAAGCTATTTGATGTTAATCAGATATTTTAAATGATAGAAGTGGAATAACATAGGGTAGATGAGGCAGTCAAAAGCGCAAACTACAATTTACCACATGGACTGTGTAATTTATCACACAAACATCTCCAACACACACAAGGTACGTGTGTGTCCTACAAGTTTGATTGTGTTGCGCTTATCTGCTCACTTAAGATATTACCCTGCCTTCTCCTGGTATGGAAAAAAAGGCTGAGTTGCACTGGGAGTTTGCTACTATTTGGTCAACAAAGCACGGTGTAATAATGGAAGTATTCAAAGCAGAAATTCTTTGTACTGAGAATCACCACCAAAGTTTTATTAAGACAGATGCTGAACATAAGGCTCACCCTCAGGTTAGATATGAATGCACAAGAAAGAAAAAACATAACCTTAAGAACCTGACACAGGTTAATTTAATCAGAAAATACTCTGTGCATGTCTGTTCAACCCAAATGCAGTACTGCACAGAGGTATCTGTGCTAGCTGACACATAGAGATGTATTCTTTTGTGGTCTGCAGATAACTGTGGATATTAATGAGATTCAGTCATTTGTGCTAGAGGCAACATTTCTCCCAGATAATTTTATTTGTTCCATATTTTTATCTGGTGCTGCATCAGAAGGGTTTAGTTTGCTGGAATTTCTTTAAAAATTACATTGTGAAAATAGTGCAGGCATCATGCTGCATGCACCTGATAATGTTCTGCACCATCAGGAATTCCTACAACACTTGGTGCTGTTATGAAAACACTGAAACAGAATCAATTTTTTTTATAGAAATATCCTATTGATTAAAAGATAACACCCATATACTATCATTTTCTTTCAAATGACACTATAGATAGTACCTACAGTACTGGATAGTATTAGATAGTACCTATATAGGTACTTCAACTAAGGGGAATGTTACCAGTAAAGAGTGAATAGTCACCATTTCTTAATTATATATGAAACTAAAACTAATGAATACCTGTCATTCAGACATCAATGTTAACATGAAGAAAAACAGGAGAATTAGAAACAAGTTTAAGGGTAGATTTTTAGTGATAATATAACTTAAAGGTGATTCATATCTTGCTATTTGCTAATACTGCCTAATTATGGATTGTATAAGATTCCTTTGTGCAGCAAGGAGGAGATCTGAGTTCTATTATGAAGAATATATAGTATTTTCATTATCTAAAGTTTCAAAGGGATACTCAAGAAAAATCAATGAAATAGCTTGAAAATACATGAATTTTTACAATTTTTTAAATACTTAATGAGTAGTGTAGCCAGAGGATTACTCCCAAAACCTCAATAGATAAAAGAATTTCTCACTCCCAGCTGTGTGTACACGAGCAATAGGTTATTCATCATCCTAGCTAAATAACTGGTGAAAAATGAATGAAACACTGATTTATTCTATTTTAAGGTAAGCACATTTTGCATACTTCTCACTTTCACATAGAAAATATGGGAAAGCTGGATCTTAAGACAAATTTCAGAATTCAGATGAGTTTTCATGTGTTCAAGTGTAGGAAGGTTTAAGCAGCACCGATGGTTCCTGATGAACAGTTACTTAAGAAACCTACTAGAGTTGCCAGAGGAAGCTTGTGACATGCTGTACGTTTAATTATGTTCAATTCATTAACACAATTAGAGCTGTGAACAAATTTATCGACACAGCCAGAATCACTTAGAAAGAGCTAGTAAGTCATAGATTATAGGGACTTGTTCTCAATCCTTACATGTCGAGCATGATTCCCTGGCAAAATATATCACTCGGTCATTGGGGAACATCTCTTTGATGCCAGAGGTTTGCACTTTTCCCTGGATTAGATTAGTCATATTTCAACAGAAAGGTCTAATCACCCTCTATAATGAAAACCAGCCTGAAAGCAAAGGTCTTAACATGCATTAATATCAAGCAGTTGTGAATTATTCTTTTGCTGGATTTAACTACTTTCTTTGTTGATAAAGGAGAGCCACGTTTAAGATCCAGAACTTTATCAAAATCAGAATTCCTTCACAATTTTTGGGAACCCCTCCGAGAACGCTAGTATTATTCTTAGCATGTGTTTGTGAGTGTAATAAGTAAGTCAATGAAATGATGGATGGGGGATTCAAGAAGGGTTGCATAGGGGAAAAAAATACTTCTCAAAACTTCTGCTCTGTGCCTTTGACACAGAAACTCCCTTTTTGTGATTCAGTCCCCAAATCTTTGGCTTATGAGAAATCTCTCCAAGGTCAGAATAGTCTTTGTGAAAGTCTTTTGATGCCATTGTGACTTAAACTACTTCCCAGCAACCTGACTGTATTTGGGCAGGATTGTTAACAAAACCCTGTGGTTGTTTTCACAAGCCCACTGTGATAAGTGGACCAAGGAGATGGAAGGAAATTATATGAAGTGTTTTGGGCTGCCTTCCCCATGCTGTAGCCTGATTTCTTTGCTTTTTCTCCACATTACAGGTGAGGAGATTTAAGGAAGTGAGCTAAGGTGGAAAGTGAATCTTTAGTTTCCTGACTGTGTGAAAAGGTTGGGTGAATGATCCCTTCTAACCACTAATAAGATCAGTTCAAGTCTGTGTAGTACCAAGATACTTCTAAGGACTGGCATTGAACATTCCCGTTTTTTTTTTAACTGATAGATGATGAAATAATAAGGGCTGTGTGCTTATTGGCCTTTTATTTTCTTTAATACAGTTCTCAAGCTCTTTCCCTTGAGCTTCAGGGCATGTAATGCTCCCAGATAAAATAGTAAGTTTCACAGAAGCTTGCTTTTCACATCAGCTACCTAGGAACAGCCTAAAATTCATGGCCATTAGGAAATCTACTTACAGATACGTGCAGTGTAGTTCTGAAACAGCTCAATCTTTTTTCCAAGTAGGTTTTGCAGCTCTAGGGACAATACAACAGATCAAAACAAAATGTGAGAAGAGGGTGCACTGCTTGTCACTAATTTATGGCAGTTAGGCATCACCACAGGATCACCACTTTTCCTTTGTTAGGCTTTATGAAAAATTTAATGGTCTCAATTCTACCTAACAGAGGAAAGCAGGCTACAGCCCCACATCTTCTGTTTCATGGATTTGTTTCCTTGAAAATAATTTTGACCAAAATAGTCAGCTTCCAGTAGATCCTGACATGAAGGATGTCTATAAAACTGCCTGTAGTTCTCTGTCTCAATTTTATCCTGTCTAGGATGTATATATTCTATATATAACTTCTCATCACAAGTGAATAATAGTCTCAGGAACTAACACATTAGCATTACTTTCCAGTGTCACTAACTCATTATTATATTGCAGTATGAGAAAAGCACAGGATAGCCCCACATTGGGTCAGGATTGGTGATGCCAGTAAGCAGACATCTGTCTCTAACTAGGCTGGGATAAACTAGTGAATTTGCAGGTAGATGAGAGGCATCTTGAGAAGTTATTTTCTTCTTACTTTCTGCCGAATACTTTAAAAATACTAAAATAAAATATATGTTCTGATATATGAATTGCAGAAGTAAAATTCATAGATACCTTTCGAAGAATTTACAGTATACTAATTGCAGAGCTGTATCTAATAATATAGTAGAGCTCTTGGATTTACCTTAATTGCACTATTAAAAACCATATATACTGTACATACACTATTTTGCAAGTAATCCATAGAGCATGTGAAGGCCTTTAATAGCTACCATAAAAATCAATTATAAAATATGTAAAGGATAAGCTACCATGAATATTGCATAGGAAAATGAAGACCTGTATATTTTAGGTGAAGGAACTTACATGTTTTTTGCCATGGTTTAGATGATGGGTTGGTGTTAGTGTTGGTGTTGGTGTTGGTGTTGGTGCTGGTGCTGGGTTATAGGTTGGACTTGATGATCTCAGACGTCCTTTCCAACCTTGTGATACTGTGATACATGTACGCTTTAGTGTTTCTTACATTCACTTAATAATTTATTGAAAAGATGCATTTAAGGGTTTAATAACCTCATGGTTATCAATGCGCTAGATTTTCACATCAGAAGACTGAAGTCAAATTTGATTTTGGCTGTAAAAGAGTTGTGTTTTTGTAGGTTCCACTTCTTAATGATTTTTCAAGCACCAAAACTACAATAGAGTTTAATATAATTCATCAGAATTTAACTTTCTTGCACAAGGTGTCCAGGAACAGCGTATCTGAGGCCACGAAAGAGGTTGTAATGCAAAAACTAAACTGTAAAGCTCTTATCTGACAATTATGTCTTTAATGTTATTAAGCAAATAAAAAATAATTCATTGAGTTGCTGCTATGAGCATTATTCCAGAGCCAGTAATGGACTGGCAATAACAGACAGTCCTTTTTGTCATTAACGAAAAGACCAGGGAATGCTATTATCTGTAATTACATTCACATCTCACTGTGCAGCACTGTGAAGAGATTCCCAAGCCAACCCCAGGCTAGCCAGATCCAGTAAGTTTAGATATGAGTACTCTTGTGTAGGTTCATGTGTTCATTCTTGAAAGTAAACCTATACCCTGTCCACACCATTTGTGATTGATTTTGCACTCTGCTGTGTTAGACATACCTTCCCAATTAGTGTTTTTGCAAGAATTTTTTCCACAGTGTAACCAGTGTAACCAGTGGCGACTCCAGACGCTAATTTAAACTGTTTCTTTAAAAAAAACAGAAACCAAAAAAGGCCTACATTCATAAACAAAAAACAGCTTTCAATCTGTAACTATGTTTTCACTGTCTTAACACTAACCTTTTCCTTTACCATCAGTCTTTCAGTGCACACTAGGAGAAAGTTATTGTGGATTTACCATTGCCAGAGCTGTGGTATGAAACTTGCTTGTAATGATAAAGGATATAGATCTGCCCCTGACTCCCCAAAGCGTCCCTACAGCACAAGAAGAATATCTGCTTGGAGTCTGAATCACCAGAGTGGCTAAGACCAACTCACATGCACAGAAGCTGATTGATGAAGCATGATGCATCCCTTAATTAAGCAGAAGTTACTAATAAAAATGAACTTACTGGATGATTTGTGTGATTCTTGCAAGGCAGCCATATGTACTGCACACTGGTACTGGGAAAGGGTGGTATCCAGCTGATGCTGGGAAACTACAAAAGAGGAAACTTGTTAAGAGAGGCAGTTTGGGTGCTGCCAAGTAATACAGGGAAGTCCATAATTAATGCTTTTTTCGCTTATCCTTGCTTCTCTGGTAAGTTGTCCTCTCCTCTCTCTCTCTGCACCCACTCAGCATTAGTCTTTTCCATCACTGCTGTCCCACAACTACATCTATTCTTACTTCTTCTTTAGCTGTGACTAGTATTGGGGGAATAAAATTCCTTGAATCTCCACATCTGTTCCCTTTTCTGCAAGGTATAAATGTGTGTTTGTCTCAGCAAACCTTCACAACAGTCAGGGTCCAGATGCCTCTTTCTGTGCCTGTCTACAATATTTTGCTGCAGCATTTTCTTGGGGAGCTGGAGTAGGAGCACTCTTCCTAGGTGGGATCAGGAAGAGGCTTTCAGAAGCCATTCTCTGTGCCATTGGCCAGCTGCAGTTGCTTTACCTAAGTACGCTGTTCACCTCTTAGAGATCAAAGCTAGTTTTAGTAAGATGGTGCAACTTTGTAGGACTGCATTGTTAACTAACCTACTAAGTAACAACCTAGAGGCCAGGATGTTGTGAAAACATGGCAATACTTTCTTGGTTACTGTCCATGATCTGCAAGAATTTCTGCTGCAAGCCAAAGATATGAGCACAGAATTTAAAGGGAGAAGTGATGTGTGACGCTTGTATCCTCAAGGTCTCCACTCCATATGTCTGAGAATTAAAATACTACTTCCAGATGTACATTCCTTTAACAGGCTGAAGAAAACTGACTCACCTTGTTTACTTGGGGAACAGGATAATGTCTTCATGCAAATAAATACATTTTTTCTGCAGTTGTCCACAGTGAAAAACAGCAACGAAATCCCTTCTTCAATATATTCAGTTGACTTTTATTAAAACCAAGATGGAAATTCATAGCTAGGCAAGAGTTCTGTAGGAAAGAGCATAAATTCAACACAACTCAAGAATCACAAACCTTAGAAAAGAAGTAAACATCCTACCCGGACACATAACAGGAATGGTGTCCATAACACATGATATGTTTTGCCGAGAACAGCTAGGAGGGCAGCTACAATGTTCAGTTTCCAATGCCACCTTTGAGACAAATGTAGTCATAATAAAGGGAAAACAAATGTTTAGAAATCTAAGTGTGAAGAAAATGTAAGAAGTGGGATTGCTTGGCCTAAGAAACAGAAGGAGCAAGGAAAGATAGGATTGATGTTTCTTTTGTAAAAGGTACCTAGTAAAAATCTACAACAACCACAAAAAAAAAAAGGAATAAACTTTTCTCTATGTCCTTGGTTAATAGAACAAAAAATAGTAAGTTTAAATTGGAGTAGTAGTGGTTCAGAATTAAATATTAGGAAAAACTTTCAAACAACAAGGATAGTTAAACACTGGAATAGATTGCCTAGGGATGTTTTGGAATCTCGATGATTGGAGTTTTATAAGAACAGGTTAGACAAACATCTGTCAGGAATGATTTAGGTACAGTTGATCTTGCCTTGGGGTAGGCGGATGAACTAGACGACCTCTAAAGGTTCCTTTCAGCCCCCTTTCCTATGATTCTATAAAAAATACGTGAAATGATTGCATGTAGAACTGAGTTTGGCACATTTTACTAAAGCTCATTGTTTCTGCTTTTCTGTTGTTTGCTTTGCGGCTCAGCCATGCTGAAGATTCCAGGTTTTAACAAGAACCTTAAAAAGCTGTTTGATGCCAAATAGTGCTCTAGTTCTTTTACACTGTTACATTTAATTAGGTTTTCTAATTAATCTTCTCTGTGTATTACACTATATCCAGCTATCGATGTTAATAAAATCTTTGCTTAGTTTAAAGACTCTGAAAGTTTTCATTTGGAAAGTGAGACCATCTGGCCTCTCTACCTTACTAGGATTAGGTTCTGGGTAAAGTGAGCTCCATCTGTTTCTGAGCTTCATGCACATATTACACAGGATGTGTGTTGGGGCAAGGCTAAGGAGGGATTTCATTGCCAAGATAGCTGAAATATGGTCAGATCTGTCTAGAGAATCTCTTTGCATTCCTGAGGAAAAAAAAATGCAGTTCATTTTCAAAATGCTCTCAACATCTCTTCAGAGAAAGTTTTTTTTATTGTTTCCCTTTGTGTGAGGTGAAGACTTCCACTGAGAATATACCTCAATTCTGAACATACTTAGTAAAATATTGAAGCTGTAGTCCCTGTTCTACACCAGGTTTCCTGAGAAAGATTCTTCAGCTTACCTTGGGTATTGATGAGAAGTCCCAGACAAAGGTATAATTCTGGGAGCTATGGAACTGTGCTGCTGCCAGACAGCAGCGCAGAACAAGCCTCACTTTGTGAGATAGGATGAGTTTGGTCGCAAGTGCTTGTTCGTTCATTCATATCCTCTTAGCATCCTACATATGGTGTCTGGCACCTCCTTGATTTTACTCGAGTAAAACCAAGTGCCTTGATTTACTAAACAAAGTACACTATGCTTTGTGAGTGGGAATTTTGGCAGTTGTAATGCTTCCCCAGCTCTGGTGACTTTTTAAAATGACCATACATCCAGAAGACTAGATTCCTCAATCTTCTTCATTTACTCTGTACACAGTGGATTATTTGGAGCAACCTTGTAACAGAATCCTCTGTGATCTGGGTTCTGTTCTATCCCTAACACACAATTCCTATTAGCCTAACTAATCCTAACTGTCACACCTAATCACCTAACTGACAAGAGAGGCTTATTTTATGATTTCAGGATCATTCACACCTTTCTGTTCTGTTTTTTGTGGTAATTACTGTCCATATGAAATTTGGGTCAGTCATAGACTTCTGTCCATCACTGTGTGAAGATACAGAGTGAACAAAATGTTTTCCATAGTATTTTGATCAAAAGAACTTGTAAGGTTTCATTGCTATTAAATTTAAATCTTGATTTAAATTTCTGATTTAAACTTGAACCACAAACTACACATTGACATTTAAGAGGAATATCACTTTTTCAGACCTTTTTAATTCAAATTTGTTTGCCATAGTCAATAGACCGTATGTACAAAAAAAAGTCACATCCTGTTGGGTTCTCACCCTTCTTGACTGAAACCTATAGAGACAAAAGGTGTGCAAAAAAGCTTTGAGCATTAAAATCACTTCATTAAAAAATACCATGTGCATGTGTGATTTCTTACTCTTTTTTGAATGTGTCCTGCTTTTGTTCAAGTGTTGTTTAAAAAACAAACAAACAGAAAAAAAACCCAAGACAATAGAGAAAGCAAGTTTTGAAGAGAGAAGTATGACAATTTGGCTCCTGGACGCAAGGAACCATTAGCTACGACTTAGCTTCCTTAGCAGAGCCATTTAGAACCTCAAGTAGATAACAGTGACTTTCATTGATACTGGCAGATTTACGGGGCCGTCATTAAAAAAGAGCGAAGTGGCCTTGATCAATATTTTCAATGGATGAGGTATGTACTTGCTTTCCATCAATATCAGACATGCATCACTAGTTTTCCTGCCTGTTCCTTTTTTGAGAAAAAGATATAAATTGTGACCAAAGGAAGATTAACACTTTCCTTAAAGCTCCCTGTTATAGTTTTCAATGGAACAGACAGAGACCCGCATAAAAGTTTGCTCTGCTCCACATCTTCCTGTTTTCCACCTCAGGTCCCTGAATGCAGAATTTGATTATTTGGACACTAGTTTTGTGTTTTGGAAAAAAACCAACATAGTCATTTTCTTTGACACATGAAAATACATATTGTATCTGTCTTTAGAATCCAAATACAAACAGTCTTATTATCTAAATGGGCGCCACAAGGATAAATAGATTATTTCCAATTCTTAATTCCAGTAGATGACATAGAAATATGGGATTGGTCTTTTCTCTCAGGTGACCAGCAGCAGAACTAGAGGGCATGGACTTAAGCTTCATCAGGGAAAGTTTAGGCTTGATTTGAGGAAAAAGTTCTTCACTAAAAGGGTGATTGGCCATTGGAATGGGCTGCCCAGGGAGGTGGTGGAGTCACTGACCCTGGAGGTGTTTAAGGGGAGACTAGATGAGGCACCGAGTGCCATGGTTTAGATGATGGTTGGTGTTAGTGTTGGTGTTGCTGTTAGTGTTGGGTTATAGGTTGGACTTGATGATCTCAGAGGTCCTTTCCAACCTTGTGATACTGTGATACTGTGAAATAACTTTTCACTTTCTATAGCATTGTTATTTAGATGTAGTTTTCAAAGTCAGCTCTGTCAAAAATAGAAAAGTGTAAGAATATCCAAATTTGCAAACACTTTCAGGAACTCATCAAAGGCTTTACAACAGAGATGTATAAAACACATACCTCCTACCTCTGAGGTTCCAGGAGTGGTCCAAAGCAAGTGGTAGCAAACAACTTTTGAACAGCCCCAGTAAAGCAAGGCAACCAGCCGAGTTAGGCTCACAGCTGGGACCCTGATCAATATTAACACCCATTACTCTTTTTATCTCCTTCAGCTGGCAATTTATTTTCCCCTTCAGCTTGATGGTACATCACAGTTGCTTAGGAATCACAAATAATGCCAAGCTCTTACCTTTGTTTAGAGGTTGAGAAGGACTGAAGAGAGATGTACATGAAGCAACTAAGAAGTGAATGGTCCCCATAGTCTTATTTTGTTGGTGCACTCATGTCCTCGAAACGCCATTTGAAACTATAGTTCTTCATTTCGTTTTTCAGTCATTTTTAAGTGACACCCCAGGTATGTTTAGATTTGGATCAGGGCAAATATTATAAAACCACTGTCATTGCCTACTCAGGAACTGGTTGGACATGACCAGGACAGCATTTCTCTGAATTTTAAATCTCTCTTGTAAAGTCATTCTTTCTATTTAAAAAACTTTGAGTGATTTTGAAGTCCTTTTGCCCTCTTTAATTACTCTCCTTTGACAGAGACAATGACTCAGCTCTTTCTAAGATTATTCACTTATAAATTTTGCTTAGAATTTGCCAAGACCTATCCTCCTAATCCTTGTTTCTAACTTCTAGATAGTAATAAAGAACTTAATATTTGAATTGATTTGCTAAGTCTATGCAAAAATCTGAGTAACAGAAGCATCAGCTAAAAGTGTTCTTGCTGTGAAGAGTCAGTTTGCCAACGTATTGGGAGAAAACAGCATGGCCAGATTCCTTTTATCCATGTAAAAACTGGGGCAGCCTACCAGTTTTCAATATCAACAGAAGGTTATTAGTTCAAGGTGAATCTCCTCTCAATCTGTATTTATGTACACACAATGAGGAACCAATCTGAGTCTTTCAAATTTCAGCTTTTTATATGAGCTTTACATATTTGTAATAGAATCTGAGGAACCATTGGCATAGATTTTGTTGATTTTTTTCCAAATGGACTTACAACCACAGGGGTTTTTTTTTAAAAAAAATATTTATTCTGGCTAGCTGCTAGACTCTGAGAAAAATACATGAGTAACAAAATCACAACACTTAGTAAACATTCACAAGACTGAAACACAAGTTTTATTTTTTCTAATTTCTTAAATTGTCAGAACAATTTTTTACTCATGTTAACACAATCAGCTTTGTAAAATATTACCCTTCTTTTTGTGCCAAGACTTTATCTGCTCTTAAAAAAACTATGATGAAAGGATGCTTTTTTCCCCAGCTTGAACACTTTCAGTTAGAGCAGCTTTGAAAATCTTTTGCATCTGAACACCTTTTCAATTTGTCTGTATCAGTCAGATGCGTGAAGAGTGGAAGCAAAGACCAGCGAGAGGTGAGGGTGTCCTACTGAAATCTGCTGATATTTGGAGAAATTATTACTGAAGAGGAGCCAGAAAAGTGGAAGAATATGATAGGAGACAGAAATAGAGATATTTGAAAGAGCCAGATTTCATGCACTTTACTGCTGGGGGTCCCAGAGGATAATATTGTTGGAGATATTTGGAAAATTGTAACAGCCTGTGAATTAAAAAACAATGTTAGCATATAAACCTTCCCATGTGCCTGTCCTTACTCATAGCTTCTAAAAACCTCCCACAAAAGGGCTACAATTGCACACTGATGTGCCTCATTGTCGCCTTCAGGACAAATGAGTCAATCTACCAGAAATCTTTCCAGCAAGTGGAGACCCTCTCCTAGTCCAGACATGGTTATCTACCAGGTTGCTACAGAGCAGCAAATCACCTACCACATGCTATATTTAACAAAGCTATGAATTTCTAAGTGCATGCATGTGGAACAGTTGGAGCACTGTGAAGTTCCCAGCTGGCCATAGATTTATAATTTTTTTCTTTTTTCTCATGAGAGAGACTTAAGTGGGTTAAATATCGATGCAACAAAAGCACCTTGTCCTTTTAGATATAATTATATTAGAGGAGGAATCATGCAGTTTTCCCTGTAAAATTATAACATTAAAAAAAAGGAGATCTGCACTTGGAAATCTTTCAAGCATCTTAAAAATTGTTATTACACTTGTTGTAACATAGGTGAGTTCATCTCACTGCATAGTAGCTGTGAAGAATTAAATAAGCAGATGGATATGTTTTATGAGAAATTAAATACACTGTTTTCACATTACTAGAATAAACTGGTGGTGGAATGGAAATAAAATCTTCAGAGCAGGAGGAGTAAAATTTCTTATATTTTAACAAGCAATATATCTTTTTATTGTAAATGGTCAAATCCTATAATTTCATTATGCATTTGTAAAGTATAAAGTCATCAAAAACCTTTCCTGATTCTTCATGTTCAGCAACAGCTGTGAGATATATGACCATGAATGGAAATGAATGAGAGCTAAACCATGTGTTAATCATTTCCAGAACTAGGTCAAACATAAGCTCTCTCTTGATATTTACAGACACAGCTGTTTGTCACAGTCATCCTCTTCAACTGTCATTAGACTAAAAGTGATGAACTAACAAGTTGGAGAAGCTGTGGTACCAATGTATCTATGTGAAAAGCAGTCTCAGTAAGAAGTCCTGCCTTCTCAGGAGCAACAATGAATTTCCAGTTCATTGCTTACTGCAGAAACGCTACTTGGTGTCACGGCACTGTAGATTAAGAATGGTTGCCATTATAGCTTTACCATAAAAACATGGAGTGATTCACCCACTTGCTCAGAATAGTTTTTCTTTTTCCAGTTTGAAGCCTGGATAAAATGTTCTCACTATTATCAATATTTGCTACTGGTTAGATTTCATGCGGAAGACCTTTTCAATTTTTTTTCCAGTCACTACTTTTCTTTGTTCACCCTGGTTCTTAAACTTGCTGTACTGTCTTTTCCTTTGTTAATGAATTTCTTTGTCCTTTATCTTTGTGAAGCAGTGAAACAGTAGCACAGAAAGGTCTCTGTTATCAACAGGGCACATGAACCCTCTTGTGAAATGTCTATCCTCACAACAGACCCCTCCCATAAAAATGTGATGGTCAGAGAACTGGACAAGATTTAGATATACTGGGTCTAGTGCTCTTCTGTATCTAGTTTAGCTCTACAACAATTCAATTTTGTACTTCAGTGGAGTTGTAGTTGATCGTATGGATTGTAAATTACTTTGGCAACTGAGTCTATCAATATGGATACTTTAAGTAATCATCTGGACTAAGGAGGACTTAAGGATGAAATTTAAGTTTTAGAAAGCATAGCTATCATTAAATACATTGATACGTTCTTATTAGATTGACATATAAGCAGTTTAGTCAGACCAACTGTTGCAAAACGTTCATGCTTATGGCACTGTCGTATGTGGGTTCAGGGGATGGGAAAAAATAAGAAAGACCCTTCTGTTTCAAAGAAATGCTTAGGTGTTGTTTGAAAGCCACACAGAGTGCTTCAAAATACCCCATTTGCTCTGTTGTCTAGAGCAAAAGACCAATGGCAAACAAATTCTTGCCTCATCTGCAGATTGTAACTCTTTGTTGAGGAAATACAGGAGCTTAAGAGGAAAAGAAATCTTACAGACACAAATGTCTTAAAGATTTGAGCTTTTTACTCTCAATTGGTCTTTAACTAGTTTCTGTCAAGGTTTCTTATCTCTTTACAACTACCTGAAAGGAGGTTGTAGTGAGGTGGTGTTGGTCTCTTCTCCCAGGTAACAAGTGATAGGATTGGAGAAAATGGCCTCAAGTTTTGCCAGGGAAGGTTTAAACTCGATATTAGGAAATATTACTTCACTGAAAGGGCTGTCAAGCAGTGGAACAGGCTGTCCAGGGAAGTAGCTAAGTCATCAGCCCTGGAAGTATTTAAAAGATGTGCACATGTGGTGCTTAGGGAGATGGTTTACTGGTGGAGTTTGAAGTGTTAGGTTTACAGTTGGACTCCATGATCTTAAAGGAGTCTGTGATGATGTGATAAGTAGCATAAACTAATTGTCAGCATAAACTAAATGTTGCAGGGGAAATGGAGTAAGTGGGAGAAAAAAAGCAAAGATCAAGCACAGAAACAAAACCATGAGAGTGAATGACTCCTAACAGATATATGAAAATCTTATCTATCTGGCAGCTTTGGAAAATAGGAAAAATTAAGCTAGAAAATGTCTACTGAACCAACAAGAGACCTATGTCAGAGGTTGTTTGGTCTGGATCTGAAACAAAGCTGACTACACATTCTTATTCAAAGCTATTAGACATGTGTGAGATTATTATTGCTGAAAAAAAAACATAAAGCATGGGCAGTCTGTTTCACCATTTTTACATACTATTCGTATCGTCTCTTCTTAGCAGTGATTCACTGGTCCAGATTTTGGTGAAAACATCAGTGAGAAAAACCAGGAACAATGATCTTATTCAAGAGGGAGCCATTACAGTAAGGGTACATTAAAAGGAAGTTTTGCATTCATTTTGCATATGTATGAGTAATCACAAATTTACAATTCTACTCCTTTATTTCTAGGCCTATCTATCACTCAGTAGGTCAAACTTTTTTATAAATCTAAAGAAGAGAAAATAAACTGGAAGAATAATGGTTGTTAGTAGAAAACTAGTGTGATGTAATCAAAGAGAGTATGTGGACAAGGAATCAGCACAATACCATGCTACAACTTAAAGAGAAAAAGTGAGAAGGAAACTAAATCTGGCATCAATTTCTTTTCATAGTAGTACGCCAGCAGCATATCTTTCTAATTTATAAGTCCCTTTTTAAAAACAGAGTCATTGTGAAGTGAACATGCACAGACTACAATTGCAATTGCATCTTATTTGTACCATGAGCAGACATATGGCATGTAGAAGGTTGGAGTTTTGACATTGTCGAATATCTTGAACCAAAACAAAACCAACCTTAACTTTCATTAGACTGCATAAAATAATTAAGATTAAGAAAGAGGGCTGACTTTGGGATAATTCTAACCTACTTCATACGTGCTATTAACTGTTACAATAGTCAAAACTTGTATTTGAAGATGTGACCAAGTCACACATAAAATAGCACCAGTGAATGGATTTTTTTAACTAAATGTTATATACTTGGAGTCTCAATGTTGTTCTTCAAGTGCCTGAATGATTTATCTCAACAGACTTCTGCACACAGGAATCTCTTAGGAGATTCTCAAAGGAAGCAGTTTAATGCAAACTCTCAATATGTCACATTTTGGCAGTGATTGCTTAATGCAGCAGTGCACTAATGAATTGCTCCACTGCATCCTCTGATCATGAATATGAATCTGAGTACTATAAACTGAACTCAATGTACTGATAAGCGACTATATCTGATTGTGCCAGCAGCAAGATGATTTTCTCATTAATGAGCTGAACTGCTAAAAGATGCAAGAATATGAAGCCAAGGCAGCTTGGCATTATCTGAGCTTCATTCCTGACATTTTTTCCAGTCCCACCAGTTAACTAGTAAGAGAAAATTATTTACAAATGCATTTAAGACAAACAAAAAACTTCAAGTCTCAAATTCTGTTTATGATTGCCTGGATATGACTCCTTTGTTGTTCAAGTGCTTCTGTTTTAATATGGGTAATACAGATTTCAAAATTAAGGAATTATGCACAACTGCTGCTTTCCAGTCTCTGCTGCTCTGAGTATAGGAGACCAGGGCTGCCAGCAAAAGACAAAGCTCCTCATCTTTCTAAGAAACTCTACTATACAGAACTTCTAAATTCATTAAATTGAGGACCACGGATTTATGAAAGTTATGTTGCCGTCACGTCCTTTGGAATAACAGTAAACTGCTAGAAATATTTCTTTTTTTGATGATTTCAGGCTCTTATTCAATGTCAAGCATTGGATATCAATCTTTGCAGTTTAAATATGTCCACATCTCAGCTGGAGACTTCAGTGCAAGCCCAGAATGAGGCATCTAGATCAGTTGCAGAGACCCTAATGGTTCTAGACCTCTTGTCCTACAGAAATGTGAAATGTAACTTATTTTAAAAAGAAAAAAAAAAAAAAGAAAAGTAAGAGGAAAGAAGTGGGCAGTGGGGAAAGCAGCATCACATTTGGACCAGAAAAGATCTGCAGTCAAACACTATTGTAGCAATTCTGCCTCTAGAGGGCATTACAAGCTAAATGTTTTCTCTGACAAAAGAACATCTTGGATCAGCCCAGAAGATAGCTCTTAAATTACCTAAATTAACAGATTTTCTGTGTTTACAACATCAGCTATGTAGGAGTCAAAAAAAAAAAAAATTGGACAGTAACACTGAAAGAGTCTTAATCCACTGAGTAACAGCAGACAGTTTTGGTAAGGTGTTACCAGACATTTTCTAATATCCCTGAAACTTCTCATGATGTGATACATTGTGAGCAAATTTTAGCACAACACTGTTCCATTTAATAACTTTGCTTGCATCCTTTTCATGAATGCTGTGGTCCACACTAGTGATTAAACCTGAAGACCATTGGTTATGAGCACAGAGAATCCTTTGAACCCTTATCACCTGGCGTGTAGGCCAGTGTATCTGATATAGAAATAACATTTTTATTTTACTGTCGTAAGCTCTATGATCTATACAAATTGTTCCGATATCAACGGACATCAAAATATTAAGTTGAATGCTTTTTTTGCATTAGAAAAATATCTAAGTCACATATCAGGGATATTGCGTTAGTGAGCTATGACAGGTTCTTCCCATTAAGCGCTGCTTTGTAAAGGTATTTTATAAATCTCTTCAGCCACACAGGATTGAAAAAGCCAAACACTAACTTTTCCTCTGTACATGTGGACTAAATCAGTCTAAATCACACCAAAAAAATTTGTCTTTCTGTCTATCAATCAGAAAGATAAAGAGGAGTAAAGTAAAATCACTTACACAATCACTTGCTGTTTATATTGATATACTAGTTATGTTCACTATATTATAGTAGTGAATAAAAATATCAAAATTATAGCTTTAAATGGCTTTACATAAAATCTGTAAGTCTGCTACTTGCAAACATTTTGATCGAAACAAGAAAGCAAAGCAAAACTGTCTTTGCCAGACACATGCACTTGCTTGCCACAGAGGATTACCAAATGGAAGTGCTAGTCTACTCCAGAGTCACAGAAATCAGGTCCACCCCAGGGCTAAAATTTGTCTTTTGTCTTCTTTCCTATATACTGCAGAGTTGCTAGCATTCATTTCCAAGTTATTTTTTGATTCATTTGTTATGTTGAATTCCTCCACACAATAAAATCCTACTGGTATCCCCTGCATTTTATTATGCATTATAAGCTTCTTTTGTAATCAAGGAAATCCAATATGACGAAGGAATGTAAAGACTGGGTCCTTAAATTACTACTAGCTGTTCTTCTAAATGTTGGGAGTTTTCACTATCAGCCTCATCCATACGTAGAAAAGATGTAAGGCCATATTCTTTGATACACTCTCGCAAAGGTTCCTGGATTGCGCAGCATCAGGATGGGAACTGGATCTAAAAAAAGTCAAGATTCGTCTAAAATTTCATAAACTGAAGTGGTTTTGTATTTAATAATATCTCCAAACTTATTCTCTGTTAAATCTCTGCATGTGTTTACATGCAATTTAAGAGAGTAGTAAAAATAAAGTTTCTACATAACTGAAGAATTGGTAGAGTTCCCAGTAGAATAATTATCACATAGTTTGTATAAACATACTGAATAAGTGCAGTATGAGAAACGAAAGGATCCTGGGATCCTTTCATTTTTTGTGTGTGGCTACACAAAATATTTTGGATGTTATATGTCCACGAATGACACAAAGTCCATGTGAACTCCAGCTAAAGAAAAGTATTAGATTACCTATGAAATAATACTGGTAACCCCCTCGCTAAGCCTGGCAGATAATATGGTTGCTACTTTATTAATTTTGTGGATTTTTATTTAGCTAACAAAATGAACAGATCTGACTTTGTATAAGAAGCTCTCTGGGAAGTACCTAGCTGGTTAGAAACTAAAAATGAGGTTTTCTTCTTAAGAGATGTATATATCAGACAACTAAAAATAGAAGTGTTGGGTTTAACCTCCATCTGTGCTCCAGACCCTTAGCTATGAGCACTGCCGGCAGTGCATGGTGGACTTCGTTTTGTCTTGAGGTCAGAGGTACTGGATGGAAGAAAGAGAAAGAAAGATTAATTTGATAAAGGCATTGCCATTTCTAATCGGACTGATGGGAAACCGTGGTTTGAAGTTAAAGAGGCAACACAGGGTAAATTACTGTGATGAACTACCTTAAAGCTGAAGCAATCAAATAGATAGCCCTCACATATAAAAATTACTGTGTGGCACCTTTATTCATCAACAGTTTTGCACAACTGTCTCATGTTCAATTCCTCCCATGAACAACTAATGTACCCTGATACATTTGATCAGATTAACTCTTATCAGGGAGACTTAGCCACTGACTAAGGTGCCTGCTTCTCACTTCCCAGAGTTAATTTTTCTTTGCCATGCAGAAGAATAAACTTTTCAAAGCCTGAAAATGACAAACTCCAAAAAGTAGCAATGCTACAGCTCAGTGCCTGCACTCGTAGCCTACTGTGATGGTATTGAAAGTGCTTTTATTCTTGCGTATGATAGCAGTATAACTTCACAAAGGCTGCCACCCGAAAAACTGCAGCAGTGAAATTTGTGACTCCTAGTTCAGAAATCTTTCATACAGACATCTGATGGAGGTTTTCTGCACATTTCTAGAAGACAAAAGAATCACATGACAAAATTTAGTAATAAAAAGTCTATCACTGAGTAACTGATTTAAATATTATAATCAGATATATTTGATTCAGCTATGATCAAATAATATGAAGAGTAGAGTATCCTACAGAATTCTGCATAAAACTGCTGTAAAAATTCACCCACATTAAAGAATTAGCTTATGGTTTGCTCTTAAGCAATGCTGAAGTGTCCCTATGATGCTGAATTCCTTGAATCTTTTGAAGTTAATGAGCTTTGAAGATACTCAGTACTTTGCAGGATTGTATGCAAGTGAACACAGCAAACAAATGTCAGGTTTATGTGATCAAATGTGTTTTTCTTTGACAAGCATCACATGGTTACATTCCCCAATATCAATTTGCTTAGTACAGGACTAGGAGCAAATGTACAGCTATTGATAAAGAAAATTAAATGGATATAGAAAAATCGATTTAATAATAAGGTGTATATGTTTTTAGAACCTTATTTTTTTTTAACACTGATGTTATATCATCCACAGAAGAGCTAAAAGAATTTAAAATAGTATCTTCCCTGTAAATAGCCTATTGTGTCATCCTGAAGAGATGGATTGGTATCCCAAAAGGATGTGTACTAACACTGAAAATTATAAACAACGGTAATGAGCCAGATACATCTATAGTTGAGAGAAACAAACAACAGATGTAACTTTTAATTTTTTTTCTTTTTTTAGTGTAAACCTCACTTATAAATCTGTAATAAAAACAACGTGATTCAAAGTCTTTTACTTGAGTATGCTGGTTTTGTACCCTAAAAGATTCGCGTTAAATAAAATACAGTCTTCTCAGAAATCTTTTTCCTATTTTTTTTTTCAAAACTGCAAAACTGGGGGAGGGGACGGGATGCTAATTAATATTGGAAGCTGTATTGCTTAAAGACCAAGAAAAATCAAATAACACTACTTCAGACATAGCATACATCATTCTACAGAAAGAGTACTCAGGGGAAATTCAGTCAGCATCCTGTGGTGCATTTGCTGAAATACATTTATTTATTACTTATCAGGTCTTATGTCGTGTAGTTCGTGGGATGATTATACTATTTGCCCGGTTCTGGAATAAGTTTTTCCAAACTTTTCAAAGAGAACAATCGACGGTAACACTGTTTGAAAGTCCTAAAGAAATAGGAGACACAAACAAGTGTTAAGTCTGATTTTCATGGTTTTACCTCTTTTTAACAGTATTTTAGATCTCTAGCTATTTTCTTCTAGTTATATTTCATCATATGTTTTAGACTGTAAGTCTAAGTTGTATATGAAATGTAGATTGTTATACAATATGTACATTACTTAGAGGAACAACACAAAAAATTATCTAATTACAAGCAAGTATGTTATTTCAAACTTTAAGTAACTGCAAAAACTTCCTGCTCCAAAAACTCCTAGATTTTATAGTCTTTTGCAAATCATAGTATAAAAAAATTATATTATCCTCCCTGACAACCAAGTTGAAGACAGCAAAATATGCTTCCAATATTTTAACATTTCTAGCTAGTTTAACATTAAAACATGGATATTAAGCCATCTCCACAAGGAATGTTAAAAGCATGAGTATATATTAAATAAGTGTTAGTGGCAATAAATTGATTAGGAATTTTGGTTGAAAAAATACAGGGAGGGTGACTTCTGAACCCCTTTTTTTCTAGGGAAGTCCTTGGTTATTACACTGAATTTTTTAAAACACAAATGCTTACAAAACTAAATTGAATAAGACAAATGCAAGTGAAATTGAACATCTGCCTTAGAAGGACAATGTTAATACAATCAATAAACAAGAATGTAAAATAAGGTAAGCATTCAGAACAGCATTTTGATTTAGTTATTTTCTAATAAATGCTCATAATAAATGATTAGCAAGTCCGTGATATTTAAGATCAAGGTTTTAAAAAATTCTTAATAAAATTGTTTTCTTTGACCCTGAAATACTGGGAATAGTATAAGCAATACAAAATATTTGTTTTGCATTAAAACTGTTTTGCCTTTTTGAAAGTATCATGCCACAGATGAATTATAAGCTTTCAGGATCTGACGACTAATTTTTAAGAAAGAAGTTGGTCTGAACACTTTCTACTGTTCTCTATTGTCGACGTGATGCTCTGTGAAAGTGCACGGAAATGCAGTCTTTGTAAAACGTCAGAGGCCATGAGTGAATGAAAGCTAAATTTTTTACTTTTCAACACACTTCAGAATTTGAAAGGTTTAGCATTCTCAAAAAAAAACCAGAATGCAAACTATTTTATTTTTTTTTCCAGAAAAATGACATGAAGTAGAACTATCATTCCCTGGATAATTTAGACTTAGCTACTTCACATACCACAGTTCAGCTGAATCTCCATAAACAGACAGAGCAACTACAACTTCTGGTAATCTTCATGCAGCCACTGACATGTCCCACCTGGGTTTCATCTGCACTGTGTGTTGCCAGACTGTAAACATATAATTTCTTACATCTCATACTTCTGCCAACATTCTAGTGCATAAGTCTTAAAATAGTAAGGCAGATGTACACATTCAAAATAAAGCTCTCCCTGTGTGGTGTGAAAGTAAGTACTGTCCACCTCATTCTTAACTGTTCGCAGGATTTAATTTTCAATGTTTCTCTATGAATTGCACTGCCCAATTTCTTAACCAACAGAAGCGCCCTATTTGCACATTTTCATACTATACTTTAAGAATGGCAGAGTATTTTAATTTTCATTATGTGTTTGGCATCACAAGCACCTTCTTACTGCTGGAAAGTTGTCCATATATTTATTCTAATAAATATTATTATAGCATCAGCATAACTGCAAACAGTTTCCTTCTAAAGTGAAGCTGGTTATATTTAGAATAATTCAGCAAATTCGCCAGGCTAATACTGTTCATGAGAATGGAAAACCAAAAACCCAAACAGCTCTAGCTGCCAAGAAAGTGAAGAGATAATGCAGCTATAATTTAGGATCAAGCAATAATCCAGAGTAGAATACAGTATTTTTATTTTGAAATTAGGAAGTATATTTTGAATTTACATGCAGGACATTTAGGAACAGTATAACAAAAAAAAAAACAAAACAGTGAACTTAAGGTGAGATGGGGAAACCAGTAAATGCATACACCCCTCACATCCAGATAAAACCAGGAATGGCAAATCTGAGCACTGAAGAAGTCTTCATTTGCTGGAGCAGACGGCTTTTGCTATTAGGATGCCTAGCCAAACAAAAACAATTGGCTGCCAAAATTAGGTCCTTGGGACGACTTAGGAGCCTTTGAAGTGAACAGTTTTTTGAGCTGGAACTAAGCCCAGGTCCAGCTTCAAACACAAATCAAAATGACAAAGAGGAAATTTTCTGTGCCACACGCCCCCTCAGTGTAAGATTACTTTGAGTTGGCAGCTGTACTGTTTATCTTGTTATTTAAAACTATTTCACTAGATACTCATAACTGAGCATTTAAACAACTGGCTCCGATTATGACGACAGCAATGTTATGTTTGACCACATTTAGAAAGCATCACATAGTCTGACGGATAAATAAAACTGTTGCTGGCTTTTCAGTTAGACTAATTAAAGAATTTCAGATTGTACACTAAGTAAATGATGTACAGTATGCATATAAAATATAAATATCTTTTTAGGAAAAGAACCCTAGCCATTTCTGTATTTGAAGACACAGATTTTAATCAGGGTTCAACCATTGGAAAAGGTAAGGCCTGCAAACACCACTTGGCCTTGCAAGATCTACCTCACAGCATGGAAGAGTCTATCCAGCTGTATCATTGTAGCAGCATAAAGGAAAGGAATCGTAATCCATGTTCTCAGGTGTATCTAATTTGATAGTGGAATGTAGGTTCTAATCACGCAGTGAAGCACTGCAATTCACTGATGGTTCAACCTGGTAGACGGCCAGGATCATCTTGAATTTAAGGCGATTGCTACACAGCATAGAAATTATGAAGTTACACAGACAATCCTTTTGAAACTGCAAGAACAACCATTGAGAGTGGAGAAAAACAGGCTTCTTCAACATTATTTTCATCATCAGTCCCTCATTTTTAGTAGCTGGAACAAATTATCTTACAAATATGAATTCCCACATACTGGTGAGATTGACCCTGCATTTTTACTATGTCAGGATCATAGGATTACAGAGTTGAGCTTTATGGATTTTTTCCACAATGTATTCCTAAATCATGTCATATAATTCTCAGTATCACAGACCTATAATCTTCAGGACAAAAACCTATTTTTGAATTCCCAAAGTAAGTTAATATAACACCTCCTTTTTAAACTTGTCAACTTGGACTTCTTTCACCCTAGCAAATTGTAAGTGACTCAAGTTCAACTGACAAAGCTTAACAAGACACAGGGACCCTTTCAATATATTTGACTACTTGATTGTCATGTGTGCTTACCAGTTCTAAACAGTAGAGTCAAAAAAGGTGACAAAGAGCCACCAAAGATATGTCTCAATCAGCACAATGATGTAATAGATTAGACTTGCCAAATGCTCACGTAGTTTATCTTTGGAATGTTATTACTAAAGCAAATTCTAAAGAGATTTCACATCATAGTATGCAGATATACTAAGATGGACAAATAACACTGGCAACAAAAAAACAAGACCTTGTAGACCTACACAGCATCTTGAAGGCCTTTGAAAATGCCTTCTCTCATATTTAAATTTGCACTGTGTTTCTTTCCAAACAATTTGCGAGTACTGTACAATTTCCTGCAATACAGAAATGTATTGGATTCAATGGAATGAGATAGAAAATACAAATAGGTACCTTCTTGGAAATTTAATGAAGTAGAAAGTCAGCTGTTCCACAGCAGAGGAAGAACAGGCAAACAGCAGTAGCATACCTACTCACAGACGTTAATACCAGAAAGCATCGTTATGACCATTTATTCTCAGCTCCTGAATGTACACTTCAGGTAATTTCCTACAGCAAATCTATCAGGTCTATAATAATTACGAAGCTGTTAAGCATGTGATAAGCTTGGAACAACAAGCTTACGGTAAACTGGATACCCAGTTTACAGCTTAGCATAGTCTTTTCTGTGACAAAATTTCATTTTATTGTATAAATAGAGATTTGATTGCATAAAGGGAGATTAGAATCATAGAATCGCAGAATCACTTGGTTGGAAAAGACCTTTGAGATCATCAAATGCAACCATACCTGTCCACTACTAAACTCTATCCCTAAGTGCTTCATCTACCCATTTTTTAAACACTTCCAGGGATGGTGACTCAACCACCTCTCTGGGCAGCCTGTGCCAGTGCCTGACCACCCCTTCAGTGAAGAAATTTTTCCTAATGCCTAATCTGAACCTCCCCTGGCACAAGGTAAGGCCATTACCTCTCATCCTATCACCTGTCAGTTGGGAGAAGAGACCAGCACCCAACTCACAACAGCCTCCCTTCAGGCAGTTGTAGACAGCGATGAGGTCTCCCCTCAGCCTCCTCTTCTCCAGACTAAACAACCCCCTAAGCCGTTCCTCATAAGACTCGTTCTTCAGCCCCTCCACCAACCTTGTCGCCCTTCTCTGGACGTGCTCCAGCACCTCAATGTCCTTCTTGTACTGAGGGGCCCGAAACCAAACATAGTACTCGAGGCGCGCCCTCACCAGTGCTGAGTACATGAACACCCTTTTGCTGCTGGCCACCCTATTTCTGATACAGACCAAGATGCCATTGGCCTTCTTGGCCACCTGGGCACACTGCTGGCTCATATTCAACTGGCTGTCAACCAACACCCCCAGGTCCTTCTCTGCCAGGCAGTTCTCCAGCCCAACTCAGCCACTCTTCCCCAAAATTTAAAAGTTACAACTAAAATTGTATTAGGTTGTATGAAGGCAGATTTCCTCCATAGGTTAGGAAAAGTAGCATGTGAAGATGTTTCAAAGATAAATCATATAACCCATCCAATGATGGGTTATAATAATTCTACCTATAGCAGTGATTCAGAGCACCGAGTTCTATTCTGAACTAATCTAACAATCCTGAATAAATGCATGATAGCAACCATGATACCATGTGTTATGCAAAATGAAAACCAATCTATTAAAGATTAGGATCTCAGAAACACTTTTGTGTAGTGCTGGAATTATATCTGTTGAGAAGGAAACTGAAAAGTGGGCACAGTTGCTAGCATTCTAATTCTGTCCTCATGTTATTGAATAGTAAAAACAGGGAACAAAACTAACTTTTCTTTAGCTTGAAATTAACATCCACAGATAGATATCAAGACTTTAGAGGATGCAATGGGAAATTTTGCATAAATATTCATTCAGTAGTTATGTCCTTAGTGTAGGGAGTGTCCACCAAGCAATCTTGCTTTCCCCACAATGCTGGGACACCTCATTTGAAAACCTGGCAGTACTGCCAAGTGCCACTATACAGGCATAGTCCTCAACCTCCTCTGTTTAATACTAAGTGGTCATCTTTAAGTATTCCCTATGTTCCTAATGCTTGTAATAGTAAAATTAGAGTTTTAAATTGAGCTGTCATAGTAAGCCTCCCAACCTATTAATAGCCATGGAGTTCTCTAACAAGGAAACAAACGAGAAATGGCAAGCTGTTATACAAGTAAAATGTTGATCCAGCTAACTTTCATTTTTAGCAAATCTATCAATACTGGTTAACAATACTTCCAACTAGTACGGGGCCTTCTGACATGACAAAATGAGTGTAACAACCCATTCTGTCAATACAACACAAATGTCATTTCAAGTGCTCAAAACCCACTAAGCTACCCTAAAAAAGATTGATTCATCTGCTCCACTGTTTCTTTGGGGCAAACTTTTCTCACAACTGAAACCAATTAGTGGGCCTGGCACTTGTAGTGCAGAATGTAGGTCAGCATCAAGTAATAAAGAAGTATTGACTTTTCTCTGTCTGTAAGCAGCATGAAAGGGGTGCCATGGCCTTGTCGTATATGAAAAGAGCTCCATTAATTTCACTTATTTCAACCAGGGCTGTCAAATACTAATGCTTCTATTGCACTTTTCACACAAAGTACATTGACACCAATCCTGGTCCCAGTGAAACAAGTTTACAATATTTCAGTCAGTGAAAGGAGTACTATAACTTCTAATTCCCTGTTGTACATTTAGTCTCTTTAAGCAGCACTGCTCATAAGACCCATTGAGAGATATGAGCTGGGGCATTAATAATGGCTACACACTCTTTCCCATGGGCAACAGAACCTATTTCTTGGGCACAGCTTCAACAGCTAATTAGCCATAAAGTTCAGGACAGAGTTGTTTGGCGTAACTCTGTTTTTGTGGCTAGTGGGCACAGACTGCCAATTTTGCTTTCTGGTGTGGAGAAATATCCAAAAATGAGGAAAAGGTCTTCTGTGACTTGAGGCTATAAAATTGAAAAGCTAATGCGTTAACCAATTGGGTCAACCAACCCCTTCAAATGAGAGATAATAGCAAAAGCCTGGATCATGCCTTAGGGACTGCATCTCATTGTGTCAGTGCAGAGGTATTGACTTCCAGAGAAAAGCGTGCCTAATCGGAGTTCCCTGAGCTACAGTGGACAAGTGACCACTGGTGTGACGAAGGGGTTAGAATCACACCTTTCCCTACTCATTTTGCCAGTGCAATGCAGAGCAGGAGAACAAGGAGCCATCATCTACCTCCTCCTTTGACTGTCTACTACTACTGAATTCTAAATTCTCTAAATTTTATTCCTTTCGGTAAGTGCAATGAAAAAACTGGTGCTTCCATGAAGGCTTTAAAAGCTTCTCCATATTATGGATTGACATAGCCATGGTCAAACTGACCTAAAACGTTCTCATTCTGTTGCCCTCTATTCTCTGCAATTTCCCTCCTAAACTGCCTGCTTTTATTTATTTTTCTTTTCATGTGAAGTTTATGGTCTTTCTTGACAAGCTTGAAGGCTCTGAGTGTCTGAGTGTGATGTGTAACTCATTCCCTAATTACATCCTGCAAATGCAAACATCATCAAGAACAATAAAACTCTTTTTGATTTAAAAAGACCGTATGACTATGGTAGAAGGCAATTTTCTACTTGCTTTAATGATTTTGTAAGTGCAAGTCTTACCCTTTGAATCAGCTTGCTACTAGATCTTAAAATAAAATTATATTGTATAGCCATCACAAAAGGCAACTTTATAACCTTCTGTGTTACGTTTAGATCAGGAAAGGCTTTTCTACTTGTCAATTTTAGTCTTTTATTGACATTATGATAATGTATGTAAAAAAATCAGGAAATTATGTTCACAGTAGGAAATCTAACAACAATATTTTAATATCCTATCTTCCAAACAGAAAGAGAAAACATTAATTTCTATTTAATTTATCTAACAAACAACTCATTATTATTACACTTAAATTTTCATGGAGATTTATAACTATCTCTAACTCTTACACATTTCATCTTTTGGAATTACAAATGAGGAATCCAAACTCAAAGAGTGCTTGCTAGAAATTATGAAATATTTCTAATTATGGTTCATGAATTTGAACAAACAATGATCTGATAATCACGTAAGTTTAGAGAGTTCGTACATGCTGTGTGCAGTATGAGCAGCACAGCAGTGTGTACCCCTCTGGGACAGCCTTGTAAGGAAATCATAATTCTGTTCTTCCCTTTCCCTAATACTCTGAGAAGGAAGCGTTCTGCTATCATTGAGGTTTGTTTTCTTAGCTCAGCAGCTAAGCTGTGCTAATTTGTGCATTGGAGATAACTGGCTAACACAAGTCAAGCCCTAAAATTTCTTGTATTCATCTATGCAAGGTAGGAGAGGATATGTTCCAGTCTTGAAAAGAACCTATTACTGCTTCTGCATGTTTAGAAGCAGTTTGGACAAAGGAACAAAAGCATGTCCCACTGTACCCTTGCATGGCTGCACAGATTAAGCTATGGGATGACAGAAGATAGTGAGATTTTTGAGAATGCAATAGATACAGCCATTGCACAAGGAAAGTGCAAATATTTCTAAATGAATAGGATATTTTGCAATAGCTATGCTTATTACAAAAGCTTACATTGCAAATCCTTACAGTGCTTCTTCACAAGCAAAGGCAAAATATCTCTTGGCTTTGATGGAAGTTTTGTGCAAGGAAATACAAAGGAAAAAAGGGGAGGGATTTGGTCCAGTGGATTACTTTTTCTCCTACGTATTGCCTCTCTGAAATTAACCTAGGATCTGAAACTAGCTTGTCCTTTTTGTCATGTGTAATGTAACCAGCAATGAAGATTTGTGGCCCAAATTTGCATTTGTTATATTTACTTAGTACTCTGCAGTCATTGTGGTTGCCCAAGGGGAAGGAAGGGTGGAATTCCCAGCTGTACCTTCTAAGTTCATTTATTCCATTTACTGATGATCTGCAAGCCAGACACAGTCTGTTCCTTTCTCCCAAACATGTACTAGCTTTGTAATGCTTTAAAAAGAAATATATTCTTCTTTATAAATAGCTGTTCACATAATGAACTTATTTACGCATATAAAGCCAGTCTACTGAAGAAGAATAAATCACCTTTATGTAGACACTTTTCAGATACTTTTAGGCATAATCAGAGACAGTACTAATAATAAAATTATAGTTTGTCACACAAAGTTACAGTGAATACTGTATCATACTTTAGTCAATATTATGAAATAACATTCTGTTCTGAATGTCTATATTTGAACCAAAATTTCCAAGGGTATTTTATTTTTTTCAATATAGTCCCTTCTTTTTTACAAGTAAATTAAATTAAGAAACCAATGTGAATTTCTCTGCAAGCTATTTCATACTTGGATACACTTGAACTTTACTGAATATGGACTAAAAAACAAATGTGCAGTTGAAATAGTTCAGTAGGAATTCAGAATCCCAAGAGGTGTTTATTTGCTATTGTAATGCAATTTTCTACCTCTTCCAGGGTATTTGAACAAAGTATTTTTGAAGAGGGAAGTAAATGTTTATCTTATTTTATTCAAGATATATAAATAACATTGTAAAGTATGAAAACAGTGATGAGTAACACATAGCCCTGTTATGAAGCTATTAAATCCGAAGTGGAACTATGTCTGACACTTCATTCCTGTGTACAGAAAAATATAGTCTTAAAAGCATCTGATGAAAAGATAAGGACATATTTTCATCATAGTGCTTATTTTCTTAAACTAACGCCTTGTCTTGTCCATCACAGACACTCTGCTAGCAAGAGAACTTGTGTTAGACAATAATGCACTTAGGGATAACTATCTTGACTTATGACATTTATAAGCTGTCCCTTTCATTGCATAATATGTTCAACCACAACATTCTATTTCCAGATGAAAATAAGCCAGAGCCAAGTGTTGATTGCCAAGACAAACTCAGAACCACTTTCAACCTGCTGGACTAAAGCCAGAAAATGTCTGATCTGCTAAGACCAAGTTGCAATTATCTCTAACTTGCCAAAATCATGCCACTAGGAGCTAAGGAGGAAAAAATCTGATTTGGAAACTTCATGTGAATATACTTTTATCTAATCAGGTTAAGCTGTATCTCTTTGAAAAAAAAGGTTAGCACTTTTTTAAAAAAACAACTGTTGATTGCACTGTTTTTGACACATGCAGTAAAAACTGTTCTCCAGTTAGATTTCGTCTGGTTAGACATTGTTCTGGAATATGCTTTCAAACCTGTTTGCTTTCTGTGATGAAATGACTAGATATCACAGTATCACAGTATCATAAGGTTGGAAAGGACCTCTGAGATCATCGAGTCCAACCCATAACCCAACACTAACACCAACACTAACACCAACCCATCATCTAAAATATGCCGACGAAAGGAGAACATGGGTGCTGTCTAGCTAAGCTGCAGCCAGGCTTTCAACAAAATCTCCTTACAGAATCTTTTTAACCAAGTTGGTAAATTAGAAGTGCAGACTGATAAATGTATTAACTGGTTGGAGTATTAGGTTCAAAGTGTAGCAATGAACTTCTTGCACTCTAACTGGAACTTGGGTACAAATGGATTTCCTCAGGTGCTATCCTGGGATCTATCTTGTTTAATGTCTTTATCAGTGACCTGGATGTGGAGATGGAATGCATTCTCAGCAAGTTCATGCACAACATCAAACTGAGGGGTGTCATTAATATACTCGAGGGCTGACATTCAGAGAGATGAAGATAGCTTAGCGGAATGGCGTGATGGAACCTCACAAAATACCATACATACGACAGTATGCTTCTGGCACAAAATAATCCCAGGAGCAAAGCAGGCTGGGTAGCAGCTCTGCAAGAGAGGACCTGGGAGTTCTAGTGGGCAACTCGCTAAACATGAGTCAGCAATGTGCCCTAGCAGTGAGCCCTTTCCTCTAAAGAGAAAAGCAGCTTTTCTGTTTGGTAAATATAAGCTACCTTCAGAAGAGATTGAAATGTTCAAACAGGAAAACACTTCTCTCTTTTTACAAGCAGTTTACCTTGGAGTTCATCTAACACAAGAAAAACTACTCATTTGCTATCCAGTGTTCACAAATGCTTTCACTAATCAATAAAACTGGAACAATAGTTCTTATGTTAACACCTATTGCTATTTTTTCTGTCTGCATTTATTCACATATGATAATGGACCTTCTGTGTGTGTCATGTTTTTTTCTTAATTTTTCAGTGAAACTTTTTCTCCTGTGCAAATCCACCAGTTCTTTGATAGAGTTCAGGAAAATCATCAGCAACACTTTATTCACTCAAGTGCCACAGATGTTTTGGCATTGACAGGAAGCTAGTTCTGTCAAACTGCTGCTGACTAGAACTTCAGGGAAAGGACCACTTGCATTTACAGTCAAACATTATTTCAGATTCAACAGTGTTCAGAAAAATGAAATGGATTACAGATAGCACAAATTTAAAAAAGAGATTGTTCAACATTTCAAAAACTGAAACTATGCTGGTTTGGTTCTGATATAACTACATTACATGTACTAAATGTGAGAACTTGTGCAAACATATTCTACAGTAGTACATAAGCAAAAGTTTACTTCATTTTTCATCTGGATAACTTCCGAAATAAATTCCTCACTTCATCGTACATGATGAGGAAAGAATTTGGTCTTAAACTTTCTTTAGCACCTCTGTCTTTAACATCTCTGCAGAACTTTGAATATATAGCTGAGTACTATTATATCTTATAAATGAACAGGAACTAGGAATTTTTACAATGTTTTATATGCTAATTTATTCATTAACAGTGTAGTAGCAGTACTAGTTAAACTATAAAGTTTCCCATACTTCTCTGAGGACTTAAGATTTGACCAGAAGTGTTGAAATACTTTAAATAGCAACACATTTTGGTCTTCCTCTTGTCAAAGACTTGGGCATCTGCAAAAACCACAAATCATGCCAAACTCTTTGAGTGATATATGGGTGACCACTATCCACTAGCAAATAAGCTAAGACCAACTCATTCATTTCATTTAGGTCCTTCAGTGGATTTGAAGCATCCAGCCCACAAACCATGTCTCATGAGATTGCACTATACATCCAGTCCACAGTAATAATGATTCATATGCATATATGTGTATATGCTTTATTGCTACCTTTAGCTGGATTAAAAGCAATATATCAAATTTTATATTTCTGCTTCTTTTATTAGCTTTCGAGCACTTGATCAGCTGATAGAGGCGATAATGAAATGTTTTTTTATAAACTGGAATTTGTAAGTCCTGTCCTGAGAATGTAATATTTCAAAAAATAGCCTAAGCTTTGGGGAAAAAACCAATTACAGAAACAGCATTAAAAATGCCAAGCACTGGGCAGAAGCAATTCTGGATCAGTTTAAAGAAGTGATTGATGAAACTCTAATCTGAGCTGAAGGAACAGTTTCACGACAAGCTGCGACCATTCCACACACTTCATTAGCTGCCATAATTAGCCTGGTGCTTCAATTTGTTAGAACTGGTGGGGACAATCTTACTCAGAATACAAACATCAAAAAACAGGGTGCCTCAGACTTCAGAAGAGGCTGATGAGAAGATTTTCTAGTCTCTGGTAACTAAAAGATTAATTATAGCTGATGGGAGGCTGTACCCTGATTGTCACTCTGTCTATGTGCATTACTTTTAGCATTAGAAGAAAGACATGGTTGACACTACACTGCTCAATCAGGCAGCCTCGCATTAGTGTACAAAGCCTGTTAATAAGCAATGTTTTTATAGTTTCTTGTTTCTTTTTCTTTTGGTTCTTCTGCCTGGGCCCTCCCCTAGTCTGAGACTCTCATACCTAACAAGTTATACTTTCAAAGAGCAGGATATTCAGTTGCTAATGATAAGTGCTGACCATTTATTCCGTCATTCCTTCATATAACTGCAGGTAAGAGATCCTAACATGCCTCAAAGCTACAGACTGGGAATATTATTAGTCCCTATTATCACATTCAAAATGTAAATTCCTAATCAAATAGTCTCATATGGAAAACAAAAACAATGCAGTTGTGAAACAGATACTGTATGCACCACAGCCTTTATAACTTAGCCCTTTACTTTAGGTGCTATTACCTCTGTACATTAACCCAAAGCTTATAAGGTTATTTAAATGGAAGTGAAGTCTGAATTTGAAGTGCAAAGGTTATTCCTGAATAATTTCATAACTCTCATTCTAGAATATTAATACATGAGAATACACCTACCCATAAATAACTCCTTATGTGGATATGCCTTTTGGTTTCCCTGTATGTTTTATCCTGAGATCAACAAAAACTATAAGAGAAGAACATAGTTGTTAAACTCTGTCATAGTGGAACATACTTTTAACCTGAGTTTACAAAGAGAATGTGTCATGTCATGTTCCAACAGTTGTCATGTCAGAAGAATTGGATGCCATCCTGAGAGACCTGGACAAGCTGGAGAAGTTGGTCTATGTGAACCTCATGAGGTTCAATAAGGCCAAGTGCAAGATCCTACACCTGGGTCAGGATAATCCACAGTTTCAACACAGGCTGGGAGATGACATGATTGAGAGCAGCCCTGAGAAGAAGGACTTAGGATTGTTGATTGATGAGAAGCTCAACATGAGCCAGTAATGTGTGCTTGCAGCCCAGAAGGCCAACCATGTCCTGGGCTGCATCAAAAGAAGCGTGGGCAGCAGGGGGAGGGAGGCGATTCTCCCCCTCTACTCTGCTCTTGTGAAACCCCATCTGGAGTACTGTGTCCGGTTCCAGACTTCCCAACATAAGAAAGACATGGAACTGTTGGAAGGGCTCCAGAGGAGGTCCACAAATATGATCAGAGGATTGGAGCACCTCTGCTGTGAGGACAGGCTGAGAGAGTTGGGGTTGTTCAGCCTAGAAAAGAGAAAGCTCCAGGGGGGACCTCATAGTGGCCTTCCAGTACCTGAAGGGGATACAGGAAAGCTGGGGGGAGACTTCTTACAAGGGCAAGTAGCAGTAGAATGAGGGGAAATGGCATTAAACAGGAAGGGGGAAGATTTAGAAAGGAAGAAATTCTTCATGCTGAGGGTGGTGAGGTACTGGCACAGGTTGCCCTGGGAAGCTGTGGATGCCCCTTCCCTGGAAGTGTTTGAGGCCAGGTTGGATGGGGCCTTGAGCAGCGTGGTCTGGTGGGAGTTGTCCCTACCCATGCCAGCGGTGATGGAACTGGATGATCTTTAAGGTCCCTTACAACCCAAACTACTCTATGATTCTGTCAAAACCAGTTCTCCATTGCATTAAGTCAATAAACACTGATGTGTAGTCCAAAATAAATATCATATTACTATTTAAAATGGAGGTAAGTTGTTCAGAGTTGCTTCATGACAAATTTTAAAGAAAGAAGCAGTAGCACTTATGTCAAACTATTAAGACAACAAGCAGACTGTATTACTTAGAGTCTCTCATCCATCATTAGTGTACATAGCTACCTTTTACTCTGATTTTTCCTATTCAGGGAATGTAGATCACTCTCAAATTAATTTTACTGCACTGAAGTACTACTGATCTCGGAATTTCTAATCTGGCTCTCTGGAGGGATCGTCAAAACAACAAAAACTAGAAGATTTTCTCTCATCTTTGGCATATACCTGGCATAATCTCTTAGAATCTCTTACAAAATATACAACTATTCAATTCTAATGAGTCAATGTGAGAAAATTTGTTATTTGGTCATCATTTTAAGATGAAACATTCTCTAGTCCTAAGTGTATTGTTTCCAAGAATTCATCAGAATATGTGCTTCTGGTCTTAGACTTCAATTTGCAAACTCACCAATGTATAAAGACGAGATTAAAAAAAATAGTGTCTATTTTTCTGTGACAATGGATAACACCATTTGTCCTTGAACATTCTTTCTAAATAGCATTTAATCTATATAGTGATTATATTGTAGGAGAACATCAGGTTTGACACCATCTAAGGAACCTGAAGGTGCACAAGTCAATGGGGCCTAATGAGATGCAACCATGAGTCCTGAGGGAACTGGCGGATGAAGTTGCTAAACCACTCTCTATCACATTTGATTGCCATATACATGGCAGTCCAGTGAAGGTCCCACTGACTGGAAAAGAGGATACCTAACCCCCATTTTTAAAAAGGGAAAAAAGGAAGACCTGAGAACTACAGGCCAGTTCAGTTTCAACTCTGTTCCCAGCCTGATCATGGAGCCTATAATTCTGGAAACTATGCTAACGTACATGCAAAATAAGGAAATCAGCTGTCGAAACCAGGTGATTGGTGATAGCCAACACGGTTTTACTAAGAACAAATCACGCCTGACAAATTTGGTCAACTTCTACAACAGGGTTACAGCACTGGTTCATAAAGAAAGAACAATTTACATCGTCTACCTGGACTTATGCAAAGCATCTCATGTCCTGCACAACATCCTTGTCTCTAAATTGGAGAGACAAGTATTTAATGGGTGGACCATTAGGTGGATAACGAATTAACAGTCACACTCAAAGAGCTGTGGTTCAACAGCTTGATGTCCAAGTCAGACCGGTGACGAGTGCTGCTCCGCAGGGGATGATACTGGGACTGGCGCTGTCTGAGGATTGAGTAGGATTGAGTGCGACCTCAGCAAGTCTTCTGATGACACCAAACTGTGTGGTGCAGTCAACACGCTGAAGGGAAGAGATGTCACCCAGAGGGACCTCGACAGGCTTGAGAGGTGGGCCTGTGTGAACCTCATGAAGTTCAACATAACCAAGTGCAAGGTCCTGCATCTGTGTCAGGGTAATCCCAAACACAAATACAGGCTAGACAGAGAAAGAATTGAGACCATTCCTAAGAAAAATGATTTGCAGTTGTTTGTTAATAACAAGCTCAGTATGACCCAGGAGTGTGTGCTTGCAGCCCAGAAGCCTAAATGTATCCTGGGCTGCATCAAAAGAAGCATGACCAGCAGGTCGAGGGAAGTGATTATCTCCCTCTACTCCACTTTTGGCGATTCTGTCCTTGTGAGACTCTGCGTGGAGTAATGGTTTAAGTTCTGGGGTCCTCAAAATAAGAAGGACATGGATCTGTTAAAGCAAGTCCAAAGAAGGGCCACAAAGATGGGATAGAGGGCTGTAACACCTCTCCTATGAAGACAAGTTGAGAGAGTTTGGGTTGCTCAGCCTGGAGAAGGCAAGGCTCCGGGGAGACCTTATAGCAGCCTTCCAGTGACAGGACAAGGAGTAACAGTTTTAAGCTAAAAGAGGGTAGATTTAGATTACATACAAGGAAGACATTCTATACTATGAGTGTGGTGAGGCAGTGGAACAGGTTGCCCAGAAAAGTTGTGGATGCCCTCTTCCAGCAAGTGTTCCAAGCCCAGGCTTGACAGGGCTTTGAGCAACCTGCTCTAGTGGGAGGTGTCCCTGCCTGTGGCAAGTGGGCTTGAACTGGATGATCTTTAAAGTCCCTTCCAAGTCAAACTGTTCTATAACTATTCTTTATGGGACAGATCCTTATCTGATACACATTAGCCTAACTCTGTGGATGTATCCCAGTTACGCAAGGCACTGAGGATCAGTTCTTATACCTGCATTTTTCAACAGTTATATGGACCATGTAATTCTTAGATTACTGTGAAAGCTTTTTGCTACTGTCATTTCAACTCCATTTAATCAGTATGAACAAGGTCCAGGGTGAGTATTACCAAGCATCTTGCTTTTGCAGATATGTTCCATAAAGTATTTTAAGTGACTGCAAAATATAGTCTTTGTAATTCAAGATTGTGGTAAATTGAATTGAGTTGAAATACATTATGTTTGGCAGATTTATAAACAAATCTGCTTAATTCAAAGAATGCTGAACACCTCATCCAAAACTGTTATCAAAAGACTAGGCCAAGCACTTCCCAGTTTAGTGTGAAGATTTTCAATTCCAAACAACAAAATAACATCCAAAAATTGAGCACCTAAAAACAATATCAACAGATTAGCTGTAATTTCAAACTCCATCATTTCCAGCTCAATTGATATTTCATTAAAAGCTCTGTCACAAGTTATTGTAATGTACTCTAAGCATACACTGAAGATACTCTATTTCTAAAGTGTTTCTGAGTAAACAAGAGGCTTTAAAAATATTTAAGTAATGTTACAATGACAATTACTTACTAAGTTAAAACATACATATATCTCCCTCAAATAAATATTAGTTAAAATTAGCTCTTACTAAAAAGCAAGATTTTCTTTTATGCCAATAACATACAAGCTGCATTATTAAATGAGGGAGGTAGGCAAAGCAAGACATTTATCATCCAACAGACAAATGACACAGTATTGCTAGTTAGACAGTATAATAAGTACCATCTAATTTTCTCTTACAAATCAATTTATTCTTCAAAGCCTTAGATCATCACCAAGGAACTGCATTTTCCCATTAAGAAATTACAGAACTGAAAATCAGGTTTAAAAAATATTCAGCTCTTTGCCGACAAACTCCTATAAATAACGACTAGAAGAATCTGATGTCCCCTTTCCAACAGGAGCTCTAAAAGTCACATTCATAACAAAATATGCTTCTGTAACTATGACATAGTTATTCAGTCTGAAACCTGGAAAAAAATCATTATGTCAGCTGTCAAAAGCTAAAATTTTCATTTGCTTTCCTGGGAGACAGAATTGGTGCATCTTATAATGCAAGACATTGAATTCTAGTCCTGTGAATGAAAGGTAATGCCTGGTGTTGCCAGTGTTGCACATGACATACTCCTACCTTTTTTAATGTATTTCCTTCTCAACAGCACATTGTAACATTTACTAAAAAAAAGGTAACAAACTGAGAATTAGATGCTGCAAAAATGGCTTTAAGCCAATTTTTATTACGCAGTTTCAGAAACCACTTGTTTAATTATCTGGTCTGTAATATTAAACTGAGCAGCATTGGTCTTTTCTTTGTACTACCTAAGCAGGTAGCCGAGTGCCTGAGCTCCAAGGAGCCTGCAGCTCTGAAGAGTAATGTTGCTATGGGAATCGCCCTATGTGGAGGCAGGGAATTACTCAAGCTGATTTTCATATGGGGATATAGCAGTATTCTGAATCACAATGATTGTTCTGACAACAGAAAATATATACTAGAGAGTACAAAAGACTGACTTTTCATTAATCATAAAGGATGTATTGTGGTAGGACCAGGTCCTTGGGTTTAAATGATCTGATTTGCTGCAAGACTCGAGACAGAAGGAAAAGTGACAGAAAGCAGCCTTATTTTGGAAAGAGATATTTGATAACTCAAACTAAGGGTCCATTTGGAGCATCTGAATAGATACATTAAGTCATGCCAGCAGTAATAATCATACTGGAGCCATGTCATTGGCCAGGAATTGCTGGAGTGCAACGCACTTCGGCAACAAGCTTTATTATCCCTGACATGGCTCATGAGGAAACCGGTAGTGTAACAAGTAAACTCTTACAGATCATCTAATAATTCCCCCACAATAGAGTCACTTCTGGATGCCACATTATGTCAGCTCTGCATTGCCTAGGAAAACACATTACAGTTGGATTGGGGAACTAAGATTCTGATACTCAAAATATGTGCTAGCTTTTCTCATTGTATATCAGTAACTTCTGTCATGAATCATACTTGTCAATACAGTCTTAAAATTTTTTAAATTTATTATAAGACTGATACAGATGTACATTTGTTATCACACTCTAATATAAAATACTCTTTCATGTAATTTTTTTCCTAATTAAAATGAAAACAAACAAATTATTTTTTCAAAATTGTCACAGAGTCACAATCTAAGAGAGAAAAAAAATTAAAGCTTAACACATACGTTATACTTATTTCAGGTCAAATCATTGCAAGGTTAGGAAAAATGGAGTTAGGGTGAATTTTAAATAAATTTTGGTATAGTCAAGAATGGAAAAGCATGAATTCTGTATTAAACAACTTTGCCACATAATGACATCATCCACTAGACACATGGTTGTTGTGAGTATGCTGTTTGTCCTACAAGGGATGAAACCGATTTTCAAACACACTTTCCAATCACACCACCACATTTTCACATCCCCATTTTCCCTTACAGTAATACCGTACAAAGATACATTTTCTGTGGGACCACAGGAAACAGTGATCTCAGAAGACTGCGGAAGAAAATCGGTTGGTCAAAGTCTTGTAGAACAGTCACATTCACTTTCTAAGGCACTGAGACTTTCAGGCCATATTACGTTCTCTTTGTGGATCTCTTCCCTCATATCTGGAACTTAGGCTTCCTGATAATATGATTCCACTTGGGCCATAATGTGAGCAACAACTAAAACGACAGAGGCTGTTGAACTTTCAGAGGCAGGAGGCTACATGGAATAAGATGAAATCCTGGACACACAGGGGGTTCTCCTTTTCATCACAGACAGTCCAAACTTAGTAAAGTCATGTGAAAGGAATTATGCAGTTGAGACATTCACAGAGATTTCATCCTTGTAGTCTTCTTTATGGTAGAAAGCAAGTCAAAGATCAAGAATTTTTCCATAGTCAGTTCTGTCTGTTAGATAGGAAATTTCTTCCAGTTTTTGGACAAAGAGCTAAATTTGCAACTAGTGTAAATCAATGAAACTCTATATTTTGCATTATAATTAGACCATAACATTATTTATATAGACTCCAGCATAAAATGCATAAACACACTGGTGCTTATCTGTTATATATGTCATTAAGTAAATACTTCAACTATGTAGAATCTCAGTTGAAGGCAATCACCGTCTAATGAAATGTATTGGAGTTATGGATTGTGCCTTATCAATGCTAGCTGAATTTGAGCCTGCCATTCTCTGCCTCTGATTACAAATACGGAAGCAATACAATTTATATAAGGAACAACTATTGGCTGCAAAATACAGCATGAAAAGTCCAGTAGTTAACTACAGCCTAATTTCTACTGCTCCACCAAAAATAAAGCTGTGTTGGTGGTAAATTTACAAGGGGTATTTTTCCTAGCTTAGGCAAAGCATGACAATCAGAAATATTTGAAGTTGATATTTGATTAATGCTGGCAGGACTCTATAAGTGATTTCCACTCAACGATATCTAATTATTTAATTATTTCCCATTATTAATGGAATGGAAACAATTCAAAACAAACAGCTAGAATGATTGTTTTGCAAGAAGCTCATGATCATCAATTCATACATGTAGAAATCGTCCTAAAATTGTATTAAGCTGGCCTGTTGAACTTGAAAGGCATATTTTATCCCAATCAATGCATAAAAGTAAAATTATCCGTAACTAAAGCATGTTTCTCTGCTGTAGAGTTCAGCTGCAATGATCCACACACACTGCACTTGCACATCAATTATGATAATCATAATCACGGTCATTAAGCTGAATGTTCATTATTATCAGGATGCTGGTGACAGCAGATTCAATCATCGGGTGCAATGGACAAGCAGTCACAGTCCCACCCAAGTTTCTGCAGACAGCGTTGTGCCACATTAAATTTGTGATGTGTTCCACATCCCACTCCATTCCAAAAGCCGTAGACGGTAAAGGTCAACTTTATGTTCTGTACAATATGCTTAGGTTCTCTAAATTAATTCCTTGCAGTACTGGGTATTTTTATGCTTTGTAGATAATAAAATTCTGTTTAGGGCCAAAATGCCTGTGCAAATAATGAAACAGTGATGCAGTCATACTGTAATTCACCTATAATAAGGCATCAGAGGAAAGAATCTGTCTGGAAGAAACTACTTAAAATGTCACTTCCTGAATTTTGCAAATAAGAAAACATTAAATGCTTTCATTAAAGTCAGTTTTCTAAAATGCATATGCAAACTAAATCCAATACCAATTAAAGGCTGTAAGCTATCATTTCTGCTTCAGTAAATATGAACATATGTGAGTGTTTTGACAACTGAAAGATTATAGTTAGTGTATTTGATCTCTTGACTGTCCGTTGCATTGGAATCTATTGTTGTGGATTAAATTCATAGTGACTGGTAAGTTTTTTATATTGATACTTCTTGCATAAATTCTATCAAAGGCATTCCAAGCCATACACTACTAAACAAAATATGTAAGTATTTCTGGTTTTGTAGTGGTTTCTTACTGGGTAAACTCATCAGATTCAGTTTCACTAGAGGTACAGTATTTCCATTTCTTACTTATTTTCAATGAAGGATTATAATACAACGACTTTTCCCTTTACTCAGAAACTTCATGGAAATGTAAACGGAATGAGATAAAAATTTTCAGATTGTAACTAGATGAAAAGAGGAACTATTAACTTTTTCTCACATATCTATGGTAATTATTATGTTTAGAGGAATTTTATGCTAATACCATTTCATTTTCCATGAGAAATATAACAAGGCAATACTTCTCATTGTTGCTCATTTTGCTTCTAAAGTAATTATATAATTTACATACTAATCGTTTTGTGACTTGAATAAACATAAGCATACTTATAAACATATGATAACCTTAGGAAAATACAACTAGGACATGCTCATGAACATACACAGGGAAACTTCTTTTGTATTAAAAAAAAAGCCAGCTAATCCCAGCTAATATCAAATGACCACTCAGCAGAGCTCATAGGGGTCACTGGGGTCACTGATCCATTGAACTGACTCCTTGGAAGAACTTATGCAGTAGTTTGTCTTATCAAATGGTAAGACAAACCTCTTTAGTATTACACTGACAGAAGCTGAATATATGTACATCATGGCAGGATTATCAGACATTCAGGTTATGATATTATTTGCATCCACAAAAAATATCACCTCATGGGAAACTCAAAGGAGGGTTGAATTTAGGAGATAAAGTGTTAAGCAAAAATCTGATTTTTATTAGTAACATTTTGATACATGCCCTTTTGCCTCACAATCACCCATTAGAATAGGATATTTTTTCATAGCACTGATATATAGAAAGCTTCACTACAGCTTAGGCACAGAGAGTTCTTTCAAATTTAACAGTTATGAAAGTATAACCTCACACATGCCTACAGGACTTTTCCTTTAAAATGTAGTGAGGAGGTGGAGCTTTGTTTTGTTTTGTTTTGTTTTCTGATAATGATTATCCATTAAAGCAGCAGGTGAGTCATGTATACCTCCTTTCTCCTATTACCTCTCTGTTTGGGCAAGTGGCTCCTAATTGAAGCTTCACATTAATTTAGAATCAGGTTTGGAAGGCTGTATGTCATGTTACATTAATGTATACAGCTATTCACCTCCAGAGATATAGGTTGAAATATATTCAAGATCGCAAGTAAAGTTAGTTTAGTGGTTTCAACTAAGCCTATAACTTACATAGTATTACGTATGTGTGATGTGACATACAATATAAATATCTTTACATTGTTTGCTACCATAACCTGAGTCTGATGAAGAACTACTAAGCACTGGTAAAGGAAGAGTCTTTACAGGACAAGATGAGTATGAACAATAAGACTTTTAGATCCTTTTTTGCATCATACTTATGCTATGGGACTTATGGAACACAAATGCAGACCTTTTTATTTGAATGTTGATCATTATGCCTTTATTTGCAATGAGATTTAATTAATGGATACTAAAACACCAAAATTTTACTCCAAGCTTATTTTTAAAAGCTTAAAGTTTTGAGAAACAATTATTTTTAAAAACATTACTTCTCAAACTCGGATTCCTTGGAAGTTATTATATATTTACAAAGGTTAAGTTACTTTCAGGGAAATAAGTAATCATATCTTACAAAATTTCAGAATTGTTGAGGTTGTTTAGGCCTCTTGATATCTAGTCCAGCCCCACTAACTCAGCTACAGGAGATTGCCCAGCACTGTGCCCAGTTGTATTTTGAATACCTCCAAGGATGGAGGCTCTACAGCCTCCTTGGGGAGCCTATGCCAGTGCTCTGCCACACTGATAGGAAAAAAAAACGATAAAAAAACAAACCCAAAAAGAAATCCAAACTCCCAAAAACCTGTTTTCTTGTGTTCAAATAGGATTTCATGCATTTCTGTTTGTGTCCATTGCCTCTTGCCCTATCACTGGAGACTACTGAGTTGAGAGGAGTCTGGTGTTTCCTCTTCTCCATTCCCTCTATCAGGTGTCTATACTCATTGGTAAGATCTCCTCTGAACCTCTGCCTCTCCAGACTGAAGAGTTCCAGCACTCAGCCTCTCCTCATACAAAAGATGCCCCAGTCCTTTAACCATCTTTATGACTCTGTGCTGCACACTCTTTCAAGTCTATTATCCCTGTTGTTCTGGGAAATTTTAATATTTCTATGATATCTAAGACAAATAGAGGTAATGCAAACATTATGCAAACTCATGTTAGAACATGTTCTGTGGAAAATTACCTCTTATTGCACTACAAAATCAGATATATATGAGATGCTCTTGAAAAAGCAGGTAGTTTAGTGAGACTATCTTAAAATAACAGTTCTTCACTAATTTTTAGAATTTTCCAAAGAGTGTAACCAATAACATATTTTATTGCCTTTAATCAGGTTTTGCCAAAATTTTTGGAAGGTTTATCTCAACATGCAAGAGTAAATACGCAATCTCTCTTAAATCAGAAAAGGCAATACAGATAGAAAAAAAAACTTTGCAAAACTTATACAACCAAAGCTATACTTAATCAGGCTTTTAAATTCTTATCTTGTAGGCAGGAGAGATGTTGAATTTCCTCAAACTGGACTTACCAGAAAGAGACTCAAGAAGCCCAATATCCCTTCACATCAACTCTAACTATGTGATTTTATAACATGCTAGAAACATTCCTGTTCGATTCCATGATCTCTGGATCAGGCTCAAATTCACCTAGTTCTATTACAATAAAAATCTAAAATAAATAAAATGTTCTTAAATATTTACAGTGACTTACCTTGCCTGCTATCCACTTCTTAGGCTGTACTTCTCGGAAGTGTTTGATTCCATAAGTTTCTTGGACATATTTGCCTGATGTATGAATTGATGAGTCATACTTTTCATTTTTATGAAATGATGAAAATGGCTGAAAACTGAAATTGAAGAATATTTAAAAAATCAGTTATGCTCTACTCTAGGTGCCATAGGTTCGATGTAAGTCATAGACAGCAACTCTACAAGAGGTGACAGGGAAACATGTTCCTGCTATTTTCCACTGCCCTCCTAATGTTCTCCCTCAGTATTTTGAGGTTAGTGCAATTTCTCCTATAGCTGCTTCTAAACTAAATTTGAAGCAAAGAGATAAATAGTTTCAACAGGATTAAAATGAAGACATTCTCATTGTTTTGTCTGCATCTGCACTATGAACTTGTGTGACATGAAGAGATAATAAGCAGGGTTCAGTTTGCTGTGATCTCCATGCTGTTGACACCTCAAGTCTTAGCAAGCAGTCTGTGCCAGCTCTCAATTGCAGGCATGCATCGTGGACAAGTACAGAGCTCATTTCTGGAGAACATGGATCCACTTTACAAGTCATGTAGGCCCCTAACACATAACCTCAACTTGACCACTCTATCAGGACAAAAACATTTCAAGTGTGCCAGCAGTATAAGCATAAACCAAGATAAATTTGCTGCCTGTGCCTTAAACTACGTATGCATCCATCAATATCTGTTAACCGAAACAAACCATACTCTCATTTAGCAGGATAGATTTAGCATTGGTGATTTGCACAGATTAGCAGAACACAAAGCAAAGGGATGATTTCTTCTGAATTCACAAGTTGTGTGGATTCTCTCAAGTTATAATTGTGTCCTAATTATCAGTTTTTGGATCCTGACTCTTTCACCTTTGGTCATACTGATGGTAGACTTACCTAGTGCCACTGAACAGTGAAGCTTCAGCTACCCACTTTGAGCATGAAGGTGGGTTTCAGACGGATATCCCTTACTCTCATAGACAACTACAGATTTTCTGGGTACGTTCCACAGAAAATTGTATGGAGAAAGGTGAAAGGCATATTTTATGTAAAGGATCTGCAAGAGACCCTACAAGCATATCTTAGTTGCATCTATTTCAGTTTGCAATAGAGTTATGAAAGTAAACAAGTACATTTTAATACGAAGTGAAACCTTGTGAATTAAGCTTATCATTGCTGGTATTCCAAAAAAACAACATCCATTCTTTATTCTACAAGTGCAGTAAAAATTATTATACAGTGAAATCAGAATTATATGCTTCAGAAGTTTAAAACATCAACTGCCATGACAACACGTGTAGTTAATTAAAACCTTTTCCTAGTTGAAAGCTTTTCAGAAACCAGAGTCCCTATAACTGTTAGATGGTCAAACAGGATTTTGATAAAGATAGGTATTAAAATACCTTTCTTTGTCTCTCAGCTGATACAAACTCAAAAAATTATTTCAACTAACTGATCCATCAACAGCTGTTCGGATGTTGGCTTTTTTAAAAAATTGCATGTCTTTCTTTCCACTTCATGAAATGAAAGAAACTATTTTAGAATCTTGCCAGTTATATCAATTTATTCTACCAAGTACCACAAACAAACATCATGTAAAGTTAGCAAAAGAAAAACACTGAGTTAGCAGACTTTTAAATTATAAAAAGCTATAGTAGCATGTGTATACTCATGGGAAAGGACACTCTCACATAAGACAGATTATGGTACTTGTAATGCTAATTTGCACATGGGATGGACACCATACACACAAAAATTAATGTGGCCCCAGTGTCCCAAAGAATACATTGAAGGTACTGTGAGCCGGCTGCTTCACTTGCAGCTTTTATCACTTCTGAATTGCATTTTAATAGTACATTTTTCTTTTGTTCAGACATGAAAGAAAATTGGCTTTCTCAGGGGACCGGAGAGCTGAGAAGACAAGGCTAGCAGTTTAGGGATTTGCCCGTATATACATAGAATTTAGTTCAGCCGTAGCATTCATAATTCAATATGAATACTATGTCTTTAAAATTTATACAAAAAATGGCAAAAAAAAATATTGAGGAAAGTAGAAGATAAAGTAAAGTGAATTATTACAGTTTTCCCTGTTTAGAAGTTTAGATTTTACTGTGCATCAGTTAATCTTTGTATTTTTTGGCAAATGAATACTCAGTCGAACCTATGTTCTGCCATGATTCCAAACAAAAAAATACACAGATTGTAACACTTTAAGACACAAGTAACTGTATATCCTACATGTAGTTTAGCACAAATATGTTCTACATTTGCTGCATATCTCCTCTAAGATCATTAGCTGGAGCACATGTTGTACAGCCTGGAATGTCTGTGGCTGAGTAAAAAAAATTAAATCAACTATGAATTTTTTGAGGAAGAACATTGAACAATAAAAATATTAAAATTGAAATGAATAAACATTAAGAATATAATAGGGTATAATGATATAGAGTAATCTAAAGAAGAAATTTTCTTTTTCTTCTGTCTATATTTCTCCTGTCAGAGCCAGGTAAGCAGATCTTTATAGCCATAATGAACCAGCTACAAGAAGGGATCACATCCTTGCAAATTCAATGTCTGTTTTAAGCAAGTAAGAATTTTCATTACTCTATGTAAATAAGTAATTAAAAAGAACAGTAAAATAACTTTTTTTTTTGTGTTAAGTAGAGTAACCAAATTAATGGAAGTCATACAAAAGTCATTATACCCTCACAACTAATAATAATATTAAAGAGCAATAGCACTGCAAAACACTTCAGTAACAGTATTGTGTTCTGTAGCTCTATATGTACACCTGACACAGCTTTTCCTCAAATTAATGACGGCATGTGTTCTTAATGTTACAGAAAAGAGTGATGGAAGGAAAATAAAATTAAATCCAGACAATGGTATGATGCTGTTGTCAACTGCACAAGTTTAGACCTCAGTAGGGTTTTTTCCCACAAAAAGCTCATTCACGTGATTTTTACATCTTGGTTTCAGCTTTTCATTGTGATTTATGTTTAAATTCAGAAATTCTTAACAGTTTTCAGTACACATGACTGAGACAAAAGCAGCAGGTTCAAAGAACAATTAAATTCTGTATCGATGTTATATCATGCCTTAGAACATTGTCAGTGTAAGTCAAGCCTTTCCAAAAGTTGATGATTTAACAGGAGGTGAAATTTCCTGAAAGAAATACGTTTAAAAATGAAAAATTATTTCATGTGACCAACCACAAAAGCCTGATTAAGAGATATGCCAAAGAATACATTCAAGACAAGGGGGAAGAGTTGGAACCAAAATTGGAAAACGATCTCAAGTTCTACAAATAGTAGCATTCACATACACAAACTGAGGATGGACCAGGACCAAAGCTGGCAATGCCACTGGTAATGAAGGCCAGCTGCACTGTTGCCAGGACCACGCTATGTTGAACCTAATTAGCATTAAAAAGACCTAGAATCCTCGACTTAGTAGCCAATCCTGGACCTGACAGCTACTAGTGGTATATATTTAAATTTCAAAAGATACCCTTGGTATTTGTCAAAAGTTGCTTGCTCTCTCCCTTCACTCACCCTATCTTGCATCTGCCTGATACTATTAATTTCATCTTTCTAATCCTTCTTTTCTCCATGTTTTTACCCCCTCATGACGTTTCTTCCTGCACTCCTCACCTATCATTTCTTCCCTGCATTCCGTTTCTTTTATTGTAATATCTCTCACTATTGCAGCAGGAGGTGAATGAGGCCTTTTAGATGCTGAAGGCTTTCCAAATGGATTGACTGAGATGATAGGAGCAGAAGTAGGTTGGGGGCTCTAGTGTCTATGGCAATGTAAGAGGAGAGAGCAGCAGCATAAACAGGAAGAAGGGTTTGTAAGATCCACGCTTTACTGCTGGGCAGCAGCATCCCCATGCTACATGGTACCTACCAATGAGACACTTCACAGGCATTCAATTTTTCTTTACTTTAAATGGTAGCAAATATACAGAGTGGTCCTTCAGCACATTCTCTGGACTTGGGCCCGAAAGGCAGAATCCCAGCAGTCTAGTAGTGCAAGCATGTAATCCTGATACCAGAAATGCTTTAAACTTTACACAGGCTTCCAAGAAAGAACTGGCAGTAGATCTACTGCCAGGCATGTTGCACTATGAGGGCACAATAAGAAACACTAAAGCTAGAGAACTCGAAGGACTATTCTACTTGCACGTCTTTTAAAACTTTTGTAATATTTGTATGTACTGTATATTTTTGTAACTTAGTAGTAAAAAAAAACTTAATTCTAGATATGTGATAGTGCTGATAGATTTTTATCTAAGTGATTCTATGCAATAGCAATTACATTCCTGTGTTGTCTTGAAATAAAATAAATTTATTTCACTTTGAAGAAGACCATGAACAATTAGCTCCAAACAAACTGCTTCTATATCAGGAACAAGTGAGTCTTTTATCTTCTTTTTTTTTTTTCTTTAATAAAGAGATGCTATTAATTTTAAGCTTTCAAATTTGGAATATACCTGAAGTAATTTTTTTCATCAAAACCAACAGTGGATCTTTTCACTCAGAGAACAAAGGAAAAAGCACAATGGTTTTCTACAGCAAAACAAGGGCAGTTGGGCAGCCATTATTTACTTTATAATGACTGTATATTAAAAATAAAGTATTTATTACAAAAATAAATCCAGAATATTTTACTTAATATTTTACTTAATACTTTACTACCATTAGCACAGTATTTTTGCCATAAGAAACTGATTTTGGGTGCATTATTACAATTATTATCTACAGTAATATACTAAATACATACTTTTTCAACAAACTATCCTCCACTTTTATCCTACAGCCAGTAAATCTAAGAATCTTCTGACCATTTTTGTTTTAACCCCTGCTTGCGATAATGTGAGGCAGAAAAGAAAAGCATAATCTTGTTCTTGTAGGAAGTAAAAGCGATCTCTTCTGCAGCAAATTCCAGAACTTCTTAATTATACACAGACTTATTATCTGCATCCCCAGTGTTATAAAGTACCAGAACTTCATTAGAAAAATTAAGATGGAAAAATGAAGGCACTACTTTGTAAATTTCCAGTGGAAATTAGCTGGAAGAAGCAGAGGAATACTGGATCAAAAGAGGGTAATCATGCTTAACTGTGCCCTAGAGCACCCGCATGTATAATACGATTTGCACAGTAACTACCTCTCCTATTGCTGCTTGTTTGGAGTATTCTGTGTTAATGGGGTTAGCTAATTTAGTATTTTAACTTAAAAAGAATCTACTGATTAATAAATGTTGCACACTGTGCTAGTAATTAAAATAAATGGAAGAGTTACAAATAGAAGTTGAATTGTTGAGAAAACATTATCTGAAAATATATGATAATCCCTGTTTATCATAATACAATAACAGTCCAGAAAATATGCAAATTTCTGAAGTTGCAAAGCATACAGAAAACTAACTGTAATTTGAAAAAACTTTTCAGCTGTGTTATATTTGTAAGACATAAAATGTAGCAAGCACTTTCACTGCAGCTAAGTCAGAAATAGAGCAAAAGATCTTACAAATGTAAAAATTAAAAGATTTTTAAAAATCTTTAATCTTTTACTTTTATAAAAAGTGACTTGTTTTTTAAATGTTATTACCATTAATAGCAGGCAGCTCATAACAGTGATGCTCTCCAGTAGAGCTTAATTATATCATTAACTCCTCTGTAAGTGTACCTTTCCTGCACAGCACTGTTAGGCACAAAAGCATCTAAGCTGGTTCTAAAGGAAAGCATTATCCTGCTGAGAAAAAGCCCATGAGGAGCCTTGGTGCTGCAATGTTTGCACAGCGTGTGAGACGCAGGGTGTGCAAACATTACACTCTGTGGCACAGGAGTGAACAACTGTGTTGAGGAGTAGCTTAGCTATCTATCTCCAGTATAGAACTGAGCATGGGCACAGCCAGAAGCTGAGATGACTTGCCTGATGCCACACTAGAATACTACAAGAAATCAGGAAACCTCAGCCTTACGCTATTGCTGGTTTATCCCTATTCTATCACCCCATTGCAACTCATTCTGGTGTATGTTGACTTTATAAAGTTGTTTAATAGTATACTTTCAAGTATGAGGCATGTAAAGTGACAGATTTCAGCAAAGTTAATGAAAATAATTTACATTTTTGTTCTCTGGAAAATTAGGCCAGCACATAGCTGCGTGCAAGTGAGTGAAGAATTTTTCACGCTTAGTGATCTAAATCTACTGGATCCAGAAGCTGGTGTCTCAAACTAGACACTAGTTTATTAAATGGCCATCCTGAAGGAGTTCAATTGTCATTCCTATCCAAGGGAGGGGGAAATCACTTCATTTGTATGAAAAATAGCACAATAAAGCAGTAACAGCTTCAATTACATGAGAATAAGGAATCATTCTTATCAGGCTACGTTACACAATTGCTCTTTCATTAAAAATTCCAGCAGTTGCCTTAAGTAAGCATAACATTCTCTCTTGGTTTCATTTGTAATGCTTCTACCTGCCTCAGCCTTTCCCAAAGCTTTTTCAATTATTTCTGCATTTTATCAGAAGTAAAAACTTGGAGCTTGAAACACTTAGCAAAAACATATTACCACTTTAAAGAACCCTGACAATCAGAGGTGAGTACGAATTCTGAATGTTTTTGCAAATAGCAAGTATATGCCAACCATTTTTTCATTTTAAGAGATATCACACAATACTTACCCTGCAAATACACAAAGCAAGGACTCATTTTGTCACTTTATGCAAACACAAGCTATTCTCATCAATTGCCACACACTCCCTCTGGCTATTCTCTGCTTATTTTCTAAAATAGGAGAATAATCAGCATAGGAAGCACTACCAGGAAGAAATACAGTCCCAAAGTACACAATTACATAGAAAGAGACAGAAATCTTTCAGTTCATAATAGACACCACTGAGAAAAAACTACTGTAGAATCTGAGTAACCCATTGCTGACTCCTCCCTGGAGATGGACATCCCACATAGCAGCTGCAGCATCACTAGAGAGTGTTAGTCCTGATGATGACCTGCAACACTGTCATCACCTTTTCAAGGTTACAGATGTGACCCTTGTAGCATAAACAGAATGATCACAGCCTGAAAATGTATCATACACTATGCATTTATCATGCATGAAGCTGAGAATCATTGGTGTTAGGACACTGCTTCTGTGTATTAAGGTTGGCACTAAATGCTTCCTTACTCATAAAGTAAAAAAAGGCTCCTAATCCATTAATATCTGTTAAAGTTGGAGATTCCAAGTTTAAACTGTACAAAATCAAAGCTTCACAATTCACTCACTGAAGAGAGTCAGTGAAATAATTATTAAAAGATCTGACCTTCTGGAACTGTTGACACAGAGATGTCTGGGGTAAACCTTGTCAAATAAAGACTCGGCAATAGTTATGCCTATAAATGACTCATCCATCCCCACGTGGCATGCATCATTCAAAACTTATTCAGTTAAAAGAACACTTTAAATGAGAGGCAGAACATTAATTATTACCTACTGGTTTGCTTTTTGTTTGTTTGTTTGGGTTTTTTAATTTTCAATCGCAGAAGTTAGAAAAAATAATAATAAAAAAAAAAGCCCAGATTTACGCTGAGATCTGAAAGCTAAGCTGCTTCCCCCTCACCCCAACAAATTGAAGAGTACAGAGCGGAATAGAAAACTGAAGTATATTTTACTAGCACAGTAACTTAATTCAGTTATAGCTTTGATATGAAAGGAATAAAAAGTGCTATATCTCACTTTTCGCACTAAACATAAGACTGAATATTGTCTAAAAGTGGAAAAGTAGCCAAACTAAGAGATCTTTTTAAAAAACTATTATGAGCAGAATTTCCATTTAAAGTCACTGTTAATTATAAAATGGGGAAAATGTGAGGAAAAGAGTCCAGTGATAAAAATATAAAAGCCAAACCAATGCAAATGCAATTGATTGTGGCATTCTGAAGTCCCAATGCAGAAGCTCACACATGGCAACGTGGAGTTGATTTACAGAAAACTTGAAGCAGATTGAAGGTAGCAAAACTTTGTGTTCCAGTGAACCAGTAGATCACAGGCTGCTCATGATAAAGAGTAATTCCTTTCTGTCCTGAATTCCGGTATTGAAGTGTCAAAGGATTGCCAAGAGTACTGAATTCAAGGGAAAAGTTGACAAAATATCAATATTTTTCTAGTTAACGACAAAGCCAGAATAGGTGGCTTAACAGGCTTTCATTATCATTGAACAAAAAAGAGTTGCATTATGATGAGAAAAGACTTGGAAATATTTTGGCAAGAGCCTTAAAACTCTTGGGACAGAAGCCTTAAATCTTTTGGAATGAATTGCGTTCATATTTGGGATTGTAAGGAAAAGAACTGGCCTGTCTGACACTATTACAGATACTATGGCTTAGGAAACCAAACTGCTTCAAAGATAATTACATGTTTTTGCATCATGTTCTAACACGTGCGACATATGCTCTTATCTCTTCCAAGTGAGTTTTGGTAGTCTACTTGGAGACTGGGAGAGAAGTAAAGTCTCATTGGCATGCAACACCCTTTTTTTCTCCCCATAGTCTGTAAGCTCCCTGAATACAAAGACTGAAACAGTATTTTTTCCCTTGGCAAGGTGCATGAGGCAAAACAGAATTTGCATTTGTTTTCTTACTTCCCATTAAGCCCATCTGTCGCATCACATATTATTACAAGTTCTGCTATAGATTCATAGATATGGATGACACATGTCACACAATTACAAGTTAGGTCTTTGCCCTGAACAGTTTAAAATCTAAGCACACAGAATTTAGAAGTATGTACATAGAATGTTTGCTAGTAACATGTCACGTTTGATATTTCATTTTGTCAGGCATGAAAGGTTTCTGAAAGCAAAAGAATAAAAAAACTTAATAATATAAGAAAAAACAAAGAACCTACTCATTGTCATGTATATGGTTTCTCCATTCCTCCCTTTTCATTCCCTCTCTGACCTTCTCTAGTGGTGAACTGATTGATGCAGCCACTCGCAATGTCGGTTCCAAAGGCTTGTAGCGCTGCTGCAAAACTTCAGCAGTATCACGGAAAGGCCCCTGAAAGGTATAGGATAAGGCAAGTGTTTGATTGTGGGGTTACAGTTCCTTTCTTTCCTTCTTTTATTCATGATATGTCACTGATGAAAGACGGCACAGAATGTCTGGGAAGCTTAGCAAGATTTTTCTTGCAAAACAATTAAATCTGTTCATTTTGATAGAGAGTTACAGAAAACACAAAGATTGATAACATGCTCTAAAGCTGCAAGGAGAGAGTAAGAAATGTAGACTCCAGGTTTATTTACCTACAAATATTTATTATTTTAAAATAATACATTGTTAGAACTAATTAGAAAAACTTAGTTTTTCCTTAGAAAAAAAAATAGTGAAATAAAATTTGATACACAAGTATTAACTGCATCTACATTTTGCTTAAGCAGAAAGCCTAAGCCTTTCCCTTTCCTTAGGATCAATGTTTTGCCTTAAACAACAGGCTTTCTTCAATTTAACTATAAAGCTACCGGGAAGGGAACTCAATGTGTCACTTAAGGTATAATTCTTCTAATACAATTCAAGCTACTGACTTAAACAATATAGGTGTAGAGTATATTTTGGAAAGCTCTAATTCCACATGCTTTTTCTAATATTAAAAAAAAAAAAAAGCCCATAATTCTTTCACAAGTCTCTTTCTATATACACTTTTTTTTTTACCCAGAGCATATTGTTTAATAACTGATTATAACATTATCTACCATTTAACAACACAGATAAACAGCATCAGAAAGTCCTGCACTGTCAAAACGTCATATCCTATATCTTGCTTTTAGCACTAACCAGTAGCAACTTAGATGGAGTATAATTAGTGCTATTGCTATCTTATGCTCAGGACAGTTTAGTGGCAACTCTAGGCTTAGAAGCATTGCTAATTAATTTTTATTTTATTTTCATCATCATTGATCCAGCAATGAACTAGTGAAACTTCTGAAACTGAACAGACAAAGAATCCTAATGACTGCCCTTATTCTTAAAGATCCTTCTTTAAACAGGTTATCACTAACAAGTCACAGCTGGAGTTACTGCAAGCACTGAGTGAAGACTGTGGGGCTAATAAAAAGAAATGATTCACGCCTCATTTATGTTCACTTATGTTTTACATTAATAGAAACCAATAATAGGAACCAGTTACCATAAAAGTCATGGACCGTAAATAACACAAATGGCAAATAAGTATCATCTAGTACTTTTCACAGCTGGACAGGAGGATTGTTATATTTGAAAGTAGCTAATGGAATTTTATTGAAACTTTACTTCTTTTTAAAGGCACAGCACCCGTATTTGGAGATCTTTTTCAAGGTCTCAGTAAGCAAACGGTCACAATACTTAGACTTCTTGCAGATACTTTCTTTCTTCTACCTTCTAAATTTGAGTAAAAAATACATTCATTTAATATAACCACAATAAGTCACAATAAGTTTGAAAAGTGTCATTACCTGTGAGAGAATAACCAATACTAGAAAGGATCGTTAAAACTAGTAAACAATGTTCTAGTAATATAAAATCTGATTATCAAGTTATAAAAAAGCTTAGAATTAAATGAATAATCTGAATTGCAAGATGTTTGTATAATTGGATATATGGAACAAAGAAGCAAAAAATGTACTATTGTCAAATAACGTAAAGATAAATATGTTTGCTTTCAGAAAATACTCTTTCAGAGTATTGTATTTCTTCTTCATTGTAAAATATTGACTCATTCTATCAGGATAAGGGCAAAATCATATATACAAGCAAGGATTTTTTTCCATCTTTAATTTTTAAGGCCTTCTATAACTCTTTGTCAGTCCATAGTTCAAATGAAATTAGTAGAGTCCAACTGCTAATGGAAGGAGGCGCGAAAGAGTGTTACTAAGTAAAGGTCTCTCAAATTAGGCTGTGTAATGAAAGTTGGGTATATATGTTAGAATATAAAGATAGTTCTAAACATACCCTGCAGATTTTTCCATTCTTCTGAACCAGGTATTTGAGGACACTTACCTAGCAATAGGCACCTAAGAAGTATACCTAAGATGACAAGACCTCTAACAATCCATTTTACAAGATTAATTCTCAGGTTTGTGGAATTTGTTATAGAAAGGTGCTTATAAATGTTTCTAAACTGGCAGTGCCTGCAACTGTTTCAGGCATTTTGCTTCAAAATGGAAATCCTCCTGAGGGGGTCAGGCTAAGGAGAGCAAGTGAGGGAGTCCGTCAATGGTTTTCCCCCTGAAACCAGCTCACACAGCTCTATGTTCTATGTTTAGAATTTGTACTGAGTAACATAAATCTGCTCACTACTGACTGGTCTGCCAAATAAAGATTAGCAGATCAGCATTCTTAAAATCAGGAACTCATGATAAAAATTATGATCTACATGAAAACATACATTCTTTCTCGACTCTATTCCAGGAGAGATAAGGGCATGCAAAAAAAAATGCCCTAAAAACATTAATGTGCTTTCTGTTATTAATGCCTTTTAATGAACAGATGAGTAATTTTAGCATTATCTGTGTTTCCATCAAACTGTAATTCTAGTTAACGCAGTAATAAAAATGATAGATCTAACTGATGTATAAGCATCATTAAAACTTTTCTTTAAACACACCACCTTACACAGACAGACCTTACCTATAAAATGCTAAATAACCATTTCCCTAAGAGAAAGCTGATAGAGAGATGATTTTTGTTGTCTTAAACATACATAATTGACATTTTCCCATAAAATATCCAACCCTATGGGCAATACAAATTTTAGATACCTGAAAGGACAGTGAAGTAACAGGTGGCTCACAGTGGGCCTCAGAGACATTAAAAAAATAAGCTTGGTGCCAAAAATTGTTACCACAGAGAACTAGGACACAAGTATATGTAGTAATTAAATTCCTTATTGCCACACCAGACAACTTTCAGGATGATGTGTTCTGATAGTTTTTCATTTCCAGCTGTTTCATCAGCTCAGACCAGTGTCCTTTTCTTAGGTATACAACCCTAAATTGTCAAAGTGTTGTACAGGGATTTAGCCGTGTGACTCCCATTAACATCAATAAGAGTCGCGCAGATAAATCCATGCGCTGTGCTTTGAAAATTTACCTCACAGTGTACATCCCAGGGTGCTGAAAGGATTAAAGTATTATATAGTAAATTCCCTCTTTGAGGTGCAGAAAATAAACAGAACTCTTCTGGCTTGTTCTAAAATGCTGTCTGTGCATGACTGCTGTGCATGTGTCTGAAAGGTCTATAAAATATTAGAGATTCAAACAGAAGCTTGTAAGATACTTTGTACAGAGTAAAGCAGTTTTGCAAGACCAACTTAACAATGGAAAACTTCAGAATTCCCTTTTTGTTTTAAAGCATGACTCCTGTATCATGTCCACCAGGCAAAATCTTCCTCTCTGTCCTGAGAGAGAGTACATTCAGTTCCAAACCACTGAAGGACTGCCATAGCCCCTTTGGTCCTAGAAGGTAAAGTTCCAATATCATATTTATCTCAACTCAAAACTCTATGATCACACAAACTGTTTGTTGTCTCACACTTTGTCTTGATACTAATGTGAGTCAGTGAGTTCATTCAATGAGCAGCTGAGATAGGGTGAACACAAGAAGTGCATGACAAAGGTCGAGAATTGCCTTGAAGCTCATCCTTACTCTTACAAGCAGAGTGGATCTCTGTGTCGCTCAACTCTGCTTATCCAGAGGTATTCTGGCAGGACTGCATCCTCTTATGCTTTAACCCAAATGTCTTTGCCTTCATGTTCCACCACCAACACAGACTCGCCCTGCTATAGACAGATCAGTCATGACATAAAGATGAGAAAAGCCTCTTCTGTGAGGGTTAGCCGGTACAGCCACAATGCACCCACCAAAGAACAAGGTGGATGCAGTCAATAAAGAACAGGTAAATTGTGGAAAATGTATACACGTACTTTGAACCCAGCAGTAGTTCAAACTTAAGACTGTGTTCAGATCTACCAAGAGTTGTAATAATATAGTGAAAATAACCATAATCAATATGAAGGAGTAAAATACCAATACAGATACACTGTATATCGCTTATTGCTCATTATTGTTTTTTAATTTTTTCAGCTAAATTATAGCTTCAGTGAAAGTTACTGACAAGGACTCATTTAGAAGCATTGTCTTTCTAATCAAAACACAAAAGTGAAAATTTAAATGTAGAATCATAGAATTATAGAATTATATTTGGGTTGGAAGGGACTTCAAAGATCATCTAGTTCCAATCTTCTGCGATGGACAGGGACACCCTCAATAGAGCACATTTTTCAAAGCCTCATCCAATCTGGCCTTGAACGCTTCCAGGGATGGGGCATCCACAACTTCTCTGGACAGACTGTGGAAGTGCCTCACCACCCTCATAGTAAAAAATTTCTTCCTAATATCTTATCCAAATCTATCCCCTTTCAGACCAAAGCTGCTACCTGTCACTATAGGCCCCAATAAAGAGCCCTTCCCCATCTTTCCTTTAGGCCCCCTTTAAGCACTTAAAGCATGTGATAAGGTCTCCTGAGAGCCTTCTCTTCTCTAGGCTGAACAACCCAAACTCTCTCAGCCTGTCTTCATAGGAGTGGTGTTCCATTCCTCTATTCCATCTCTGTGGCCCTCCTCTGGACTCACATTGATAGATCCAAGTCTTCTTATGTTGGAGTACCCAGAGTTGAACTCAGTAATCCAGGTGGAGCCTTACAAGGGCAGAATTATATCCCTCAACCTGCTGGTCACACTTCTTTGAATGCAACCCAGGATACGGTTGGTTTTCTGGGCTGCAAGCGCACATTGCCAATTCATGTTGAGCTTCTGATCCACTAGCACACTCAGGTCTCTTCAGGTCTTCTACTCTCAATCCATTCTCCACTCAGCCTGTATTTGTGCTGGGAATTGCCCCATCCCAGGTGCAGGACCTTGCGCTTGGCTTTGTTGAACCTCAGGTTCACACAAGTCTACCTCTCAAGCCTGTCTAGGTCCCTCTGGATGGCATCCTTTCCCTCCAGCATGTTGACCATCCCACACAGTTTGGTGTCATCAGCAAATTTGCTGAAGGTGCCCTCAATCCTACCAACCACATCATTGACAAAGATGTTAAACAGCATCAGCCCCAATACCGACTCCCAAGGTACACCACTTGTCATTAAGTCATTGACCACAACTCTTTGAGCATGACCATCCAACCAATTCCTTATCCATCAAGATCTGTCAAATCCATGTGTCTCCAATTCAGAAACCAGAAAGTCATGTGGGACAATGTTTTAGGAAAAAAATATGTGTAAAGTTTCTGAAGATAGCGTGGTCATTCCAAGTCAAACTGGCATTGAAAGTGTATGCGTGAGGTAAGTAGAAGGTTCATTATACTGGGCAAAGTGGAAAATTCTTCAAAAAAGAAGAAAAATAAATACTTCTATCCCCAAAGTACCTGCACTAGACATTTACAGGCAAAGCCACATGTCATTGTACTGTCAACAAGTGAGGAACATAAGGGACTCAAAAGACTATTTATCTTCTGTGTGTATTGGGCATAATCCCAGGAGATTTTGATAATAATATGGCAAAAGTTGTTTTACCGTCTTGTGGAACATTCACTCTGATGCATTATCTCAGAAATCTCCATTACCTTATAGAAGAGGAAAAAAGTTATCTGCAACATATGTTGACATCAACTGAAATGAAAGTTGAGACCATGACAATGAAGAATGAGAGAAAGCTAACTTGACTGTAACACAGAACGAAATCTAGAAATTTTTGTAATTAAAGCTGACACACAGCTAGTGGACACAAAAGGACAGGAACTGTTCTATACTGAGATGATATCTCTTGGCCTTCATATGGAAACAAACTGTAAAAGAGGAAAAAATTCTTACAACTCATTAATTTGCCTTATTACCTTTAATCATTCCTATTTTTTATAGATTTAATACTGGAAGTGAAGAATTCGGCATCAAATGAATCATAATATTGATATTCAGTTATAGGTCTTTCCTTTGAAATATCAGAATTTTTTGTCCCCACAGAACAAAAGTTAAGTCTAAAGAACCATATTTCCTTGTTTATATGTACTATCTAGATTTCCTTTTCTTTAAGACAAATCTGTTTCAAATACTTTAGATCTGAAGGCAAGCACTAGGCCTACATACTAAAAACAAATCCACAAAAGGTATTTTTGGACTTGGTGATCCAGCTGGAGATTTTCTATTATAATCCATGATAAAAGGTATGAAAAAAAAGCTGCCTCAGAGACACTGGAAAATGTTACCTGAGGTTTCTGTCTGCCAACAGGTGGCAGAGGATGTGCTGTGGAGAATGTCGGAGGCCTTCTACAAGTTGGCCAGTCATAGAGCTCAGAAGCAAAGGGACTCTTAATTTGCTGCTTTCTATGGCTCAATGGCTTTGACTCCCGTAGCAGCAGTTCCATTGGATCTGGGGATTTTCTGAATGGTGAATTGTAGATGCCTGCAATCTGAGCAGAACATGGGGTTATTTTTGACCTCAACTAACTTAGAACTCATTCTTTTTTTTATTCTATAAATCAAACCAATTGAAAAACCTATATAATAAACACTTCTACACAAATTTTCTGATGACCACTGACGCAGGATAGATCTCCACCTTAAATATATCTCTACACATTGCATTACAGTTACAAAAGGTTTTAAATATGATAATGTATTATATAATCTGTTTTCAGCCCTTCAAATGGGGGTAAAATTCATTTTATTAAAGAACTTCCTATATCTCCAACCCATGCTTTCTTTCAGTTACACTCAATCTTCCACCACATCAGCAGTCAAAGAAACATGCCAATTTTCCCTTAAAAAATAATTAAAAGTGTAAAAATTTGCATCTAGTTTTGAAGGAAAAGTATTATAGCTCATTTGAAATTTGAAGTTTAATTTAAATGCCGATTTAAATTCCAATGCACAATATGAACAAAAATATATTATCTATTTTTTCCAAACACATACTGAAAGACCAAAATAAATGCCTATGCAAGGGAAAAAAAACTCTCGTCCCTTTAAACTCTGTGCTAGCTGACTCAAAATGTTGCCTTCATTTTCGAAGGCGCGACTTAGTTCAGGAATGATACGACGGCCCACCCCCGGCCGCTTGGGCCATCACCTCACAGACTCCATTGTGGTGGGTGGCAAATGGCAAATGGCGTTTATTGATAGATAACACCGGCTTATATAGCCAAGGTTTATGACGTCACTTCTGTCTGCTTGCATCATCAACTAAACACCATTGGCTACTGGGAGAGGGGCCCTATCTTTCCGTACATCGCGAGATCTTCCGGTTGCCGGACCTTAGCTACCAACATGATAGTGGCTACTGCAGCATTTTTAAAAGTGAAACTGAGTGATCAGTAAAAGGGAAATACCAGAAAATCTATGGACTACCAAAAAAACAGTAATTGCTTTTTCCCAACAAAACGTTCACATTAAATTCCTTTAATTACTCAGAAGTCTTTAGATTTAACAGTATAAAACTTGTGAAAAAAATTTAGAATAAAAATTAATTACGAAGTAAACAGAAACATTTATTCTTCACCGAATCTGATATTTCATTTTTTCAAGATACATCATTAATTGCATCAGTAGTGTGACCTAATACAGCAATTACTACTATAAAGCATACATTTCAAATTTGTATCATTAACAACCTGTGAATATCTGGAAGGTCAAAATTATGTGACAGACTGGTCCAAAATCATTCCTGTAAATGCAGGGATTTTATCAGCTGTATATAAACAATTACCAAATAGACATACGTGAGTTTACTGAATTAAGCATGAACATTAAGCATGAGAATTCCTACAACATATTGCACAAAGCCACTAAATTTTCTATAAAACAGATAATATATGCTTAAAATACACCTGGCAAAAATTAAAGATACAAAGTTGTTTTAAGAATAACTATATTTTCTACAACAGTAGATTTGCCCAGTTAAAATATATTGCCCTTTGCTTTTACCATCATTTTAATTGTTTGGAAGTATTAAATAAAAACAGGAGGAAAAGAAATAGGTTTCATGATGCAGGGAAATGTAAGGAAAAGGGTAAATGCTTAAAATCTTGCATTTCTCCTGTGGAACACTACTAAGCACTCATAAGGAAAAATAAGTAGAGCATGGGCCTCCTCATAAAGTATGAGTCTCTTGGGGCTGAGAGGATTCAACACTCCCCAATTAGCTCTAATTTATTTTTCATTAACATATCCTACTGGGAAGTTCCAATTTCTTATGTCAAAACAGTTAAATAAGGCCCATATAAAACTTACTGTACAATGAACAAAAATATTCAGGTAGGAGCCTATTCAAAATATTGTTGAGCTCTTCAAAATTTTATGGGCTATATCCTTCAGCATGCAACTTATCTGGCCCTGAGAACAATTCATTTTGTTCCTCTTTCACATGTTCTTCTTCTACTGCAAACCCTATAAACTATTCCACTACACTGCCAGTCTAAATATGTAACGGGAAAGAGGACAAGAACAAAGACAAGTGGAATAAACATGTATGTCAAACAACCACTAGTTGTTCATTCAGCTCTTTGGGATGCCAAACTAAAATGGCAGGGAACCATGCTTCACATAGCAGGGAAGTAGAATCACTGGAGTCAATGCAAAATTGCACGCCCACATGTACGAACTGTAAAATTTGAGCATCATCTTAAAACTTTGAGTCTACAATTCTGGCTCTTACTCACATAAACATCTCATAAGGTGACCTGTAACTGCTACATAAATATAAGTTTCATATGTTGTCTCAGGCTTTATTGCACTATTCCACAATTATTGAATGCATTTACACTATATGCTTGTTGCACAAGTTCTCTCAAATATAAATGCCACAGTCAAGGTCTGCCATATGAATTAGATTCCATGCTTACACAAAGTGACTCTATGTCATCGTCATGATAGCTCTTCGCCCATTAGTCCTACCATAGCCATCAGATCTGCCTACATTCTGACCAATAAATTTGTGCCTTCACTCTGTGCATGAGTAAAATAAAAAAGTTATTGCCTGTGACTACCCTTTTTTCCTCATTTCTCTGAACTGCTCGTTGCATTGTTACTCTTACCTTTTAACCCATTCCTACACCACCTTTGTTCAGCTGTTGAATCCTACCTGATGTGGAGACTGTATGCTTTAGCCACATCATGTGCCTGCAGAGGTTCGTAGCTAGTGGAGAGATATTGCTTTCTTACAGAACATCTGTGAAACACAGTTTGTAGAAAACTACATCACAGAAAATGTAAAAGTTTTCCATAAGAAAAACATCTTTGTGTGCACCACTGAGACATAGAATCATCTGGAATAATACAATGACTCCCTGAATCTGACAGGCATGGATTTGTTGATTGGTAGCAAATCCTGATCAGTGATGCATCTGCCCAAAATTTACACCCCTTTTTAAGACTTTTCTTTAAAAAATAAAGCTTAAAAAAAAAAAAAGTTGAAAGACAAATTGAGCAGGAAATTTTAGCAACAAAAATTATATTATTTCACTCTCCATAGCACAGGTTTGGTTTCAGGCTTGTTATTGTTGTCTATTTTGGCTTTTTTGGTTTTGTTACCTCAAAAATGGAAAAAAAAATCTTGAAGACTTTTTTCTCATAAGAATTACAAGGAAGAAAATTTAAAGTGATGTGTTATCTGTGAAATGGTGTAGCTTCTGTTAGACACACTTAGAGCAAGTATAGATGATTCCATGAACATAATGGCTTTCTGAGACTGCATTTTGCAATCTGTATTGCGATACTATGTATATTAGAATAGACTTCTTTGTTTAAATATTTGGCAGTATAAAACCCTACGGCTCATAAAGGGTTCAAGCACTGTGAAATGCCGCTGAACATCTCAAGGTGCTGAGAAATGAAGTTTAATGACATCAAAATTAGCAATAATAGGTGTGGGAATCTATTGATTCAGTGTGTTTTGAATTATTATTGCTGAAAAAGTCTCTTTTTGTTGTTCTTTTACACATTTTAAGGTTAAACACATAAAGATAGTAGACTATTTTTGTCTAGTAGTAATCTAGTAGACTAGATTTTGAGTTTTAGTGAAGTCAGTTGGACGCTTAAGAAGTTGTTGCTCCTTCTACAGTGAAAAGTCTTTGTAAGAGCTGGACCAAAATTGATTACGAATTGCAGTTTTAAATTAAAAAAATTAAAGCAATCCTTGTTAATTACTCTATATTTTAATCATATATGTTCAAGAATTCAAACAGACAGATAACAGAACAATCAGCAGAATTAGTATCGAGATAGATAAAATTAATACTAATTTACTCTAAATTCCCCTAGGTTTGCGGTAAGGCTTTGGGCCTAGGTGTAAAATTGGTAAAGTTTGGTAGGAGAAACAAGGGAATGATCTTGATTCTGCTTTCCAGTTCAGACCAGTATCTGGTAAAATTGTTTCCTTTTATTTTTAGGTATCTCTACAAATTAGAATCTTATTTTTGTAATTTTTTGCACATGTGCTGTGCACTCATGGATGCCTTATTCACTCTATCCTCTGCAGAGGATCTAAGAATCTGAGGATCAAAGCCTCTGGCACTAAATAAATTTGCATATCTCCTTGAGAGCAGTACAATGTGTTAGTGTTACTTCATCATTTCCATAATTTAATACAATACTCTCTCAACTACCACTGTACTTAATGCTACTTTTTCAATGGTAGAAGAGTATATGTCTTGAGATATTACCTCATACTGTGATTCCAATATTTTCCCCACTTTTGGTCCATAAGAAAATACGTTACCCTCCAAAATATTTTGATAGGTTAGAAAAAGTACCTCTTGTCTGCAGGGAGAATGGCATTTTTTTCTGTACCCATGTTCTTCACAACTAAGAACCTCTGTCAAAGTCAGCTTTCTCGGGCCTTATTTCCAGGAACAATTTTCTGAAGTGACAAACACCATGGGGAAATCTGTGCTAACTGTCGAAAAACCTACAACTGAGTTATTTGCAGTACTGTCATGCTAACTTCCACCTCAGTAAGACCAAAGAAATCTCAGGAGGGGACTCTGCTAATAGTGTCTTACTGACCTCTTTGCATCAGGCCCTTCTGGTGAATGGTGGCCCAGTGGTGAATATGGTAAATGAGGTGTGAAAGCACAGATATTTTTTTTTTAAGACTATGGTTCTGACTCGTCAGGGAAAATAAAAAAAAAAAAAAAAAAGAGAGAGAGAAATAAATGAGTTATACAATAGATATATTTTTTCCCTAGAATTCTCTGTCTCAGACTTTCCATCATGGAAACCCAAGCATGACCTGGAATATTAATTGTGTCAGGTCAAGCATACTGGCAAATGTACCATTTGTTACCCAGTCATCCTTAGCATTACATTAATATTTTGAATCATTTTGCATTTCTAACACTCTGTCATTTAGTTTCCTCCCAGTCATTTTCTTATCTTTATAATTAATAGTGGCATATAAAGAAAGAAAAAAAATAAAGCAAAACAAATACTAATTTAGTGAACATTAGCAAATAAAAGATTTGGGTGTGAGGGAGGCAGGGGTTATAATTTGTATTGCTTCCACCTCTGATCCTATATTTAGTCTATAATGTAGAATATTCATTTTTATCTTTTCCTGTTTATCATTTCTATACAGAGAGAAAGATTTAACTGTTTTTCCCTAGAATACAACAAAGAAGTTATTAAGGAGTTTGCCTTGAAATCTAAGCTATGAAGGAAGGCAGCAGCAAACGAAATGTAGAGAAGGAAGGAAGAAAGGAAAGAACAAGATGCAGGTAGAGAGGGAAAAACAAGGCTGTGTTGATTATGCTGGATAGTTCCTCAGAAGACATCGGTGATCCCAAGTGGTATAATAAAACATGAACAGTTTTAAATGCTGCAATTTTTATATATGAATGAATTACTTCTTATTCTTTCACATTTCTGGACAGAGCTTTTAAATTCTACATTCCAAACAAAGTATGCCCTACAGTGTATCCACTGCGCTGAAACTAATTACACGCATGCAAAATTAAAAATCGATAAAGTTGAGCTGACAATAAAGTGTAAGTATGAAGTCAATAGAAAGTGTATCCTTTATCTTTAAAATATTTTACTGTAATTTAACAAAACAATAAAATTGTGCTCTATTTTAACTACTTTTCCATATCAACACTGAATGTCTGAAATTACCAACATATATCATGAACATAAATGTTTAGCAGTCATTTAATCTTGAAAAAATAGATTTGAGGAAGGAAGCCTTTGAAAGTAATTTTCACAATAAGAACCTAAATAAAGTCCTACTTTCTTAGTCCAGTCTTTTAATGGGAGCTAAAACAAGAAGGAAAAGACTTCAACAAAATAGAGACTTAACTTGAAAATCCTTCTTTGCTCCATTGTAATTTGTAAAAAAACTAAGCAAGCTCAGTGGAGAGCTAAGAAATCTTTAAAAGCCATAAAAGTAAAAGCATGAAGGAGAGCTGTGAATGAAATATTTGCTAGAGATGGGATTGCTGAATCAACACTGACCAGTGCACTTCATCATAATTATCAGGACATACTACTGCCAGGGGATTTATAAAAATCCCACTCAGCAAATAATTGCCCTGCTGTTAGGAGATAGTCGGAGTGTTAACACACTGTCACAGTCCAGTGTTTAGTAAGATATTCAACATTCAATTACTCTTGCTGAGAACTAAAAGAAAACATGATCATTTCTCAACTACTGCAGTTATGCTTCCACATGATTGTTCTAGAGAACAATCTTGTTAATCCCCAGATACAGTTTCTCTAGGACGTAAAAGAAATATCTTAAAACATTAATGATTCACAAGGAAAGAAGATGTTTAAATGATGTCTGAAAAAGAAAAGGAATTTAAAACTAAATAACTTCTATTACAGGCTGTCAGAATATTCCAAATGTAGAGAAAATTAAAGGATAATATCTTCAATATGAAATTTCTTGGGGAAAGAAAGAGACATCTACAAAAATTCTGTAAATATTGTTCTAGCAACAAGTATAATAAAATTATGTCCATGAACTCAAATTTGAAACATTTAAGCCACATTAGAATGTATTCTACTAGGAATAATCTGTGATTTTTTTACAAATATGAATACATTTTTATATTAAAAATTAAACCATATAGTGTAAACATTTTTCTACATATTGGAAAAACACCATAGCATGATTCAACATTCCAGTTTGAGACAAAATTTCCTTGCCATGGCTGACAATAGGAAAAAAGTCACCTAGCTTTATAAATGTAGGTTCAGTTCAAACTGAATTAATGTTACTCCTTAGGTCTGATACTGTAATCCTTATAAAAAAATACTCTCAAGAATTTCATCTAAGTAAGAATTAGAGTGCCTAGCCTGTTACCGTACCAAAGGTATTTTAGCTTTGTTAGAGATACTGGGTGTTATGCAGAGACTGAAGAGTTCATAAATGAGTGGTGATTAGTGTATATTCTTTCAAGTGGGATTAATTACTTGTCTTCTCCTTTATATATATTGTTTAAACAGAGCAATAGAAACATTAATTATTGTTATTCTGCCTTCATATTGTAAAGTTTGGTTCAGTCCCTTCCATTTGTGAAAGGTTTGCTTGATATCAAAATAATAGTGCAATCACATTTTAAATGCATATTTTCAAAGTAAACCTAGCTGCAATTTCATGGATTATACAATGAGTTATAAAGGAAACATTCAAGTCCAGTATCCTGGCCACAGATCATAAAATCAGCCTCTACACTTCCACAGGCACTAAATTCAGTTGCAGGAAACAAAACTCTTAATTGAATCTCCAAAGAGGCACCAACTGCTTGGGCATTTAGGCAACAAGACAAAAGAGAAACAAACTCTTAGTTTAATGCATGGATCCTTGTGACAGCCCAGCAAATGCAGAGGCATCTCAAATTTGTGTCCACCTTTCATTGATTCTCCCTCTGACTGAGGCTTACTCTGTCAAACCTAATTCTTGCACAGGCTCTTGATGACTTGACTAGATCAGAGATAGTAACTTGAATGAGTGAGTCATGGTTTGGGAAAAAATACTCTTATGACGAAGACACAAAACAGAGACAGAGCATTCAAAGTTCTCTTACTGACTTCTCATTTGACTTTGAATTGATTTCAAAACAAAGAGAAAAGTACATTTTAACTTGCTTAACAACTTTATTTTAAAAATAGGAATAAGAAATTCCATTACAGTTATCATTTTTTCTTCTTTAAGAACTGCTGGGGTGAGTATGTCATGATTTATAAATTCTAGGAATCTCTGAAAACCAACGTGTTTCTGCAACTACTGTATAAATGGGAATTAAAGAGCTTAGCCTGAAGAATAATCTCTGAAGGAGATTTTATTCTTCCTTGTCCCAAAAACGGCATGAGAACACATAGACAGTATTTCCTTACTTCACAAGGTTACTTTGAGGCTAAAATTATTTATACTTGTGAGAAGTTTTCAGAGCTTTAACAGACTTACTTAAATGTCTAACACTATTTGCATCTTTAAAATTACAATTCCATCTACTGTCAGTGCCATAACGGAAAAGGTAAGTTTGTAAGGAAAAAAAAACCAACTCAAAATTCACTTCTTTTCTGACTGGATTGAGAAAAATCCTTGTAATTATACCACTTAGTATCTTTGAAGTTGTAACACCAGAAGTTACCTACAACAATATATCAGAAGACAGAAGAAGCTCTTCTTAATGGATAAAGATGGCAATCGTATGGAAATTTCCTTTGTTAATAAAATAATGGCTACATAGGGAATCCATTGACTTCTCAAAAAATATACAATATACAGGTAAACAACTTAACATTTCATTGCTATTCATGGTTTCATATGTCTGTTGTACTGTGCTTACATATGAATCTTCCTTGATGGACATATATTCTGACAGATTTATTAAACAATTTGTTGTAGTAAACCTATAGGACTAGACAATGATTAAAAACTCAAAAAGTGGCAGTATGTTTAACAAAGCGGTCTTCAACGTGATCAATAAATAATGAGGTGAAAGTTTAAGGAAAGGTCATAATACTGTATACAGGAAAGAATAAAGAAGAAAGAACAGAGCCATTTAAGCCAGACTAGTAAAGGTAGTCTTGAAATGAGTAGAAAAGAGTGATGTAATAAGAAAAAAATGAAAGATTTAATTAAAACATTGTTAACATAAAAACTGGAAGCAAAGAAAATATGAAGATGAAAACAATAGATGGAGGAAGATATACAGGTTTTATCACATCCATTGCAGGACAGATAATTCCCAAAGTAACAATACGTATTCGATACTAAACAAAAGCATTCAATATTGAATAAACCGTGCAAGTTAATGAAAGAACTTTCCCATTATACTATTCACTTGCCTAAGAGCTGAAAAAAAAACAAAAGAACTGGTGTGTGCATCACTCATCTTGAAGTCTCATTAAAGCAAGGATACCATCAGTGCCATTTCTTAAGCAACAGGAAGGTTTGTTGTCGAGAAATGTAAGGCATTTTATCTTCATGACTTCTCCCACACCATTCCTAACCTCCCTCTTGTTATGCTCTTATCTCTTATTTAGCATGTGCTTCTTCTGATATAATCGTTTCAAAAATTACCTGAGCAAGACCATACATCACAACAAACTTGTATAAATACCAGATGGACTACTATAAATCAACAAAATTTACCCCAGTAACAAATTCAGGAATGTCCGTGGAGTTCCACTCTGTGTAAGTGTGTGTGAATGTGGCCCTGTATGTATGTTATTTAGTTGATATTTGCACTACATTTTCATTTCCTTGCATTATAGATATGTCACACCAAACACAAAGCCAACATTCAATATATAACTCACTCTTACCAGTTTTCTAACCCTGAAGCAATCCAACCCTTTTGCCACCCCAGTTGACAGCAATACACAAAACGTGGTCATGTTTCTCTAAGATCTCAGCATGCACACTTTTGATAGATCACACAGCTTGTCCTTTAAACTCTGCCATTAATCCTACCCACAGGAGCTGAGCAAGAAGTTTATTGTCTAGAAAAACCCCACACAAATAGAGATTATGCAATTCAGATGCTGAAAAAGACAGTTTAAGCACAGGGACAGCCTAGCCAGTGGATTTTCAAATGACGAATGCTAGATGTAGAGATGCAAAATGCTGTAATGCATGGTAGTTACAGAGACACTACTATACTATAATAACACACACTTAGTATGAGTGACATGGTTAGTAACAAGCTACTTAGAAGCAGCTCTGCGAAATACTGCCACATCTACATGGGTATGCCTTTAAACAACTCAGCTTGCATAGGATCCATCACAAAATAGCACTCAAACTTTAAGTCCTATTGCGTTTAAGCTCTTTCTAATGACAAATGGTTTTCCAGTGTAAAATCTCTTTTCTTTGCACAGTTCTCCAATTATCAAACAAATCAAAATGATTTTATAATAAGAAGCCTTTAGGAAAAATAGTTTGTAATACTTGAATAACATACTTAAAATTATTACATTTGTTCTAATTTTAAGTTCATTTAATTATCTTTAAAAAAAAACAGGATGCAAATATCTTGTTTTATGGGAAATGTGGCTAAGGGAGGAATTATTGATTTCTGTTGGAAGCACTTTCACTTAGAATGAAACTTAGGAGAAGAGTGAATGGGAAGGAAGCATTTTCCACTGACACTGGGGAGAAATCCATCTGAAATGCACAGCCACCTATTTCTTATAGGAGGCAGGTTATGATGTCAGCAGATTTCCCATTTTCTTCCATAGATCCCTAACCTACAGAGTTACCCTTTCATGGGCATGAAGATCACTACACTTGCCATCTTAGTTTTGACTTTCATTGTACCTGTTCTCCCTAGAGAGACAACCATCCCTTCTTAGATAAAAAGAAAGGATGATTGAAAAGGATACGAGTAAAACTGGAAAACCTATGGAAGCTGTAAACTTTGTCAGTAAACGATTTTGGCAGGGTGTGCATCAGACAGATTCTGGAGGTTTATGTGGCCTTCAAACACTTGCCTTCCTTTTCATCACCATGATACTGTGTTGAGTAGCAGAATTACAGTCCTGAGTGTTCCTTCCCAGGGTGAGTAATCCCAAAGGGCAAGAAGCGAACTCAAATTATAAGAAAATTACAGATTTTTGATTGCATGCACAAATCACTTATAGGTCATTTTTGGAATTCAGACCTGGTAGAACTAAACTTCTAGACATGACTATTTTTCTTTGTTCAGGTACAATGTCTTCCAGAATCACAAACAGCTCAGTTACTGTCTGCTTTCAGATTACCTTACTTTGTCCTTCTTTTTGACAGAAACATTAAGCAACATTAACTGAGATTCCTTTCAAGTGAACTGAGGTTTTGTGTATAGTGCCCCATGAGACACAAGAGTTGAATAATTTTCCTATAGCGAATACCTATGAATAGAATGACACATCTGGCTTCCAATGTGGATAATAATATATGAAGAAGGCTTGCTGATCAAACATACCTGTCACAAGTACTGTAAGAAGGATTTAATGTAAACTGAGAATCCTTTGGAAATAATATTTTATAGAAACAGAACACTGTAGCATGAAGTGCTTTATATACTAATGCTATTTAAATGTAGCTGCAAGCCTGCCTAAGAGCTTGGAAAACTCACTCTCTCCTCTAATTTAAATTGGATTTTTTATGGTACAAGTATTGGAAAGTACTCATAAATATCTGACTTTTTGGCAGACAAGTGACGAGTGGATATTAAACACCCATGGATAGGTGGGGATGTTCAGTGATTGGCGGACTTACATTAAAAAAAATTAACCATTTTAGTTCATCTTCAGGAAGTGTTAGTACTTATAATGAATGATAATTTCATCCCCTGAATGTTTTAGAGACAGGATAATAAAATTACAACAGTAAAGAGGGAGGAAATAAAATCTAAAAGGTAAGAGCTAATTCATTCTTCATGCTAGCTCAGTCCTTGGCCTTTCATGAACAGACACTGCCAATAGTAAATTATGTATAATCATTTTGTGATGTGGATGTTCACTCGGGACCAAGCTCAAATGACCAAACTTGCAGCCTTGTCTCTTGAACTGTGGATCTGAAGATCAAAGAACAGAGTTTATCTACCGAGCCCTCACCTTTACATGAATAAAATTGTCAGACGTCCAGAGAGAAAGTGTGTGTCAAACAGTGTCATTTTAGACCAATTGTTTTTCAAGTTCTTACAGGACAGCACAGTAGGTTAGAAGCATATTAATTAGTTGTATCCCCTGAATATTCATTAGTCTGTTCCAGGAAGGATTTTGTGGCTTTATTTCTTTCTCATTTAGGACACTTACACCTGATGTAAGTGTAGCAACTTTAACAGAATTAACTCCTGATTTCCAGTAGCGTGGAAAGGGGACAAATAGAGTCAGTGCAATGCTTATGAATTGTTATCTCTGTTGACCGGAAAAACGTAATTTAAAAGTACCTTAGTATTGAATAGAATTTGAATTTAAAATATTTTATTTTATGAACTGATAAACATGAAATAATGACTGATACAATTGATGAAAGTAATATAATTTTGAATTCTACAATAACTACAGAAAATCAAAATAAAACTGGTCTGAAAAACAAAAGCTAAAAGGTAACCTTGAGGCATGTTTTTGCTACTTTTATACATAAAAGCCCTAATCCAGAGCCCATAGACGTTTGCTAAATGACTCCCATTACCCTGAAGTGGAATTGCTTATGCAGTATAGGTGTTACACAAGCAGAGTAAGAATGGAAAAACTCAGTTCTCATTGCTGAAATTAGAAGTTTTCATTGTTACTCAGTGCTAAAATTTCCTTCCTCCTCACAGAACATTATTCTGGAGTTTTTAAAAAATTGCTTTCCATAATGCTAAACCATTAAAGAGTTATTGTTTCACATGTTTATGTTTCCCTGGAAAGGGCTATTTCACTCAAGACTAACTTCCTGATTGTATAGCATCAGCTATTATGTCCCTACAAGCAACCCCTTTCGAAGCATTAGTGCAATGGGAATAAATATGGGCAAATACTAGCCTCATGACTAAACACTTTAGCCTTGAACAAGCAGACAACACACTCAAGCAGACACTGAAAACTGAATGAACTACTGAAATCCAAAAAGATAACTCATGCCTTGTTACCAGCAGTTACTAAAAGATATGTCATAGATATTGTAACTTTTACAACAAAAAAAATGGACTAATTATTACACATAGGCTTTGTTATTCTCTTGCAGCTCTAAATTACCTAGAAGCTTACAAGTGGTATTTGTTCACAAACTTCCCAAAGGATATCAGGATAAACTACCATCCTACTAAAAAGGTCTGGAAAGTGACAGACTGTGCTATTGCTTGGAGTGGAAGAGGCAATCCACAGAACCTCACAAAACTGTAGAGAAAGAACAAGGCACTTTGCAGTTGAATATTCTCCTGTGATGGAATACCAGAGACAGTATATGCTGTGAAATGAGCATGTTCCAAAACAATATTGCAAGGAGAATAATTGAACTTGGTATTCCAAAGAAGCACAAGTTGAGAGCTAGTCAGTGTTGTGGGCCCAGATCTCTTAACACACTCTGTTTAGTTCATTCCTTCTCTGAATATGAAGAGAGGAAGGAATTGAAGGAATGCAGAGGCAAAAAGTGAACACCTTAAAAATCCAAAAATAGAAAACTCTACAACAAAATACTACAAGTTCTTCAACTAACGATTACAGGAAACTGAAAGAGTATTCTTGACATGTCATTATACTACCCAATTTCCCCATTTTATTGCTCTTCCCTAGGTAGATGCTGATGAACACTATCATAGATAGGATGCAGGGTCTGAGTTGCCTTCAGTCTGAGTCACTTAGATGTTCAAATTGATTGGGGTCCAACAGAAAGAAGATTCTGCATATAAATTGAGAACAGGCATACACAAACAACTCCATGATTAATTTTTCTCAAGGTCTCAATAGTTAAGGTATTCAGATAGAACAGAAGATCCCACAGAACAGAAGACCAGTAATAGCTCATTTAATCTCAACATAATTTATCACAGAGCAGAAAGTCCAGGTTTGGAAGTGAGGCTGGGACTCCGTCCACCAGCCAGAGCAAATAAAAGCTTAGTGAGGCATGTATAACATCCCATTCTCAATAACGCCAAAATACATTCTGTAATTGTGTGACAAAGCTTTTGTAGACATTATACATGAGAGAACTTTGGCTTTCTGGACTAGTTGTATGTTAATTTCCTCTGACAAAAGGTAAATGTGGCTTATCTGTTTAAAAACAATTTAAAATTTTGTTTGATCTCACCCAGTACTGTTGGCTTTATGGGAAAAAGATTTGTTGCTCTGCTGATTCTCCAATCCTTTTCTCAGTGACAGAAGAAACTGTCATAGCAAAAGGCTTTTTCAGTTATTGTACTCTGAAGAATCTTCCTACTCTTAATGACTTTACAATGGTAAAAGTGCCGGGTTCTACACTTTGGACACAACAACCCCATGCAGAACTATAGGCTGGGGACAGAATGGTGGAGAGCAGTCAAGTGGAAAGGGACTTGGGAGAGTTGGTAGACAGGAAACTCAACATGAGCCAACAGTGTGCCCAAATGGCCAGGAAGGCCAATGGTATCCTGGCCTGCATCAGGAATGGTGTGGCCAGCAGGACTAGAGAAGTTATCATCCCCTTCTACTCAGCACTGGTTAGGCCGCACCTTGAGTACTGTAACCAGTTCTGGACCCCCTCAGTTTAAGAGACATGTTGAGATGCTGGAGAGTGTTCAGAGGAGAGCAATGAAGATGGTGAAGGGGCTGGAGCACAAGCCCTGTACAGAGAGACTGAGGGAGCTGGAGTTGTTTAGCCTGGAAAAGAGGAGGCTCAGGGGAGACCTTATTGCTCTCTATAACTACCGAAAAGGAAGTTGTAGGCAGGCAGGGGTTGGTCTCTTCTCTCAGGCGACCAGTGAAAGAACAAGAAGACATGGTCTCAGGCTTCGTCGTGGGAGGTTTAGGCTTGATATTAGGAAAAAATTTTTCACTGAAAGGGTGATTGGCCATTGGAATGCGCTGCCCAGGGAGGTGGTGGAGTCATCATCCCTGGAGGTGTTTAAAAGCAGATTGAATAAGGCACTTAGTGCCATGGTTTAGACGACAAGTAGGTGTTGGTGCTGGGTCATAGGTTGGACTCGATGATCTCAAAGGTCTTTTCCAACCTTGTGATACTGTGATACTGTGATACAATACACACCAGTCTGTTCCTTCCACCACTTCTCCTGCTTTGGCTCCTTTCAGTTGCCACTGCCTTCTGCTCCATACCACGCCATGGACTTGAAGGTCCTCCACTTGGCTAGCAACAGTAGTGCTAGCAGCAGCTGACACACTTGCTCCCACTCACAGACTCAGCACTGCAGATACTTAAATAACACAGGTCCACATTCTGGCTTGATACTGGATCTTTGGATTTAGTCTATTATATATTTAATTCTAATCATCATTGTAAGAAAGACAAAAGTCACCTGTAAAATTTGTTAAAAGGTTGGAAATAGCAATCACAGGAATCATGCGACCACATGTTCTTCATATTCACTTCTACAAAGCTCTATCAATGTATTCAGTAGTTCTGTCTTTCATTGACCCTAAAGGCAGTTTGTCAGTATCTCGCAATGGATGGCACTTTCTACGAATATCAGCCTTGTGAATATGACAAAGAGCAGAAGAACTTATTCAATTTCAGTGAATTTGCTTAATACAGAAAGGGGAACTACAAGGACATAGATGGATAATCTGCATAGGTAAACATGCTTATAATAGAAAACCACATTTAATAAGTAGTTCATTTATTAATGACAATTTTAAAAAAAGGATCATTACTACACTAGTGGAAATAGCATACTGTGATTATGGACTAATAAGAAAAACTTTATTATAAGTTTCAGGACTCAATAAGAACTTACAATGCAGTTCATGATAAAATAGATAAAAAATGGCAAAAATACATCTGAACTGTTATTTCTATTTTGTTATCAATAATTAATGGCAAGAAATAGTCTTAACAAAAGGAAATGCTTGTTAAATATGTACTGCAATTTTTATCATGTTCATCGTGAATCAGAATTTATCAGTCTGTTAAGATAAAACTAGACAAGGAGTAAGAATATAGTATATTTATAAATTTTAAAATCTGAAATATAGAGGATGTTATTTTTAAAATTGAATTTAGTTTGGAAGCTCCAGAGTTGCCACCTCACAGATTTATTTCTTGCCGTATTTAACATTGTAATTTTTACAACAAGCAACCAGTAGGTGGAGCAGACAACATAATTTAGCACGTGATAAGAAGAGCATGGGCTTGACTCGGCTTTTTTTCCTAATTATGGGAACCATGTAGGAGAAACTTCCTTCAAACAAAAGAAGTTCATGTAAGATGTTACTTAACAAGCTATTGATACTACTGGCATATATATCATTGAATAAAAGCTCAATATTGCATAACCATGAAGTTTTAAAGCTCATGTTTTATTTCTGCAGACATTATTTGGCAACTAACTGAATTTAAATCAAATAAAAATTTACTTGTATTTTTAAGCTTACTTTTATGCCTACAGGTAGGGTTAGGTTATATACGTGTTGCATAGTTATTACTGGTACTACAGAAGAAATATATCACTCATTTTTAGTAAAGTAAAAACCTGGTTTGAAATTGGCAGGATGTGTAACATCATACTTTCACAGAAAGACAGTCAATAAGCATATTATTAATACATATTATCAGTAACAGCAAATTAACATTACTACTGTTAGTATTATTTAATATCTTTAGTATGCAAATATCCTAACTAATTTAACTTCCTTTTTTTTAAACTTCTTTGCTAAAATACTAATATTTTTTCATTCAAATGAACTGCTTAGTTCTTATGTGGATTAACATGTTTATGCAAATGCAAACTATTTCTAAAAGTAGCAATGGGAAATGGTTGTATTTGGGTACATTTCTAAGGCAAAACTATGTGCAAAAAAAATATAGGAAAATTGTGAAGTATAGTATGATATCAATTTTTAGCATTCAATGATTTCCCTGAATATCAGTTTCACAGTAATAATGGTACTCAGTACACTCACCTCCCCCCCCCCAAAAAAAAGTGGGGAACTGCAGACAAAACAATTAAAATGTAGGATGCCTATATTATATTTTGTAGGCAGATCAAACTCCTTGTTCCTGACTTTAAAGTATGCACACACTTATTCTGCCCATATTTTGAGCTGACTAGAAGCTGTGTAACGGCATTAATTCTTGAGCTAATATACCGTGGCTCTCAACAGGGCTAATTAGTTTGGGTTCGGCCCCATGTTATAGCTCCAGATTGTCTTGGAAAGTAATCAAAGCAAGCTCACATCTGTCTATTATAAGACTATGAGTATATATATATCGTACCAGTAACAACAAATAACACATTCTATTTCAGAATTTAATATCCATTTCTTCCTCTTTTTTTCTTTATAAAGGTAACAGTTTATGGAAAAAAATAAATGTTTAAATAGAAACATAATTAGTGAAAAAGACAAAACAGGTTGACTTCAAAATAAGCCATGCTATTACATACATACTAAACACCCCTGTACATTCATGGCACTAGCATTCATAAGTTTTTCTTTTTGAAATGTAAAATAATGCTAGTAGTTAGGCATGGGCACAAGGTTCTATGTATATATATAATCTGTGGAATAAGAAGAGCAAATTCTGCAATCAATAAAGGATGCATAGACTTTAAGGCCAGAAACAATAACTGTATCATCTGCGACATTGTGCAATGTTACAATGGCATCTCCCTGTTTAACCTCTAACATGGGTTTGAGACAGGTTTCTGGGCTCCAGCTCACAGGGAGTGAAAAATGGAAAATGGAAAATGGAACTGGACATGCCTTTCTTTACTAAAGTTGAGGAGTAAAAAATCCTTAATTTCTTTCTGTCAATAAGTAAAAACCCGTTTCTCACCAATTTTTGCCTAAAGTAAAACAAAAATATTTGAAACTATAGGGTATAATTGAAACAGTTCATCCAAATACAGATTTTGCAATGCTATCCTTAGAACTCGACTGAACATCTGCAGCCTCAGCTCCACCGTCATGCCTCATTATGCATGGCAGGAAGGGGAGGAGATTCTAGCAAACTTTAGCAGATATATCTACAATTCATTGGGCTTTATTTAATATACGACTCTACAATATACTCAGCTCATCAACCTCCTCTTTTCATTCTCTATGCCCCCTGTTTAAAACTTATATTTTTTTCCTTAACTCACATAAAACTGTTGACTTCTACTGCCTGAGACATAAAGAGACCATGCTCAGTATTCTAACTGACCACCCTCTGAAGACAGCAAAACACAGCTGTAGTCAGGTCAGAAGACCACATATAGAAGGAGTAAAATGTCAGATATAGAATATCAAACCGTTAATTCTGTACAGAAATAAAATGCCCTGTATCTTAGCAAGATATTCAACTCTTTAACTGTGTGCAATTGTGGAATACAATTTTTGATTGCGATAAGTAGCCTAATTCATATATATCTTTGCTGGTTTTTCAAGTTGTCCGTAGGTGTTGCAGCTATTTATACTCATTCTTGCCTCAAAATACTACCTGCAAAAGAAGATGGTTGTGGGAGCACAGCTCAGTGATAAAGGAAAAATTCTGTGAGCTCTGAGTCCCAGTATTCACAAACCATCTGAGCAAGCATAGTCAAGCATATTTTTGTTTTGTAAAACACTGGTAATTCTATTTCTGTAAAATTAGAAACCCAAATTCATTAGAGTATAATAGTTACTGCTGTCCTCTACCAGCAGTACTCTAGGTGAATGGCTGAAATACGGTACTACTTGCCATTCCTTACAAATGTGTTACAGTTTGCTAAGCCAGTATCATCAAAAGTGAACTGTTTACTAAAATCATTTTAGACCACAGCTCACTCAGTGTTTCTAACTAGACTGTTTCTGTACTCCAAGTAAACATATCATTATTTATGCACTTATTTACAGAAATCGTTCTGCTCAAAACAAGAATTCCCAATTTTCCACAGTTCAAAACAAAATAAAAACACTGTGCAGATTATTCTTAATATTCTAGATCTACAAATGGACAAATCAATTATTGCGAACCGATTTCAGTTATTAACTTGCTCCCCTGTCTAAAAGCCACTTAGAAAACTTTTTAATGCTGTATTTTAATAATATTTCATTATTCTTTTTTCCAAAAAATTAAATTTGATATCCAGTTAATTAAACTATAGTACTATTTATTGGATCAGAAATTATTCCTAAACTTAGAGAAAGATTAAATATTGTGTAACTAAGTGTCATGATATTTTTTTGCGTTCTTTAGGATTAACAGTTCTTACACACAAATTATAATTGATAACATAAAAAGCAAGCACTTTGTTCACACTAGCACACCCTGATTGCACATTAATTCCTTATTCATATGAAGAACAACCAGTTACCAAACATTTATGCATTTATGGGCACAAAATCTTTTTGGTTTTTACAACAGTTCAGAAAAGGGGACTAAAAAAAGGCAAGCCCACAACCTTTACCAGTCATACCAATTCTGTATAAGATATACTCGCTGCTGTATTCACCTGTCTGTAAAGCAGCTTTACAAAAAAAATCTTGAAAAAACTACCACTTCTAGCAATAAGAAAAAAATTAATCAGTACATATTTAAAATTTATGAGGCATCTCTATGTGAAAACAATCACACTAAATAAGCTGATTCAGGCAGTTCTAGGAAAAGCTTTAGCTGAAAACCTGAATTTACAATCTATCTTAAAAACAAGCAGAACACAGCACCAATCCAAGCGTTAGCTCAATTAAAAAAATGGAAAAAAAATGAAATCCCTTCTCAGCTTAATAACTTGTTAGTTCTTGACAAGTGCAACAACATAACAATAAGCCAGTCAAAATGAGTTTTTAAAGCGAGGTTATGCCCTTCGTGTTGTGTTATCACAGTGGCAGATCAAACTGCTGACTTGGACTCTTTCTGCCAGCAGTGCTGATGCTGCCTCTATGAAGCTGCTGTCACCAAATAGTCATGGTAGCTGCTCTTACCTATAGAAAAGCACTAAATTGAACTCGAAGTAGTGTCTTTGTGATATCTTTTCAACAAGTCATGTCCCATTCAGCCTGCTAGTTTATCTCTGTCAGGCTGGGGGCCCAAGTGGTTTGCATGAGCTGTCAGGAACGGGTATACCAACCTGCTCAGTGCTAAGGAGGTAATGCATCTTTCGGGCTTGGTATTTCTTTTCCTTTTCTCTCTTTTCCAGGTCTTTCCTTTTCTCTTCCTTTTCCTTCATTTCTGCATACTCTTGTAGTTTTTTCCTGTAATAAAATAACTTTGTTAATTATAGCACAACAATAAAATATGTGCCAACATTTTATTTTACTTTAACCCTTTTATAGCTTCACAGTGTTCTGCTATTACGTATTTAAAACATAGTGACTTGACCGGAATGCAAAATCACAGTTCCTTCAGCTCCATAGCAGTAGGATTCTACATGGATATAACTGTGAAGAAACAGGATTAAAACTATAAAAACTATAAACAGTATATTAGCTCATATTCTTTCGAAGGGGATGTCAACCTATGTATTTTTATAGCTTGATCAGACAGCATTCATAAGGTCCTTTTTTTGTCTTTGTATTTTTGGTTTGAATTTCTGTAAGAAGGTATTATAATTTAGTGATTTGTCTTCAAATGGTTTCAAAATAAAAGTCATTAGGTTTCAGTTAGCACCTTGCAACACCACCTTCTGATCTGGAAACGGGGGAAATCTTATGGAATGAGAAAAAAATAGAAGACACAGGATATGAGTCAACATTCACTCCTGAATCCTTGAACCTTTTGTAGGGCTGAGAATGTAAGCATCAAGAGGAACTGGATGTGAACTTTTTATGGGTGTCTTTAATAGGAGTTTGCAAGAAATGAGGCTTCTTGAACAGGTCACTTTCTACTCTGGTCTGATAGCAACGGTACAGGCCACCACAAGAAACAGGAACGGAACTGCCTCATGAGCCACTGTGTGACAGAGGTTTGCAAACACATAATGTCATCTAAATAGCCAGGTCTGTGTATTCAATAGGTGTATTTAATGAAAATTTTTTCATCGTAAAAGAAATAAGAAATTCCACCTGATACCAGCTCTTCAATAATGAAGAAAACTTATGATTTTAATTGATCATTTAGAGGAAAACTTTAACAGAAAATGGGTGTAGATTTCCTCCTCAATAGCTTTTTTTTATAGAGCCAGGCTTGTCATAAATTATGCAAACAGTGAAGTGAATTAGTGTTCTATAAGAAATGAAATTCCATGCTATTATGCACAGTGCACATGTATGTAATTTTTTGACCCAGTCAAAAATGGCTAGTTTGATTAACAATTTTTTATTTTTGTTGTTAAGAAATGGCTAGTTCAAATTAACTTGTGTGCCAGATACACCCAGTATACTCAGTCAAGCATTTAGATGGTTTAAAAGTTAATTGAGTAAATTCTAGTCTTTATTTTTTTAAGCATATGTGTATACTAAAAAATCAAAAGCAAAGAAAAACAACCTCATATCTGGATAATTCAAATATTCCCCCCAAATATATTATTTAGAGAGATCCACATTAATACTCTCCTTTGTTTCAATCAGCACCAAATATGACATCCTAGGACAACGGTCAAATCCCGTCAAAATATGCACATGAATAGGCTTGCTAACATTAATAATTCCATGGGAAAGCCACATTGGTCCTGAAAGTGTTTTTAAGATTTTGACTCAGACTTATTCTTAATGTGTTAATTGTCATAATATTAAATTAGTTACTCAAAATATAGGAAAGAGCAATAACTGCTTTATAAATATGAACACTATGAAGTCACACTCTCAAAAATAAGTTGCAACATAGGATTTTTTTTTATGTTATCAAGTTTTTAGCAACTAAAATAAGTAAAAAAATAAGTAATTAAACACGTTTTATTTCAAATCTAGAAGAAAAAATAGAATGAAAAGAAAATAAATTGAATATCAGAAAAGATGCATAGGTCTGTTTCAATCTCTGGAAACATATTTTTGTTGCAGTTTACTGTTAAAAGCTACTAATACCATATTTCATACAAGGTTACTTACGAAGCACACTGACGTTTAAAAATCACCATGCTATGCTTTTGCAGCAGTGTAATTTTTTTCCAACATAAGATTAAATTGCAAAATAAATGAATTACTTAGAGTGGCATGGCCCCCATTTTGCCACTCTTCTCTTGAAAATTGCTTATTAATATGAAAAAAGAAGTTGGAAAATAGCCTGTTTTACTTTATGCATAGCATTTCAGGGCCTCAAAGCCCGTAGAGCCGGACTAGCTGCACATTTTAGATTGTGCTGGCAAGCAGGGACGATGACCTTTCTGACCTGCATCTCAAGGCTATTATTAATCGCTAAGTAACCTGGTAAAGCCAAACAAATTTGTTTCCATTGAAAGGATCTCTATCTGTGTCTGAGAATTTGTGCTGTACCAAACAAACCTCATTAACTGTGTCCATTTTTGACAAAGAACTAGGAGTTGGGGAGACTAGCGACCTTTCTTTGTCCTTAAGGTACAGATTTCAGAGTCACTGCATGTAGATACATAAGCATTTTTACTCGAAAACTCTTTGTTCTATATCAATCAATCATAAACAAATGAATAAATAGACAACGCATACAGTATCAACTTTTTTCTTTTATTTTATGCCACTTTACCCTCAATATCAGAATTTATGATCCATATTTTACATATTTAATACTAGTTCTTGTTCATTTTTGATTACAGACTCCTCTGTTCAGCTTTGGTTCCACTATCTATAACTGATGAAATGTCCATCAACATTCCATCAACAGTTTATTCATGTTCTTACATACTCACATACTTCTTCCCAACAGTGGATATGGAATCTTTGTTATTTAGAACATAACTGGTGACGAAATAATAATAAAAATATAGATATAAAATTACAGATATAATGATAATGGGGCGCAAAATGTTTCCCATTGTAATTAATCTGAACTTACCAGATTACTTTAAATGAATGATTAATAATCATTATTTGCTGAAATTAAATGAATTCTAAAATACTTGTTGAAGTTCAATGTCTTTCATGATCTTTTCAGACAGTTCTGTTACCCAAATCATTATGATCCTTCCTGGGTATCAGACATCCCCTCTAATGCTGTACCATAATCCATTTTAAAGTTTGAGGGGGTTTAAGCAGTTAGAAATAATTTTTAATATATTTTGCAGCCTACGCATATTGTCAGTTGTGCTAAAATATTTCTATCATGAATTGTACTGCTCAGTACAGTTGTACAGAACATGCAGACAATTCTGTCTCAGCGATAATAGCTCCCAAGATGATTCTCTCCTGAGAGGTAGTGCAAAAGAAGGGGTATGCAGCAGTCCAAACATCACTTGATTGGGAAGCATAGATGTTTTAGTATAAATATAGATCTTTTCTAAAACGCTTTGAACCTGAAACTTGCCATACTTTCAAGAATTTGAATAGGAGCAACAAAAGCAGAGAAAACAGTTGGTATTAATACACTATCTCACACATTATCAGATTGATATTAACACCTTATGCACTGTGCAGGGGAGGTCACTGTCACCATAGAGAAGAACGTGTACAAGAGTAAGTGATACTAAAGACATAAACTGAGACTTCTAAATAGAATTAGACTTCCAGATAACTTACATATAAATGAGTTTATTGAGAAGTTCAATGCTTGTGACCATGTACGCCTTCCCAGAGAAAACAAACCCAAATTCCATTAAAGTCAATTGAAAATTCACTGAAATTAAATGATCTTTGTATGAAACCCTTACACTTACTGTCAGACTTCACTTTGTTCATACATATCTTAGGTTAATTGAGCAACAGTAAGCAATCTTTTCTTGGAACTATATATTATGAATACTAGTTATGATGCGTGATACCCTGGACCAAATCTGCTTCAGGATGGTTCTGTGTGAAGTGGGAAAGCTGAATATGGTTGACCTGTGTTTTTAAAGCTTCATCACATTTTGGGGGAGAAGAAGAGTTCTATAAATGCAAAACATGTTTTAGGTTAATTAATAATCTTGTTCTATTTTTATAAATAATCTGTCTGGTGCATGTTGGAATAGTACTACTTATTAAACTGTCATAACTGAAAAAGTGGGTAATTTTTTTAGCACATAATCTTTTCCTTTTCCTAAAGCTTATCTTATATTAACAGCATCTGCTGCATCTTCCTACAAACCTAGCTTCCCATATAAGCTTAGTCCAATCAGAGTTTTTCCCACACAGATTTTTATGGAATATCTTTATAGAAGAAATATGTTAAGTTTTGACAAGTGTAGTGTCTTATCATGATCTGTTGATTGCTCAACAAATCAGAAGAACAACAGTGTTTATTTGTGCAACTTTAGGATGCATTCTTTTTTTAAAAAGGTGACTATACTGGGTAACACAAAGTGTGTTTTCCTTATCATAGAGAACGTTTCGTGTAATTGAAAATAGGTACAGAATTATCAAAGTATGTGCTCAAAACCCATATTGATTCATTTGATAAATTGATTCATTAATGATAAAATTGCCTCCTTTATATAGTTTGAAAACAAAACATTTTCATATGACAAGGTAACTTATTGTTATTCTGATACTTCATTATGCAGTAGGCAGTGGTGTTGGTTCCAGCTATGAGATGCAAATTCCGTTGACAGTGCTCCTGCTGTCTGTATAAAGGTTAAAAAAACACATATAATATTGTTCCTGGCACTTTTGGAAAGGTCTTCAAGTGATGATTTCAGCAATATACAGATTTTAATAATTCTGCATAGAACTGCATAATTTTACAAATTCACATTGACCTGCATCATTTATTGAACTTTATCAAACTATTGCATTCTGTTTGCATTTCCTTTGGCATTCTGTGGTTCTTTGACCAGATAATGATTAAATTATAATAGTAACTAAAGTAAAAGGCATCTAAGAAAATCAATAATTAGTACAGTTGCTTAGAGTACTCAGAAAAAACAGAAAGTTATTGTGATTTTAAATAATTCAGCCCCAGATCATAAAATTCCTGCAACATAGGCAGTAGGAAACTTTAACATAAAAGAAGATAAACTAAATCAATTTTACCTTCCTGACTGTATATCATCCTCCCTGCTAAAATACAGAATATGAAAGTGAAAATTTAATTAGTGGGACAATATTTTTGGTACACCACTGCTTCCCACTTGATTTCACATCACAGTGGTGTAGGTGAGAATAGAATACGACCTGCTACGATAACATCGTTTGGCTTAATCAATTATATTTGGGAAAAAAATTAAATACATTTACAGATAAAACCAGGATGTAAAAACAGTTCAGAGAGCAGTGTACTTTAAAAGCAAAGTTTTAACAGAAGACACATACTACATATTTATGCTAACTATATACCACCAAACAGTTTGATCATCTTCAACCTATTCCTGATTTTTCAAATGAAACTGTTCAGATGCACTGAGCAGAATAGAGCAGTTCTATAATCCCTTCAATCCTCTCTACCAGGATGGTACCGTGTGTATCCTGACAGAACCCTCCCCCCACCCCCAAACAAAATGTTTGATCTCAAGTTGCAGTGAAACAGATGTTCAAAGAAACAGTCAGTTATTAGTGTTATGAAGTATCTTACTGCCCAGAAGACCTAACACAAACTGGTGTCAAAAATTCTTACTGAATTTAAACACGACTGTTTATATCTATTCCACAATTTAATCATGTCACTGTCTTCAAAATCTGGAAGAAACGTACAGCTCTACCATTGCAGTTCAGTGAACAAGAAACTTACATGACTCCTTAGGATGAAAAAAAATAGAAAATAATGTATAGGCATGCAAAAACACCTTTTAATTTCTATTAGTAATAATTTTACAGAAGGAAATTCGTAACACCTTAAAATCCCATTGTAATTTGTGTGTAATAGAACATATTCTGCCTATCTGTCCTTAATCACATAGTGTAAAGTGCCAATGAAATTCAGTGACATACAGTTCTACTGTCAAGGTCCATGGTGTGATCAATATACTATGTAGGAAATGTGATGAACATAGTGGTGAAGGGCATACAGTGAATGAATGCCCTGTGCAGATCAGGAAATCAAGACACCGCATGTCCCAGACGATACGAAAGAACAGACTGATGTATCTTTTTTATCCTTCCTATCCTTCCAATTTCTACTGCTGTTGTTACTCAAAGAGAGTGCGACAGCTCTTCAAAATACTGATTGCAGAGTCAGTGTATAAATACAAAGGAAATATTTTCCCCTAATCCATTATACAGAATCTTCTAATTAAGGTTTCAGTAATTTTTCCTAATACTTATTTTAAACCTGTGGTTTTGTAATATATAATATTTTAAATTAATCCATTTTCTAGAAATATGCAAACATTAGTCCAAATGTTTTTTCCTTGTGTGTATTAATCCTTAAGCTGAATTTACTTCATATTTATTGGCAGCACAAACTGCTGTGATGTTAAAAATAACTTTTGTAAAAGGTCCCATTTAAATAATGATGTTTTGTTAGTTTAATTATTTTGGTTTAATTAAACTGTAAAAACCACCCATTATGGATATGGCATAAGAGTAACTACAAGATTGAAGCTTCCGTTGGCTGAGGAACTGGTTCCAAGTAAACTGGTTCAGCTTCAGTTATATCCAGCTCTATACTAATATAGCTAACCATAACAGGCAAACATTTTTCACTCTGTATCTGTTTCTTATGGAACTCTTCAAGGAAAATCAGCCTGACTGATTAGCTAAAACAGTGAAATTAGTATCTGAGGGTGAAAAAAAATGATCTGGTTCTGAGCAGTTAAGAGAGCCCCAACACAAATTCTTCTGATAGCAGCTCAGAAGCAGTGGTCATTTCCAGCACAGTGTCGGTGCTAGATTGCTAGTAGAGCAGCCGTGTTCTTAACTTTTCCAGCAAAATATATAAAAGGATGTCTAACCCCAGCCAAATACCACTGGAAGTTTTCTAGTGAATGTCATGTGAAAGTATCTAGCAACTTTTGACACTGCAATTCCCATAAGACTACGTATGCTACCATCTGCGTAGTAATAACGAGAGGAAAGCACACTGCTATGTTTTGCAACACTTAAGCTCTTCTCAGTACTAGAATGAATCCATTTAAGCTGTTATCTCTCCATTGAAGTGCAGGACAATGTAGACATATCTGTATTCCTTTTTCTTATATGGTACTTGGCAACATTTAAAATATTCAACATTATGTGATTTAAAAAGCAAACATGACATTCTAACTTCTAAAGATCATCAGATAAGTTGATATTCCTTCTCAGGGTATTACGAAACACTTTGACTGAGGTCTACTGCCTGACTCACATTTTTCATTTACTTTCATATGAATGTATGAACATGTTTGTAAATAAAATGATACATTTTTTTCACATTAAACAGGTTTTACAATGGTAAGGTAGGGAGTGCTTTGAGGTACTGACCCATTAAATACACCAGAGTACTAATGCCAAATCTCACAACTTCATAGTAATTTTCACGGTAGGTGATGGTTTTTGCAAATTCCATATTCATAGGACAGTTTTACCACTTCAGCACCTACGATGACATTTTTAATGAAGCATAAGAGATTATGAAAGACACAGCAACTGAGTATAATTTTTATTTTGGGAGAGATCTGATGCATTTCTAAGTGCTGCTGTACTACTTATAAGTATGTGATTTCACAGCAGTAACTAGTTACCAAATTGAAAGTAGTAACTAGCTCCAAATTTTCCGAAGTGCTAGGAAACTGTATCTCTTATTGTCTTGAAAACTTTGAAGAAATCAACACCCAAAAAAATCTGGCATTTTTTAGAATAATGTGCAAGAAATAACACTCAGAATTAAAGTTTATTCTTTGAAATTTGTTCTACTATATAAATCAGATTACATTTAATTACAGATTTAGGCATCTGATTATTTATTCCTAAAGAGTACATCCATACAAGGTGAAGGTGCTGAAGAATTTGAAAGGGGGATAATAATAAGTAAAAGTTTTGCAGAGCTTAAAAAAAAATGCTCACAATATGATTAACTGGCGTTTAAATGGGGTAGTCTGTGTAGGATTCATAGAGGTGAAGAAGATCTTTTGCGATATTGTGATGAAAGGTACATAAATCAATGCATAAGCTCACAATACATCAGAAGAAGAAAAAAATATTCTTTAATTTCTTATCCACCACAACTGCTGAGTTATAATGCTGATAGTATTATAAAGGATGTTCGAAAATCTGTCCAAAATGGTCACAGAAATTATTTTAAGTAGAGAGATAATATCTTGCAATAATCTCCATTGTTTATGTTTAGCACAAGGAATACTAGAAGGTGGCTAGATTAATGTATAGATTCTGGATATTAAAGAATCTTTCAATCTAGTAGAGGAGGATATAACAATAAGCAATGATACAAGGATAAAATCAAACTATTTCAATGAGGAAATATGAGACATGCTTTGAACACCAAAGGTAATTAAATCCTGGAGCAGAATAAAAAGGGTATTTTCTATCTTTTGATGTTCTTAAATTGTTAGATTGTTCAGCCAAAGTGTAATGGGCTTTTTAGAGATATTGTTATAAATTGGTTAATGATAGATGTGGTAGAGATGAAGTCAGACTAGACCATCTGATCCAGAATAGCATTATTTTGAGCATCACTAGAACAAAAAAAAAAAAACCCAACTTTGTTTTGTTATTCCTCATTATTGTTCTAGACTGTAACAATAGAAGACAATTAGGTTTTCCATTTCCTTCTCTGAATGAGTACTCTAGGTAAAAAGAAGCATGTATAATGATTTAGAATACAAAAGCAATTTACTGAGACTATTATTTCCTTACTTTTGAAATATTTTTTTTTACATTTTTCTATTAAAACAAACAAACAAACAAGTTTATGAGAGACAGCATATTGCTCTGCATCTCATGCAATTCTATGATACTTCATGGAATATTATAGGACTGAAATGTCCTATATCTGAAATGTCAAAGAAAGATCAATATGCCTTCACATCCTTAGTAAGAAATAAGTTTATGAACTTGCAAAAATACAATGCGTAGGTACCATACTTCTAATAATAAAACACAATTGTTGTGTGTCTTTTTATAAAGGTCTTTGCCACTATAGTCTCCATTTCTCCCACATGAATGGGAAATAAGAAGGGCAGTCTAGATCCCCTGGATAAGGCAGTGCCACCTTAACACCTTAGTTAGTTTGGTCTTCCTAAATATTCCTGCTGTTTCTGAGCATTTTTTTAAATCATGTTATGTACTACTTATTTAATAAGGAGTTATGAAGTATGAGAGCAGCTAACGGCAATTTTCTACTGCCACTCACACAGAGTATCTTAAATTATGACGAAAAAAAAGCTTCTGGTGTTAAATCAAATGGATTGTTGTGTGTTAATTAAAAAATAAAATTTACACTCACATATTTTGATTTTCGTTTGTTTCTTTGGAGAACTCAAAAATAAGTTACATTCAGCACATTCTGGAAAAGTTGTAAGTGTAAATTAAATACTCACTGATGTATCTAGCTACACTCAATACAAGGTAGAATATTTAGATAGTACAGAGCAAGCTTAGTTGCGCAATCATTTGTATACAAATTGCTTTTACAAATAAAAGAAATATCTAGCTTTGTAATGTAACACAAATTCATGCATTTCAATTTCAAGTTTCGTTATTAAACTGAAAATTGCACACCAAAAGAAAACATAACCTTGTTTTAATGACAAAAGAAGGGCTCTGAGTTGAGTAAGTTGCACATAAAATTTGTCATAATTCTAACGACCTAAACAGATGAAATAGCCAGTACTCCAAAAAGCACATGAAAAATATATATGTACTTTTTCATGAGTCTTTGGTCTTCAAGTGGTAGAGATCTTCCCTGACAACCTAGCATAGCCTATATATAGATGGCCTGTCATGTCTCTACGATCAGATAAAACCAGAACTGCTATAATTAAAACAGTTACAACCTGAAAATTATATTTTGAAAATCAAGTTTATTAATAGGTAATCTTTAGGTAATCATATTTATTCTCCTAATTTACACAATATTTATGATACTCTACATGTCCTTGAAATACGGAACAGGGACACTACACTATGAAAAGTGGTCTAGCTGCTGTAGTTCATAAATTTTGTTCAGCTTTGGATGAGTTCAAAGAATTGCCATGTAAGAAAAGCCTTACAGAGGGAATTTATCTGATTATGGCAGTAATAATTACCCAGCTGTTTATTGCAGATAGAGAAATAATTCATGTAGGCAATAGGCCGTGGTGGCAATGACACTCTGCATTTAGTAAATATGCAAACTGTTCACTTCTAATTAACCAAGCTAGAGGATGCCCTTATTAAATGTATAAACTAAAAGTGCCTTCCTGACAAGTGATGAATTGTTACATTGCACAAACTCTTGCCACAGAATTACTGGAGTGAACTTGGGGCTTAACTTCATTAAGAGATCTTGTGGGATAGTTAAATGAGGATGGACAGCATAACAAGACCTATCTGACAGTCAATGATATGTTAGAGCTTAATGAAACTACCTCTTCTCCTTTTCTACTTATTTTACAGTGACGATTCTACTTCAGACAAAATATGACTGTGACTTCTGTCTATATAAGACAACACAAAATGCTAAGAGTAGTCAGTCTTCATTGACAGAAAATGCTTTGTGAGCTGCCAGTAATTCCAACAGATCTATTTCAAAATAAAATATCTACTCAGACACCACAGTGCCTTCAAAGCTCACAGGTATAAAACTACTGTTATTCTACAATACTATAATGTCACACTTGGTTTCTCCTACCTTCACCAAAAGTAAGCAGCGACACCACAGACTATTTGGTCCAATGAGTGAATGCAAAGAACTAAAATTTCTTTCTACACACTCGGATTAAAAATTTTCCTTTGGATACCACTCAGATAAAGGTTAATGTTTAATTTTTTACTCCTAATGGTATCCTTAGTGCTATACAAAACTACATGAGAAAATACAGCTTTCATATTTTTAAAGTCTACAATCTAACATGTTATATATGCTATTTCTGTTTAACTGAAAAACTTGATCTGTATTACATAGAACCAGATAAAACCACACTAAGACAGCAGTCACCACTTGCTCAAGAGAGGTTTGCATAGAATAAGGCATGTCTAGTTGAATCTGCATTGGAAATTCAGCTTACTGTGTATTCATAATGGTTCCTACTTCAAAATCACCGCATTTCGAAAGCACTTTCCTGTGGAGATGAAACAGGATATTGCCTGCTGTATAGCTTTACCAGTTCATTTCCATTTAACGATCAAAATAAAAAGACAAAGTCCATCATTTTGTTTTGCAAAATGCATTATTAAAAGCATATAGTTGTATAAGCATATCCATTGTAGACATATATGTAAATGAAACTGTTAATACATATAAAGGTAGGCAAAGAGAAGACCTGAAAATGGACTGACTTATCTAAGCGGGGTTTTTGTGCTCAGACTCTGTAAAGAAAGCTAGATTTACAGACAACACATTCAAGAAGGAAGAACCATTGTGAAATACATGACTGCACAGAATATTTCAGCCAGATGTAAGTCTCTTTAAAATTAATTATTTTAAAGCATTTTTCTGGTCTATCTCCTACTTAAGTTAACATGAGTATCTTATATTGTTCAATGGAAACTAGGTCAAGTCACCGAGAAGAATAAAATAACTCATTTTTTTATGTCTTATTCATCCTAACAACATCCTCAGGTTTGCAGCTAGGGAAGTACTCTGGGGTCCTCAGTGGTCTGTAGTTACAAGCTTCTCACAAGATCTAGCAGTTACACCTAAAATCCTCTGGAAAAGGTACAGATGTTACAAATTACGTGCCCTGCCACTCAAAATTAATATTTAAATAAAAGAAAGCATATTTGACAATTTCTATATTTGACTATTTCTATAGCTCACAAAGAAAGCTGAGAGGATAAGTTTACATTCAGAAAATTCTAATTACAGGTAAATGAATTAAAAAGCATAATGTATTTCCTCTAGTTATCTTTGAAGACAAGAAAAACAAGATGGATTGAAGATAAATTTGTTAATTAGATATGAAGTGAAAAACAAGACTACAAAAATGAGGTTTTTATTGTTGCAAGAATTCCAAGAAGCTGTCTGAAAGGCTTTGGCACTAATTGAAAATAGACTACAGAATCAATTGCTTCTGCAGTCAATGAGGAGGAACGTGTCAATTGAATTATAAGACAATATATACATTCTTCAAAACTCTTTGACACTTGCAGAAATGGCCAGGAGTTACCTTTATCAGAAAGGAACAGACGGATGGAGGCTGAGCAAGTTCTTCTCACATTACTATGACAACACTTGATTTATTTCAAGCCCACTTCACAGAAAATAGCAATACCTCAAAAGTTTTAAGAAGCAAAGTGCTTGTCATGTCAAAAGTAAATAGACCACAGTAATGCTCTAGTAATCAAGAATAAACTAGATAGTCTAACTTTTTTCAGTACTACATGCTCAGGCATATTTGCAGAAAAGCTAAACATTGGATTATCACCAGCAACATGTAACAGCACTGTATTTCACTGTTCATTAAGATTACAAAAAAAATACACTGCACAAAGGATTTGTGAATACACATATTGATACGAAAGAAGCTTTTATCCCTTTTCATTAACTATTTCATAGAATCGCAGAATCACAGAATCGTTTGGGTTGGAAGGACCTTTTAAAGGTCATCTAATCCAACTCTCATCAGCGAGCAAGAACATCTTCAAACATAGCAGGGGTGCTTCAGCCCTCTGATCATTTTTGCGGCCCTCCTCTGGGTTGGCTCCAACAGGTCCACGTCCTTCCTGTGCTAAGGGCTCCTGAGCTGGATGCAGTACTCCAGGTGGGGTCTAACCAGAATGGAGCAGAGGGGCAGAATTGCCTCCCTTGACCTGCTAGCCACACTTCTTTTGATGCAGCACACGATTCGGTTGGTGTTCTGGGCTGCAAGCATGCATTGGTGGCTCATGTACAGCTTTTCATCCACCAGTACCCCAAAGTTCCTCTCCACAGGACTGCTCTCCCTTCATCTCTCAGCCTGTATTCATACTGGGGGTTGCCCCGACCTACGCACAGGGCCTTGCGCTTGGCCTTGACATCTTTTGAAGACCAAAAAGCTTTAATTATGACTGTGATACTAAATCCACTGATAGAACAACTAGTCCAACTCGGATGAAAGTTACACTCTTCAGGATCACTGTCAAGGCTTTTTCACTACTAAATCCAACAATGGAAAGTATAATTTGGTGTAAGCCCTCTAAATGTGTGAAATTCATTATTTATAATCATAACAGTGTTTACATACACTATGATGCTTCCTAAAGCTAGACTCATGTCTTAGTTTTCTACCTTTAAGTCACTGTTTATTGAAAAGCCAAGAAAGCTAAACTACCTGCCTTGATTATACAAGCACCCAAATGCCAGTACTTTGCCACTGCTGTGTTAGTTTTCTAATACTGCAATCTTACTGTGTTTTCTACCTAGGGAAAAATATAAATGGTGCCATTCATCAGAAATGGAGCACTACATCCCAAAATCTTATCTCCCGTTGCACACCTGACACATAGCAAAGTTGCTTTACTGTAGTTTAAAGGCCAGTGTGTAGATAACCTTAGTCAAAGAACTGCAAGTTAATCACAGAGTTGGGCAGCTGACATCATCCATAAATTCTTCTGATATAATGGCACCAGCATGCTAATTTATGTGAAGTGACGTCCATTTGCTTATCATGGCTTAGAAATTGTTTCACATAAAACAAAATTCTAACACATCATATGGAGTTAAAGCCTATGCTAATTGCTTTTGGCATATTTCCCCTTGTAACCATTTTGCCAGCTCTTAGAGTTGTTAAATGCAGCTTTAAGAATGTTTCAAAATAAGATGTTTTCCCTTAAAATTAAATAAACTAACTTCACTGGGAAGTAATGAAATTTATTTTAATGCATGTATTTATATATGCACCTATCCAACAAATTCATATTCAGGCAGAATACAAAATATGTCGGTATTTATTTCAATAAATGGATGCTATAGACAAAGAATTATTAATGAAATCTACACAGCAAAATTTTGTAAAATAAATATTTAAGAACACGCTTCCTACTTGGTTGGCTTAGAACTTCTGAAATCTTGTGGGAAAAACAGAATTTGGGACTCATGAGCCCATTTCACTATTACACTAAAGCTAAATTAAACAAATGTCAAGAAAATTCAGAGTATGTCTTTATGTAGACAGAGTTCAGGGTTTAATTTCATTCTTTTGCCACCTGTCAAGGGATTCTTCAAATCACTTCTGAACTTAACTACCAGGGACTCTACTGCAGACATCAGCAGCCATCACACCTGTTGGTTCTGTAGCAGTGGGAAGCAATGGGAATGCTGGACGAAAACACACCCACTCTTCAACCAGTCTGGGAGCTAAAGCCGACAGCCATCTTCAGTTCATACAAAAACAGTGCCTTAATTTAGGATAAGTAGTCTGTTAAGTGAGTGGAAACTCGCACATAATATGACTATTATTATTTAATTATATTTTAGGTCAATTTCTGTTAAATCAATTTCTGTTAAAGTTAATTACATCGCTCTATGGTTTTAAACTGGGGCAGCTTTTATTAAGTTTACTTTCTCCTGGGGTTTTCACAATAAAGACAAATGATAAAGGTCTGGCTACTAAGTGAGGGCAGCTATTAAATAAGGACGGCTTGTATTAAAGCTAAATGGTAAAGATGTGACTACCGGTTGAGAAGACCCTTTAGTAAGGGAATTGTCTTGTATTTTTAAAAAAAAAGAGGGTGAAGGAGAGAGAAGGAAACAAACCTCGTTCAGTAACTCTTTATAAGATACTCGTATAAGAAACTACTAACAGAATGCCCGAAGCTTCATGGTAACTCCCTGTGAAGTTTGTCTTTGAAACAAATGAGTGGTAATTTGACACAGGCACTTCCTTAATGAAAGAGGAGAAAATTAAGCACAAACACAATTTCTGGAGACCAAGATGTAAAAATATATCTCAGAAGAACTTGCAATGTGATTTCAGGTAGTTGTAAATAAAAGTTATCAGCATTATTCTAGAAGATAAGACTGAGAACCATATATTGCCATTCATCTTAGAATTAGCTCATAATTCCAGAAAGAACATAGTTTAAAAAAACTTTTGAAATTATAAACTTCTACTATGTGTTTTGTTGATGCTGTTTTGGTTTGATTTATTTTGGGGGGTTGGGGGTTATACCACTCTGGATTTCCTAAAATTAGTCTGGTTTACTGTGGTCCTACTGCTATTTGTGGAGACGCTTGGTTCTTTACTGCCCTAATGCATATATGCTGATGAATACAGCTATAAGACAAATAAGAAAAAAAATGCATTACTTCATGGGTCATCTTGTGTAGTTTTGTGGTGTTCTAGAGATGTGAAACAGTCAAAGCCAGCCTAAACTGAGTGTACAAGTGAATTAGTGGCTATGTCTGGCAACATGTAAATTTCCATAATGCTGATGCTGAAATAAAATCCAGCCATTTCATAAATCCCCTCCTTCAATTTCAGACAATTCCTGGTGGTTTTTTACAATGAACAACTGCAATTTTATAGACACAAAAATGTTTATGAACAATGAGGTTATACTCTTCTACATTTGATGAGATGGCTGATGAAAATATGCAGAGAATATCCCCTCCACCTTGTTCAGCATTCCTTGTAAGAAACACATGGGGCCAAAGTAGTTGGCAGCAACTTAGCCCAATGACAGGAAAAATCTGTTTGGCTGAGGGCCTGCACCTGATCTTCACTAAACATCTGTTAGCTTTCATAAGAAGAATGCTGAAGGTAATATACATATTAGTTTTCAAATGTATCCCTCTAAAGAGATTACTGAAGTGATTCTTGATTGCACTTGAGAACTGATGCTTTTTTAAAGACAAAATGATACCACCCACTTGACCAAATTAGCTCAAAAATTCATTTTTAACTTTTTTTTTTTTAAATCTGAAAGATGGACTTTTTTAACCTGAATGACATATATTTCTGTCAACTCTGGCAGACAGAACTCAGATTAGCAGAATATGAACATATCAGTTGCCAGGTAAGAGATCAAACATATAAACTTTGACCCATTTTGATGCACCTGAAGCAAAACTGCTCACCGTACTTGTTGAAGAAAAACAGAACAGAAGTATTTCTTGATTAAAATACCTGCATAAGCTTTATGGTTTTTAATGACCTAGAACAAATACTAGGGAGCTTGATGAATGTGTACTGCAAGACAAATATTTTTATAGTCCTCCAAAGTTGGATGAACCACTTGGAGATCTATTAAGGGCATGGGGAAATAAAATCCAAAGCTCCCATTAATCTGTGTTCAGCACAGTGGGAATATCACTTTCTATCTTGTTTTGTTCACTCATGCATCAATGGTCATTCTAACCGAAGTGTTATGAGCCTTGTTCCAGGTTTTGGAAGGAGATGCAGAGGGGTGATAGAATTATTATAAACAGAGAAGCAGGGTTTAGCTCTGCAGTTCGTCCAGTTAGATTAATTTTAAATCAAAAAATTATAACTTCATTTACTCTCCAAGATTTGGTCTAGTCTTCCTAGTATTCTATGTTTTCAAGAGCAGCATATATTTCAAGGAATTCAGAACAAAATGTACAGTTGAAGAGATGAGTGATTTTTTAAGTCTGGTTTTGCTGAGTTATAGTCTAACTTTCCACATAAAATATGTTTAAATGAACAGTAATGAAAGCTTAGAGGTACACAGTTATCGGTATTACTCATTATACGTAACATAATGCAAGACTTCCAATGCTATGAAAGAGAGGATGTAGCATCAGCTATAACTGTGGAAAAATAATTTAAATGAATAAGCAAGATCCAAAAATTTGTAGAATTCTTTTTGTCATATATAACTTACATATACTGTTTACTTTAACAGGCTTCGAGCTAAACCGTCTTTGCCACATGATCTAGATGAGACTTCCAAAAATAGATTTTCTCTAGACTTCCTTATATTTCTATGCTTCAGAAAGCACAGATTTGTCCCAGGCTTTCTGAACAGCAAAAACTGGATGGATTTTGTCCAACATACTTTCACTTAAAATAAGAAAATAATGATCATGGTCACCCAGTATTTTGTCTGTTTGTTTCCACTGTTACTGGAAGAAAGTCATGGACCAGGACATCAAATGCGCTAGAGGGAAACAATTACCTTTATTTTAGAGAGCTTTCAACTTAAGTAAAGGGAAAGACAAGGGATGGATAGGAGAAATAGAGTAGGAATACCGAGCAATAACAGTTCTAGTCAGAAATCTAATAAGAGAATGAATCTCTCCTGTAACAATGAAAAGAGTCTGTTTCACTATATCCGCACCAGTACCTTTCACAATTAATAATCATAGTATGGCTCGTGTGTGTAACTTAGATCCAAACCTGTAATTTCATTGATTGTCAATAATCAATTTCCAAAATAAATTATGAAAAGAAATTTTTTTAAGCTTGTGTATACTGGGGAAAAAATCCAGTTCAAGTTTAAGGCATAATAATCTAAGAGGTCTGAGCATAGGTGAAAAGATATATTTGGTTTTATTAAACTGGTATAAACTGAGAGTATGTCTAATTAACTCAAAGAAATTATTCTGGATTCATAACAGCACAAATAAAAATGGAGTGTGGCACAACAGGCACAGGTTTAGGATAAAGAAAATGATGACTGATACATATGTATTTGATAATGGAGGGGATCCTACACTGCAACAGTTTGATTAGTGTCATAAACTTTTTACAAATAAAAGAAGGGGAAATGAATGCTTTGCCACATGGAAGGGTTATCTTTACCTGACAGTCTTGTTATTCTCAGAAATGGCTTCCAGGTATTTCTTCAGTGCGTAATAGTTATGGATATATTTCCGAACATAATAGCCTCGCCATCTTTTCTGAATCTAGAGGAAACAAATATTTGCTTAGTATATTTCAAATCAAAAGTTTGTATGCACATCAGATATCTGTTGTTATTTCACAAATAACATGGTTTCCTTAAAAGTGATATCAAGTAGAAGCACCAACATATTTCAATGAAGAAAATGAGGGTAGGATGTAACATACTGTAGTTAAATCGAATTCACTACTAAACGCCAACTTTAAAAAATAATGTCAAGATTTAAACCACTAGTTAAAATTGTGTTGTGGCAATGAAATGAAGTGTCTGCTGCTTCCAGTGGCATTGCTCTATGTAAGAACAGTAAAACGCAGAAAAAAGAAGTGGTGCCTTTTCTAAGGTACAACATACATTCCCAACAGAGTAACTACCTCACCAATATCTTCTGCTACACTCTCAGCTTTGTGCTCTGCATATATCTAAACTGGATAGAAGCCTTCCCTGTAACTCAACGAACCAGGCTTTCTGGAAACATCGTTTGCAATTTTCAGTTATTTCATCTCCAATGTAAATTGAAGCATGACTATTTGTTGCACATTAATTATGTTCTTCTCACAAAATATTATTCCTTTTGTAGAAGAGATAAAGCTTAAACTGGAAAAGGAAATCTCTTTATCTGCAGCTATCCCTAAAGCTGCGTTAAGAAAAATTCATATTGTGGTATATTTTAAAATACATCCAGTAAAAACAAAAAAAGAAAGAAGAAAAAGGACTTACTCTAGGCCGACTTTCCCCAATAATTTATTTCAGCAAAACAGTTTAAAATGTCTCTGATATTTATATATTCTAACCCTAATATTTCTGAAATTATTACAGATACTGGCTATCTGTTTTGTGGGAAAGGAAATGAAGAATTAATTAGGCAAAAAAAGTATCAGTAGTAGTGCCATTCTCTTTCTCAAAACAAGATACGACTTGGTAAGTGCAATGCAATCCATGTGTTTGTTCTGGGTTTGCTGGGGTGGCCCACCTAGTCTCATTGCAAAACAATTCTGTACCACTGTGATAACTGAAAAAAGTTACAGCAATTTTCCATCTCCTGCTGTTACCTGAGCTAAAAATAGTAACACACTGGAGCCATCTATAAGCAGACTAACTAAGGAAGTTTGCATATTTTCGTACTTTGTCTTTGATATAATTTTTCAATCATGAAAGCTGAAACATTCTTCTTTAAGGTAGAAACTAGCATTCAGTCTCAACTGATGGCACCTTGTGGTACTGTTATGATTATCTCTTTATCTGAGATTTAACAAGAGAATAAGTAATACAGGAAAGCTTTCAGTAAGTTTTTGAGTGAAGTGTCACCAGGAAAATAAAATTATGTACTAAAGCTACTAGGAGTAAGAGGATATTAATTTTAATGTTAATACACTCTTCTATTTCCTCATGTGCACCAAAATGCATTTTCCTCTCTTTTCAAATTGACTCAAAACTAATTTAAAGAGTTGGTATTTTACCTATGTGATGAGGTTTCTTTGGGCTTTTTTTATAAAAAGAGTTTGGATCTCTAGACATTTTTATAATATGAATCAATAATAGTTATGTGAGCAGCTGAACACAGGAACAAGAAAGGTTAAGCACAAGACATGGTTCTTCACACTAGGTGACAGTAAATTTCATACTCTTTGCAACTCCACTTTCTCATACACAAGCTTATTGGGTTAAAAAGGGTTAGAGAAAGAGCAAAGAAGGAGCATGCCTTCAGAGATCAGCATTAAGCAAAATCCTTTGCATTTGAATAAGGATCTTAGCTTTGTTTTTCTGTTTAGCTTCAAAATTTCTCAACAACAGCAACTTGGCTCCCATATAACTGTGCTCATTAATGCAGGATTATGGTCCCTTTGAAACTCTTTCTGTCAGTCTTCAGCTCAGAGTAATAAATGCAGAACTGGATATTTCTGGGTTAAAGGATCAAAACTCAAACTGAAAGACAAAAGACTCAAATTGTATAAAGCTATAATTATCTCCAAAGGGCTCAGCGCACCAATTAAATACCACATTCTACCTTTATTTACACCACTTTCTGTTCAGAATGACCTCACTGATTTCAACTGAATGAAACAGAAGTAAGAAAAATGGCATTATGTCTCAAATTATTTTATGCCAGGTTTCTGTATGTCAGAGATAAAAAACTGAAGACAAATCTTTTCAGAAAAGAATGTTTTATACAAAGTTTTTGATGATATCCTTATCTTCAATGTGAAAGTTCTAAATGTTTGCTTTTATAAGGAAGTGTAACGTGCTACAACTATATGTCTTTTTAATTCCAAGGTGAATGTTTAAAAAATTCTCGGAAAAAAAAAAAGAGAAGTGTGTATGCCCTTCAAAGTAATTAGCAAGTTTCAACAATGATTGGTACAAAACAATTATTGTCATTGATCAGCACTGAACAGATAATTTTAAACAAAGTCATTGTGTGCTCAGCAGATTACAGCTTGTTAACGGGCAAGTTCTAAATGACCTCTTAAGCTAGTCAAATCAATGATGCATATTCCTCATTAAGTAACATCAAAATGTAAGTGGTCTTATAAATAATGTTTATTTTAAGCACTAAAACAAATGGCAAAACCTTGATACATCAAAAGCCATCTGCTCATGGAAATACTTTTTTCCATAGAATTACTTTTGTTGCTGAAAATTTATAGCAACCTTAAATCTTTTAAGGGAGAGAATTGTATTCTGACCTAGTACTCAAAACTGAAACTGATTAAAACAAGTTCTCTGATTTAATTTAAAAAGGTGAAAGTGTTAGTTCTGATTATGACTAAATGCTATCCAGGGAGACAGAGATATAGATTGGCTTCGAAACTATGAGTGTGTGTACACCCTCAATGGTACTTCAGTCATTAAAATCACAAGTGCCTTTCTAATCAGTAACTATAAACTGAAATAAATATTTTAATAATATTATAAGGAAAAAATAAGTGGTTAAATAAAAAAACCATACACAGTTATTTTTATATTTTAAGAATACCGAGGTATATTAATCACAAATCAAGCTCATAATGTGTGAATATCATGCACTCTTGGCTTAGAAATCTAAAGTCTGGTCACATGTCTATTGCGTAGAAAATCAACAAGCCTTATTCTTTTTTGCTCTGGACATTGGTAAGGTCTTCACAAACAGATGACAGAAAAAAACCCACAATCAGTATTTCAGGATGGCAGCACTAAATCTGCTCTGAAGATATCGCTGCACAAGATTTAGAGAGAGGAGAATCGGATTCTGACATTTGCAGCTAAATAAAGATCTGTTCTATTGTTTTCTACTGATTTAAATTTCCATTAAAAAAAAGGACACGACTGAAAAAATGGTACTTTGAAGATTTATATCACCTAATGATTCCACATTATATTTCCACTACAAATGAATGGGAACATATTCAATTTCTTCTAAAAATGAAAGACCAAATTTAAAACTCCATTTGACTAGAATACATAATTACTTGTGAAATTTGGTCCTCAAATGCCTTCTAAAATTATACAGCCAACTTTTAAAAGCTGGGTTGCATCTTGTGTTTTCTCATTGATTTCAGCTACATGAGCATACAGCATTTCTCCACTATGGAATACTTTCAAACTAGCTCACTAAGAAATATACTAAAACAAAACAAAAGTGCACTTCTGAGGAATTAGATTGCTGTTAAACACTTTCAGCTCTCTAATGTGCACCAAATGTAATACACTATTTTATGCCTTTGTGAGAACCACCACTAAGCCAAAAACTAAATGGAAACACATCTTGAGTCTGAGTTATTCTAGACCCAGAAAGGCCACAAAATTAAAATCCATTCGGAGAATCTTCCTACTTTACAAAAGTTTCCTGGTTACTTTCCATCCCCATCAGGTTCCTACATTGGGTAGAATTCAAAAGGTAAGGTGCCTTGCCTGAATAGATATAGACCTCTAAAGTAAAGCAGGTCTATTACTCAAAATAAAACAATGAAGCAAGATAAAAACATTTTATCCCAAGAATTATCTCATGTCCTTCCCGTGTTTGTTTAAGTGTTCCAAAGTTTCAAAGTTCAGCAAGAAAATGTTCATTCCTAGTTAAATGTATTTTACAGTTTTCCCCACAACAAACTTGATTAGCTGTGCATTTTTTAAATTTCAAGGACTGCTTATGCCCCTCTATATCTGGAAAATTCACTCATATTATCATCAATGAGTTGAGTGCAGACCCACCTCTATATCTAGGCAATGAAACTGTCCTGTGCTGTCTGAGTAACTCTTTTGAGATTCAATACATCAAATGTCACAAACTAACAAAAGAAAAAACAAAGCCACATCAAAAAAATAAAGGCCCTATAGTTTGTCAGAATTGTAAATATATACCTACATCTGTAAGAATACTCACAGATAAAATATTTGAGGTTTTTACCATTATAGTATATGGTAAAGGTACAATGAACATTGGGGCAAGACATATACAGATGCCTTAAATTCAGCTACGGTCTTCAAATACAACCCAGACTACTGAGTGTAACTTTAATTTTTAACTATGTACTATTTCCCACTGTTGCCATCAGCATATCAATCAAGTGTATATTATTCTGGTTTGCTCATTTTATTAAAAGCAAATTCGGAGCACAATTGACTTTTCATTTGTTTAACAAGTGAAGAAATATTTACCCTGACAGCCATTTCATTGTAGAAATTCATCTTCATAATAAAATATGCTGTCTGTGAATCAAGAAAAAAAAAAGATGGCATACATTTCAGTTAGACAAAGACAGTGCTCCTATTTTTACATATAAAAGATAAGAATCTTTATACATAATACATAACAAGAGTTCTAGGCTTAGAGAGAATAAAATCAAACTTTGTATTGAAGAGATAGGCTTCCTAATACATAATGCAGGCTTAACCAGAAAAATCTATGGTAGTCAAACTAGGAGCTAATGGAGATATATGATCATAAAATGCTCTCCGCTGAGTTTGATAATCAATGGTGCTCTACTGAGAGTAGAATAACAAAGCAGAAATATTCACAAGTGCTGGTGACACGTAGTATTGTATGATTTATTCACTGGGGTTCTTTTAGCCAAAACTCACAGAAACATAAAAGGAATTCATATTTCAAGACGTCTGGTTTAATGAAAAATTCAAAGAAATGCTGTCCTCAGTCGAAATCGTTCAAGGATACGGATGCAGTGATGGAGCAAAATTGTGCCTTCCAACCATCTGTACTAAATGTTATGTACTTAGCTGCCTCCTGAGTAATCCTTGGGAATTTTGTTTCATTTAATATTCATTTTAACATCATAAAATCATAAATACAATGATACCATGTTACAGTGAATCTCCGGATATAGAAAACATTTCCTGAAGTCCTGGTTTCCTTCCAATAAAGTAGAATTCCTCTCATAGTGAACGAATCCCCTATTATACTAAGCAATCACTTGGCAGCATAGGTTATTTTAATGGATACATCACTTTAAACTAAGCTTTCACATCTGTTCCGCCCTCTAATTACAAATGCAAAATGAACATAATTCACAATTGTATCATAAAAAGTAAAATATAAGTACTTTGAATGCAAGAGTATGTCCTTTATTTAGCACAACATGCAGCTTTTATGTGTTTCTCATGTTTTAGACACAAATCAAAGGCAAAAGTGCTCTCCCCTGATATAGTGATTTTCTCCCCCATGGCAAAACAGGAATTCACTATAAAAGGGTTTCACCGTAATTAGTGTTATTTGAATTGCCTAGTCTGATCCAAAGCAAATTGTCTGTGGAGAGCAGCAGGACTGGATTATTTATCAACAGTCTGGGCAATTAAGAAACAGTTGGCTGCAATATGTTATTTACAAATGAACACAATGATGCTACTTCATTTTAAATTCTCTTTCTTCATTACATTAAGCAAGGCATAATTCCTGCAGTTTAATTAAGGTGCATTTTAAATGCTCACTTTAATATCCTACCAATCTACTAATAATAGAAACACTAGAAAAGATATGTCTTATATGAAAGAAAACTGCAGGACTTAAATTCCAAAAAAGTTTCACCTACATGTGTAGATGTATACACACACACACAAATATATGAGGGACTCTCCACCACAAAGGTATGAATTAGAATAAATAATGGGATCTATCTCCCCTTTTGTCTCCATAAGTGTTTTCTGAGCAATACTAAGTGTAATATTGGAATGAAATAAGATTGCCAGGTCTAAATATATTCCTATGCTGTTCGATTCAATTGATACAATTTTGCCTTGCAGCTTATCCTTTCTTTCTTTGGAAGGGAATGTAAGAGTTAAAGCACCATCAAATAGATACAGTACATTTTTAATAGAAATTCCTAAGCTTAAAAAATGATAAACAGATTTCTGCCCATCAATGATTAAGCTAAACAGTTTCTCACACCTTTTGCTTATTCTTCTCATATATGAAGGATGTGAGCACTCAGGTCTGAGTCCCATCCCATTTCACTGAAAAAGCTAAATTGGAGACCTAACATCAGTATGCTCTTTATATCATCCATACTGAAAGACAGTGGGACCACTTTCACTCTGATTTTGGCAAAGTATTGAAGAGCTCTGCAATTGCATCTGTCTACTATCTACAGAGAAAGTCAACAGCAACTAGGGTCTTAACTTGCAAACCTCACTTGGGTGTAAGAAATCCAGGCCTTACCCTATCACTACTTAACAAGGTCACCCACAGTAATAAAGGAAATTACACGCCTTCTTTTACTCAATGTTGTTCTAAATCACAAAATAGAAATGCAGAATTGCTCATATAGCTGTCTTACAACCGTATCCTTGAGCCAAAAGCCAAAGCCTTTGTCACCATCTAGGTTCTTTGGCAAATGGATTTGCCCTCTCTTTTCTAATACTAATTAGAAAAACATGAACTAGTTCTGCTGTTAAAAGTGATGGAGAATGTATTCATCCTTATTCAGAAAAACAGAGCCATAATTTAGTGCTACTATCCAAATCTATATTTCTTTTCTGTCCTAGTAAACAAAAGATTCTTTAGCGAATCGGTGCTTTCTTGTCAAGAAGACTGCTTTCTTACCCTTAGTGGAATTTCCTGCATTTCAGCTTATGCCGATTGCATTGCCTCTCATTCTTTCACTGTGTGTAAACTCCAAGGTGATACTGCAAGGTTTACTCTCTGGGAAGAAGTATTTTGCCATGTCATCCACATGCACCGCCTCTATGTCTCAACGATGAAGTCTTTTTATGTGCCTCTGATGTTAATATACAGGTCTTTCTACTGGCTTACTTTAAACATACGAATCCAAAATATATTTGAAGCCTTTTGTATATAAACTGTTGTACTATTTTCTCTTCTTCTGCTTAAAAACGTATTTGGGGATCACCTACAAATGTGATCTGATCTCAATCGGTCTTTCCTTTTTCTTTAAACAGTTAATGCAAAGTGACAAATTCAAAGAAGAACCAGAAATTTGATTGAGGATAGATTGAGAGAAGGAACAACACATGGTGTAAGTTGGAAACAGGCAGGGTTTTGTTTTGGGTTTTTTTAAAGAGCAAATACACATGGGACTAATTCCTATTGGATTGGGACTATTTAAGACTGGTTACTGAGTTAGAACTAAACTATTTAGGTGGTGTTGGATTACACCACATAAAATATTCACTTTTTTCAACTGCATCTGCTTCCAAAAGTGAGCTGAAAATATGGCTATCATTCATGTTGACTTCACATAACGATGACAACCTACAATTCCCTTCGCTTTAACAAGCAATTTCTTGACTTTGAGAAGTACGAGGACTGATACAAAAGTGAGAACTCACACAACCTTTGTTTTACCTTCCATCTACCCAAGCTCCTAGGGCAGTTTCAGTAAAAGCGTATTGGAAATGGGGATCCCCTCCCTCTTACTCTAAAGTCAAGAGACTTTTTAATTAGACATCCTTCCCTAGCAGTGGAATACAAGGTCCGACTCAAAAAAACCCCGAGATGTTCCTGAAACACTTTTTATTTACCAAGTTAAGAAAATAATCTCTGAACACCTTCAAAATAGTTCCCTTCTAAACTGAAACACAGCTCCATACAATGTTAACAATGTTCAAACAATTCCACAGATCATTTTCTGAAAGACCATTGAGAATCTCTGTCATTTTTGCTTTCACATCTTCCAGTGAAAAAAAAATGGGTTCCTTTAAGCACCGACTCTATCTTTGGGAACAATGTGGGGTAAGTAGGGTTGGTGTCCAAGCACAGTTATATTGTTATTAGCTAAAAACTGCTTCACAGCCAAAGCACTGTGGGCTGGCACATATCAACACCTTCCAACCAAGGATAAAAAACATTTGTATTTGGACTTGTGTCCACTCGTACTGAGTGAAGCAATCGAGTTGAGCCTTGTCTCACAGGTTTGAATATGTTCGACAACCATGTCTTTTACTCTCCCCTCCCATTCCTGATTCCTGATCTAGATGGGTAGCCTCTTTTTTTGTATTGGACCTCGTATTGTAAAAAGAAACAGTGATGCAGTTTGATCAATGCTCTGTTGTTTGCCTGGTTTTAAAATTCCTACTTTCATGCAAGACTTTCAGAATCCATACAACCAATATAACTAAGTTATTAAGAAAACTATAAAATCACAATTCCTAATTCTAGCTTGAGATTAATACTAGGAAACAAAAGTTTTATACCAAAGCATCTATATTTAGAATATAGAAAGGCACATAACTCTAGTCACAGAAACACTATCAATGGGGAGGGGGGGTTAACCTAATGTATTTTAAAAATCAAAGGCACTAGAAGAATATCAAATGAAACAGTAGAAGTGATGCACATATGGACAGCCAGTCTGATGAGCCTCAGCCTTTGATATTTTCTGCATCAGTACCACTCACATTTCACAATTTTGAATATAATCATTAAAATGATTTATTATCAAGTAATCATGGGTATTTTGTGCATATGCTCTGCCTTGTTTGCTGGCAGCAGATATCAATCCAATCATTATCAGTGGACAAATTCTGAAGTAACCTTTTTTTTTATTATTTAAGGAACTATCATGTCAAATGTAGCATGTTTCATAATCAGGAGTCATTACAACACTTATTAGCAAAAGTCCAGTGTAAACATTAACTGATATTTTAACTTAAAGAATTGCATTAAGCTGCTGAGATTTTTGTTTCTCTTTAAATTATTCCAAAATCAGCTATTGATTGAGTAAAGATAGTATAACAACAAACATAGGGAATAAACTTGAACTTTATATTTTAGTCCACCCTAAAACATAAAATACTGAATATAGCAGTCTAAAGGGAGAAAATCATACCTTTTTATCTTCTACTTTCAGGTTGGTTTCTAATCAGGCAGTCCTATTTCATACTCTCCAAACAAGGCGATGTAGGCATAAAATGAAGGAATTGAGGGGAAAAAGGTGGTTTTCTATGCTGAATGTGGTACAATTCATATGCTTGCTGATGAGGTTCTGTTTCTCTAGAGCCTTGGCAAATATTGGATAAGTACTGGTATCCCACAAAGTAGATGAAACCATAGTCTGACTTTGTGTGTGTGTGTACGTGTGTGTTAAGTGCAGGCTTGCACCATGGATGGAGACTCCGTAAACACATCTTGCACTCTCTCAGCAAACTATTCTAGTATTTGATCACACTCACAGTAAAAAAAAGGTCTTTCTTATCTTTGAGTGGAATTTCCTGGATTTCAGTTTGTGCCCATTGCATCTCATCCTGTCACTGGGCACCAATTCCAAATGCCATTGCAGGCTGGCTCTCTGGGAAGAATTATCTTCCCATTTCACCTACAAGGCATCACTCAGAACAGTGCAATGGACAGTAGGTATGGTGGTGATGGGTTCATTTTGTATCTTAACTGGGCACCTCTTTTTTACAAGCTTCATACATATTGTCTCTGAAGTGACATTCTGTTTAAAATAGGAAACTGATTATTATCAACACAGAAATTAGCATTTGAACACGGAGTAGCCAAAAGATAGCTCCTTATAACTTGGGAGGATTGAAAAATATGTGAAATGGCCATCATCAGATCTTAATCCTGCTTATGCCCTCTTAAATACCTAATGATCAAGATGCCAAAAACAAGCATGGTTTTTATGCTCACCTTGAAAAACACAGAAACACATAAATAGGTTTGTCTCTGAAGTGAAATTCACCACTATACAATGTTTTAACTGAAAAAATGTAGAACTTGAAGGGACATCATGAAATCAATTCAGCTAAAACATTGCCTGAACCGTATCTAAGCCATCTATGATAAGCATTTGCCCAACATCTTAAAAACCTGCACTAGAGGTAGTTCCATAACATCTTTTGGTAGCATATCTATCACATGAAGAAAATTTCTTCCTTCACTTTTCCCAGTGGCTGCATGGATCCTTTCTTTTCACTAACAAATTTTAACATTTGTTAAAATTATCACGTCTCTTCTACACAAGCTTTTCTAGATTAAGCAAACCTTCCCTAAATTCAAGAACAATATTCAACTGAAGGCCCAGGGGTTTTTTTGTTTGGTTTTGTTTTTTAAAGCAGAACTGAATCTAGCCATGCAGCTATCTGCTCTGTATTCAAAAAATAGAAAAAATATGTATTTTAGATGGTAGACTGAAAACCATAGCCGGAAAGGATGACTCATAATTTGTTAGGCCAGGTAAATCAGAAGAGATAAAATCTTTAATTAGATTACTGATAGGCTTGGGGGAAAAACAGACAAGCTTTCAGGTACACAAATCCCACTACTTGAAAACATAGTCCGGTAGGATGTATGAACTTTAGCCTGTAATATGTGAGTTATTATGGTTCTTTTTTTTTTTGCTTTTTCTTATCCGTTTTAAGTGAAACACAACAATCTAACTTTAAAAAAATAATCAAGACTAAATGACTAACAAGTTTAAAACCATTGTAAAATATTAACATAATTTGATAAATTAGTGAAATAAAGTACATGTTAAAAACTTATTTTTTTTATGTTAAAGGCAAATTAGTTTCTTCTTAATCTCCTAAACCTGTTAACAGGGGTTTTAGTTTGTGTGCTATCATATACTTTTGCTATCTCCAATGCTGTCAAGCGAATTAGATTGTGATCTGCTGTACGCCTCAAAGTAAAACCTTTACTACTACAAGGTTCATTAAGTAAGAAATTCAAACCACTACAACATAGAACAGCAATGTGTAGACACATTAGCCTATTTTCTTTTCAGAACTAAAAGTTCTGCAGGAAAAAAAAGCATCATGAAAAGCTCCAATCCTGCAACTAGCATCATGCAGGTAGGCTTCTGCATGAGCAGAGATCTCATTGCTGGTTTGACGACTGATACTACAGAGCTGCAAACAGTTAAACATTGACTTAACTTGACCATTATGAGCAGTCTTACTGAAATCAATGGTGTTTTTCAAGATAGTAAAGTTACGTATGTGTCTGTGTATATAAAGAATCAAGTTTCAGCTTTTTTAATTGGAAGACGAGTGAATGAATTACTTCATATGTATTCTATTATATAAATAACCAAAGTTTTTGATACTAGTTTTTTACCTCCACCATTTTTCTGAAGTATCTTCTGCTTTGATAACCTCTCCACCACTTCTGTATACAAATTGCCACTTTGTTCAGATATCTATAATTAAGTACATTAACAAAATAATTATTTTTTTGAAACTTTATAATATAACTTTATTTTTTCCTAATACTAAAAATAAGGTAGAATATCTATATTTATCCCAAACAGAGGGCCACTGCAAACATGCTTTATACATATACATGTATGCATATGCACACACATACACTCTTGCAAACCAATATATATATATGTATTTTGCTTTTTAAAAAAAAGGGTTACTGCAAACTTACCTATATACTATTTCAGTTATTACTACAAAATTTTAATGAAATATCCTTACAAATGTAATTTTCATCATAGATGATTGTATTTTCATGAAAGGTTTTAAGCAATATATCTGATCAGTTCAGAATTTTTTCAGTCACACGCAACATTTTCACAGATTTACAGTCTTAAAATATCTGACAAACCCGACAGATACCTGTAATTTTTAAACTACTTTTTCACTGTTATAAGATTACACCTAGCTTAATTGTAAGTAAATCTTTACTCTGTGTTTATTAAATATACACTTTGTTATGTTACTAAAAATTCCATAACTGATGTCTCACATTAATTTTGCAGAAATCTCTGGGATTCCACCTAACTATGGATATTAAATTTAGAAGCCTCACAGTAGAGCTAGAGTCACTTAGTGAGGGCAGTCTTTTCCAGCAGGAAATTTAAAGGACCAAAATGAGAGGGTAATTCAGAACACTGACAACTTGCTATATTGAGCCTGTGCTCCTAAGTCAGACACACCACATCCATCTTCACTGAACAGGATCACTCTTTACACAGTTGCAGAGAAAATCCTCTTCTACACTTAACTGATTTAGTTCCTCTCATATGCTCATTACAATTACATCGTTCTTCTTACATTGGTCATTACTAAATACAAATATGCATTTGGAAGAACATTTTCCTACGGAATAGATCGGCAAAGATGCTTGGGTTTTCACCTTCTTCAGCAGCATGCAGTTGTTACACATGTGATGGAAACAGAGGGGTATTAACCAATCCTCTCTATTTGTAGAGGTTTTGACATGGATGCCATAGCTGATATACCTTGGAGGGCTGACATACCATGTTTGTTTGTCTGCTGAACGCTCGTATGTGATGGCTGCATCCTTTGACAACACACTTGATACAATAATAGAAAACACATTGACAGTGATTTTTTTTAACATACGTACATAAGAGCTGGACTCTGTCTTTTTATAAGAGAAATATTGGTGATTGAGTGATTAATGTTATTTAACCAAATAGTTCTTTAAGCTTGATACAGCATGTCTGGATGGTACATAATCCTTCTCCTTCACAGTCTTAATTTTTATGAAGATATAGAAATTCAAGCATATGGGTTTGACCAATTTCACTTATGATCATAAAAACTGGAGGAGGGCTTCCTGGGAGGAGGGCCTAACCACACCGTTTCCAAAAAATGTATATCAATGTTAATACAGCATTTTACAGAAGAAAGTAATTGCACATGATCTCTGTTTTATAAATGGAGAAAACTGTGTAAAGAAATTTTTTATGAAATGAACTGGTCAAATCCAGCAGTAGAACTTCATTTTCTACATTAAGAGTCCAGTTACCACACATTCTTCTGATTCGAATATTGTACAAGAAAAGTCTCTGCAAAACAGCATATCTGAGGGACATATTTTTTCTTCTCACAGGCATGCTAAGGTTTCTTAAACAATACCGTGTATCTGTTCTGAAGATAGATTATTCCCATACTACTTATCAGCATCATGACATTTTAATTTTACACAGCTCTGCAAATCAAAAATGATTACAATATTATTATTATATATAGCGGCACAGCATGCATTTAATTCTATTTAAAAGCAGAATAATGTTGGGGATTTTTCCAAACGTTCCCATTTTATTAAAATCAAATAATAGTGTGAGAAATATTGGGAAAAAATCATGATCAAACTACATATTAAAACAGGCTTAATATACTACCTCAGATAGGCTCGGACTCTGCATCCCCGAAACCAGCTCTCGATTTTGACAGCAGCTTTGTACTTTCTTTTTCTGTCTTCATCTACAGACCTAAAAATATTAAAAGTAGTAATACTTGTCAGTACAGTAATTTACTACAAAAGTAGGAAAAAATATTCTAAATATGTCTTATGTTGCAGTTTGTGATCATTTTCAGGTTTTTCACCTTTTAATTCTGCATAGTTAAATAATTGTGCAGAACAATATAATCTACATTACAGATTATGAAGATAATAAAGAGCATTGCAACTTGTAGATGATGTAAGGTTTATGACAGTGTACTTATTCCCATACAATACACTTATTTTCTCCTCTCTCCTTGCACTTGAGGGCAGCAGGCATTCTCCTGGAAAAGCTAGCTTCTCATGGCTTGGACGGGCATAATCTTCGCTGGGTAAAAAAATGGCTGCATGGCTGGGCACAGAGAGTGGTGGTGAACAGAGCTAAATCCAGCTGGTGGCCAATCACAAGTGATGTTCTCCAGGGCTCAGTATTGGGGCCAATTCTGTTTAGTATCTTTATCAATAATCTGCACAAGGAGATTGAGTGCACCCTCAGCGAGTTTGCAGATGACATCAAGTTGTGCAGGAGTGTTGATCTGATTGAAGGTAGGAAAGCTCTACAGAGGGATCTGGACGGGCTGGATCAATAGGCCGAGGTCAGTAATAAGGAGTTCAAGAAGGCCAAGTGCCAGGTCCTGCACTTGTGGCGAAGATGGCCAACAGCATCCTGGCTTGTGTCAGCATGTCCAGCAAGAGTACAGCAGAGATTGTGCTCCTGTACTCAGTGCTGGTGAGGCCTCACCTTGAATACTGTGTTCAGTTTTGGGCCTCCGAATACAAGAAAGACATTGAGCTGCTGGAGCGTGTTCAGAGAAGGGCAACAAAGATGGTGAAGTTGATGGAGAACAGAACTTATGAGGAGTGGCTGAGGGAAGTAGGGCTGTTTAGTCTGTAGAAGAGGAGGGAGAGGGGAGACTTTGTCGCTCTTTACAGCTGCCTGAGAGGAAGGAGGTTGTAGCAGAGGTCAGTGCTGATCTCTTCTCCTAAGGGACAAGCAACAGGACAAGAGGAAATGGCCTCAGGTTGCTCCAAGGAAGGTTTAAGTTAGATACTAGGAAATAGTACTTCACTGAAATGGTTGTCAAGCGCTGGAACAGGCTGCCCAGGAAAGTGGTTGAGTCACTATCCCTGGACGGATTTAAAAGACGTGTAGATGCTGTACTTAGGAACGTGGTTTAGTGGTGGCCTTGGCAGCATTAGGTGGGTGGTTGAACATGATCTTAAAGGTCTTTTCCAACCTAAACCATTCTGTGATTCTATGTCAATATGTCATGGATTTCTTCTATTGTAGGTGAAATATATGGATAATACTTTAATGATAATTAGGCCTGAATTATAACAAAAATTCTGTAGCCTTGTATATCTACATGAATATTAAATAAATTAACAATGGTCAACAGGACGATGATAAATATCATTTGAATTAATAAGCATATATTAAGGGTGAGATCTAGATCAAATACATTGTTTTATGACTGATACAAAATATTTTATTTTTTATTACCTGAACAGCGATAGCATTAATAGTGGTGACAGATATGCTCCTTGTCTGTGGATTTTTTGATTGAATATGTTGATCTTGCAGTGTGAGAGTAGAGGATTTAGACCTTTTAATCAGTTTCTTAGGTAGGAATGTAAAGATGAGGAATATGAAAAAGGAGGCACGAATGAAGGAAAGTGAGATACAAACGTAAGTTAAAGCTATTACACGTTAGAACAATGAAAGCATAGGAAAGAAAATTTTGAAAATTCCAGACACGGAAATTTTCAAACTTCAGAAGGCCTTGAATGCCAGGATACAAATTCTAAATGTGACTTAAAAGGAAGTTGGGAATTGGAAACAAATGGTGTTAGTAATTTGGACTGATCCCAAATGGATGACCATGGGAATCTTTTACATGGAATTCTAATAGCCAATGAACAGCTTAGTGAGTCTTGACAGGACTTGTCATGATGGAAATTCAAAGACATGGATTTTGGTGATAAAGTAGAAATGAAACTTGCAGCAAACTGGCATGTGCAAGCAGGCAAGACAGGCAAGCAGGGAAGAAAAGGAAACAAGAGTTAGAAACCATGCTAGCATCAATTAATATAGATGGTAAAGGAACTAATGAAAAGGGAGGATACAGAGAAAGATGAAGATTTTTTTTAAAGTTACATGAAAAGAAAGATTATCTAGAAAGAGATACTGGTAAGGCAGCAGAAGATGCAAAAAAGATGTAAGTGGAGAATTGATAAGTTCAAGGAGATTTTCAAGAACTGCTAGCTGTCAAAGCTTTGCTTCAAAAGACATAGTGCAAGGCAAAGGCATGTGTACGAGTGGGAAGAAAGCACAAGTAAGATGTCCTAATCAGAAAGTCAGAAAACAATTGAAATAGATGGTCTTTGCTTGCCTTATTTCTGTTCTTTCTTAGGAGAAAAGTGCCTGTGACAAAGCAGAAAATCCTGTGAGGAAAACTATTAATCTAAAAGAGATTAAAGAAATATATGAATCTGGAAGAGACTTTTTGGAGAGTTCAGGGAGGAATCATTACTATGATGAGTTTCAATGTTGAGAGGTAGAACCTAGCTATGAGATCATCTCTAGATTATTTATTTACTTTCTTGTTTGTTTCAAAATGTCAGCAACTGTCAAGTCTTTGAACTTAAAATTGTATATTAATTTTCATGGATTTTTTCCTATCTCATTTTTATTAGGAACATATTTACCAAATAGTTTAATTTGTAACATCTGCCACAAAAGAACAATTACTATTAGTTAGTTTTCTTAACTAGTTGATATTAGTTAGCTCTCTTATTAAAGTGGTGTGTCAACATTAATTGCCTCAGTAAACACCAACAAGTTTAATTTTTTATCTGACAAATTAGGATAATTTTCATTATATTTCTTGAAAAACAAAACACAGATTTACTACCACAGATCAAGAAATATTTGCTCCATTCATTTCATGTCATCTGGTGCTGCACGTGCTCTCAGATCACATTAAATGGACACAAACTTTCATTGTCATCTGACTTCCATCAGACCTGTCCAGTATCTGGAAACTGTGGAAAACAGACTTTTTTTTTGCCTAAGACCACAAAATAAGTAGGTATCAAAGCAGGCATTTAGGCTAGAGAGCTTCCTTGTTCCTTTCTCGTGTAGCTTCCTAGACTTCAGAGAAGTAGACACCTCCAGAATACTCTTACCTAGAAGTAAACAATTTTGATTAAAAGGCTATGAGTGATTTGGACCTGGACAGGCAGATACAATTATAGTCTGAAAATGAAGGCTATGTGGGACCAGTCGTATCAGAGGTGTCCAAAACCAGTCCTACCCACTTGGCAATGGCAACAGCCTGGTTCTATAAGAGCAGAAGCCTTCTCCTCTATTACTCCCTGTTAGGGTTTTCAGTTTGCATTCTGTCTTGCCTGGCCAAGTCAGTTTAGAAGTCGTTATAAAGTTTATTGAAGCAGACCAACAACAGACTTGTTTTTCTTACAGTATAGTTCCACAAACTCTTTCTATTGGTCTTGCCAGCAAAAGTGGTTTGAGGTGTAAGTTGCTCAAGTAGCCCTTCTGATCAGATAGCATAGTTGTCATACTGTTTGAATTAAGCTTTTAAGAGTCACAGATACTTCTCAAAAACTTTACCGAATGATAAAAAAGGCATATGCAAGGTCAGCATCTAACATATAAATGTTGCCATAAATAAAATTAGGTTCTGGAATGAGTAAGTGATAAAATTTTTAACACTTAAAACAACAGAATGCACTAACAGATCTTATATATTCTAATGCTTATCCTGACATGGTATTTCTCAAGTTGAAGGTTTATGGCTTTTTGCATTGTGCCTTCATTGGGCAATTTCTTCCCTAGAAAAGTGCTTTGTCTAAAAACACATTCAGTTTAGGAGACCTCATACCTCTGACATCAATAGAGCTCTGCATAAATCATGACAGGAACGTTACTAAGAACAGAAAAATGTTATTAAGAACAGGTAAACCCCTCTAACCACGACCAACAGTCAAGATTACTATGATCATCAACCTGCTGTAAATTTTAACGGAAGAGGTGTAGAGTCCTGCAACAGCAAAGGCATTTTCAAAGACAAAGAAAGTTTTCTGACTTGTTTACTTTAAGGCACTTCAAATACTATGTTCCTTCTGCAGAATTGCTTGCAAGCACACTTAGTCTTCACCAGAGTTGCTTTAAGACAAGCCACTCTAGAGGGTCAGTGTGTTCTAGATGTGCTACAGAATTCTGCTTTTAGGTTTTGATAGACAGGTGAAGAAAGATTTTCCCTTTGTCTTAAAGTGTGTTTGATGTAGATGGAACTAAATCCTTCAGGTCTTACTATTGGAGGTTTTTGCAAACAGGACAACTCACACAAAAAAAAGATAAATGCTTGACAATCTATATTATTCCTTGAACAGGTTGCCCAGGGAAGTGGCTGAGTCACCATCCCTGGAGGTATTTAAAAGACAGGTAGATGATGTGTTCAGGGATACAGTTTAGAAGTGGACAGATAGGGTTGGACTCAATGATCTCAAATGTCTTCTCCAATCAAACGATTCTATGATCCTTCTGCACCTTCTGAACAACTCAGATCTCAGCGGAATCTGGTATTTCACTGCAGAATATTGACTTCATAATTAAGTACAGAATCATGTATTTTTTTGCCTGAATGCCTTCAAACTATTTGTGAATGATGAGTGACTGCACAGATATTACTGACTCAAGTTCTCACAGCATCCCAGATTTGCATATTTTAACAGATCTATTAGATTACAGAGACAAAGCATAGCTCTGAAAGGGATATTAAAGCTGGTTTCTGACTTGGAAACACAAATGCTTCAAAAACACTTCAAAGATCACTGCAGATTTGACATATTTTAATGCCCCAAATTTATTTGTTAAATTTAAAAGTTAAACAAGGATTGACAAAAAATATTTAAACAAGACATCTGATTTGTTTCAGGATTTTACTGACAGCTGTGTTGAAGTAGTCCAAGATCTTCACCCTAAAGAATAAATATCGAATTACTGATCAGCCCTTTAGTTGCTGAATTGGACTGTTTAAAGCCGCTCATTTAAATTTTCAGCTGAAAATCTGAATTTCAAGAAGCTGCTGAATTACAGCCTATTCTTAGAAAGGAAACAATTTGTGTTTGGAAAGCTCTGCCAAAAAAACCCAAATCCCCAAACATCAAGCATGCTGCCCTCCAATGGATTTCCATGTCTGGCTTAGCTGGCTCTTTCTAAACCGAAATCTGTGAAATACAAACATAGCCTCCTGTAATTGATGCTCATTTAGCCAACTGTTGTATGTTAAGCCACAAGAGTATGAGCTAAAGTTTAAGGAAAGAACAGGAAAATGCAACACTTCATATGCAGGCAGGACTCAAACTCTGTGTAGCTTTTAGCAGTGTTTGGGAGCTTTGTTGTTTTTGCTAAGAATGTTGTAATTAGATCCTAAAACAAATGATTCTTTAATCAATGAAGAGAGAAATGAAACTACAGCTATGCTAAATACGTTTGTGTTTGTTGTTTTGTTTTGTTTTTCTGTCTAAGCATTACATGTACCACAGCAGCAACAATACAATTGTATAAAAGGGTTTACAGGACAAATCTTATTTACAGGTCAAATGTGTTATTAAAATGGGTCTTAAAACATTTTATTTCCTAAAACCTGGTCTGCAAAAAGCTGGCCAACACCATTTTAGCAGTCAGAAAACTCAACAGCACAGAGTCTCACTCAGTAAAGAGGAAGGTAACAGGTGATCTGATAGATCTGTCCGTCCCTCCCTACGTTTTGGATCTTTGGTAGATAGTAAAGATCTCCTTAATTTAGTAGAAAAACACAAAACATGTCCCAGGTACTACACACTGAAGTCGCATCATCTAATTTAGAAACACAGATCAGTTTTAAACAGTGGAGGTTCATACAAACATCAACACGCTCAGAAGCCGGGGGGTTCTCTATCAAGTAACTGGAAAAAAAAGGGGGGGCGTGTAAAAAGTGGTGCTTTCAACAGGTTAAACTGGACTTCCAGGAATCGTTATGGAATTGAGGCAGGAAGGCAGGGGCTGGCGAACGGCGCGGGGCTCCACGAGGCTCCTTCTCCATTACAATTAGCAGGGAGCGGGGGGCAGAGGGGGACACTATTTCCAGTGAATAAACGAACCCCCTAACGAAACTGCGGTGCTGCCGCGGCCAGGTCCGCTCAGACAACTCCTGCAATGTTTAGGGGGAAAGAGTGGGAGCTCTCGGGACGGATTTTAAACCGAAACCGTTTCAGCGGCAACGCCGCTGCCCGCCCAGCCAGCCCCAGCCCGGCATGACGAGGTGCGTCCTGCCCCACCGCTGGCACGGCCCGGTTACCTGCTCCTGCGGAAATACTCCTCCCGCAGCCCCGACAGCCTCGCCTGCAGTCGGGCCAGGGCTGCCATCCTCCTTCCTCCCTCCCGACGCCGCCACCATGGCAACGGGCCGTACCACTCCCCTGAGGCGCGGGGTGGCGGGGGGGGGCTCCAACACCGGCGCTGCCGACAGGGAGCGGCGGGGAACGGGCAGCAGCGGGAGCCCCGGGAGCGGGACCGGGGAGAGAGTGGGGCCAAGGTGGAGAGCGCTGAAGCGGGCGCGAAGTCCCGAGTTGGAGGGAGGGGACAAGGCGGGATGGTCGCGCCCGGCTTCCTCCCGGTGCCGCAGCCGCTTCCGGGCTCTCGCCATGGGGGAGTGAGGAGGCGCGCCGGTTGTCCGCGCCCTCGCCCGCCCAGACCCCGGCCCTCACTTCGCCTCCCGTCGGCCCAGTCTTTGCGAAGCGGCGCCAGCCTCCCCGGGGAGCGGCCGGGAGAGGCGCCGGGTTCATGTTCCGGGTCGCTGAACCTGCCCCGACCCGAGCTCCGGCGGCGAGAAAGAGCTGGTCAGCCCAGGACCGGGGGAGGGCGAGGGGGCGCCAGAGCTGCTCGGTGGAGCCGCAGGGGCAGGGGAAGGGGAGGAGTGGGGCGCCAGGGCCGCTCGACGGGGTTGGGGCGAGGGGGAGGCAGTTGGGGGCCCCGGGGGCGTCGGAGCCGCTCGTTGGGGCCGGAGGCGCAGCTGGGTGCCCAGGGGGGCCATCCCTCCGCCCCGGGGGGACCTCTCCGCTACTTCTCGCGGGTCGGTGCCCCTGTTTGGGGATTGGAGGCACCTGCTTCACGCCGTTGTGGGACTCGGAAACGCGGGGTCAAGTGCTGCACCTTCCCCGCCGCCAGGCCTTTCCCAGCCTACTCCCCCCTTTGCTGCCGTCTGAGCGGGTGTGGGGGTAAGAGATGCCCGAGGCCTCCGGGGGAAGAGGCGTTGGAGGCCTGGCCTAACGTCTCGCCGCGTTCATAAGCGAGAAGGGGTTTGGGGGAAGAAACTCCTCATTGCTAAAAAACCGAGAAAGCAAACAAACGATAAATCAAAACTTTTGTCATAAGCTTATTCATTTTTTTTGTTTGCATTTGGGGTTTACTAATTGAGGTGGACTCTCTAAAGGCCTAAATGTCTAAACCTTTGCAATGTATGCTGCAGAAACATCCACTTGTTGTGTTTGCTGCTCTGAAGCTGTTTTGTAGCAAACCAAGGATCAACAAGTGCAGCTGCAGCCAATGAGCAAGGAAGTATGGGTAGTTCTGCAAGCAGGTTTCTTCACGATTTACTGTTTCACTGTTTTATGTAATCCCATATGCTACCATAGTGACTACAAATGCCATATTGTTTTTATTGTAGAAACTGAGTCACAGAACAGAAAAAAGGAAAAGTGAGTTTTATTAGTTGTCCATGATGGTATAAAGACTGGTAGGGGAGAGACTTGACTTGATAGAAGCTAGGCATTCCAAACAGCTATCTCGGAAGCTTTTCTTTTCCTTCAAGTATGTTAGGTATCTTGTAATATGTTAAGCTTTTAGTTCATTTTGATTTTATGAGTGGAAGTAGAGAAGAGTATAGTGGGCTGTTTTTTTGGTTTTGATTTTTTCCTTGAGTGTTGATGATTTGGGGCCTTAAGACTTTTTTAGAGGCTATATTATGTATGCTGGCAGAGTTCCCAGATCTGAAATAGATTTTCTTTTGTGTTTTTCTTTGTTTCTTTTCTGGGGATGGGGAAAAAGAGGAAGAAAAAAGCTCAACACTTAGTTTTCTTACGCATGAAACTCCATTCCTCCTCCACTTATGCTGATACTGCCATGCTTTTTCTTTTGGGTTATTCTTGTCTTCTGTGTTTTTTTCTAAATGTGAAAGCTTTCGAAGAGGAATTTTATTTTCCCAGATGATATATATTTGTTAGAAGTTTGTTGGTACTGCTAGGCATATGAATTTGTCTGGTGTAAATGTAACTTCTGTTGGTGTAATTCAATGAGGTATACTCTAGTGGCAGAAATATTTTTATTTGAGTACTAATGCTGCATACAGTAGAAACATTGAGACATTCCAAACTTTCATCTGTACTCTTAGATTTCATTATATACTTAACCTGTCATTTGTCTTTGGATTTTACTGTTTTGTGCTCATATAAAGTAATGTAATTCCAGAGACTTTAAAAATAGTGCTTAACAACAGCAGGTGTGGGCATTTGGCATATTCTAATGTAATTGTCATCAGACATTAATGATTTTACTTGTGCAAATACACTACTCAGAGAGGATTTCAGCACAGAGAGAATTATTGAAATCTTATCTATAGGACTGTTAGTTCAGCAGTTCTGAAGGAAAGTGTGTTAAAAATCTGACTCTTCCTCAGAGCCACTCTCTTTTTTTAATCCTTATGTATGAGTTATTTCCAAAGCTGTCTATTAAAGGAAGCCCATTTGAATGAAATTAAATGAAGGAAAAGAGCTTTTTCAATATTTAGTACTAGAAGTAGAAAACCAAGAGCTTGTGCTTTCTAAAGACAATGAGAAGTGGGTAGATTCTGAACAGCCACAGAGTAAGAGTGTACCCTCTTACTAAAGCTCCACTGAAGTTGAGTGTTTTTCATATATATTATGAATACATGTGACAATTTCGGAATAGTTTGTATTTTAGGTACTTACTCTCATTCTTTCAATAATGACTTTGGTGCTATAGCATATTACAGTCATTTGACAGTTCATGTGATTCTTCACCTTGACAATTAATTAATGAAGTCATGCTTCTGAAAAGGGCAAACATCAGTAAATAACAGCAATGGGGTTGCAAGAATTGCTACCTCATGATAAATTTCTTTAAATCTCATTTCAGGCTGTCCAATTCATTTGTATTACAGCAGAATTGAATGCAGTTCAGTCAAGGTATTTCTGACTGTATAGCATTGATTTGTACTGAACACTTTTTCACTGTTACAAGTAGATTAGATAGTATTTACTGTTTTGCTGCATTTGATAAGTAGCAGTTGTGGAAAACTCAGATGTACTTACTGCAAGTTTGTCTGGCCCTAATTTTTAGGAGGGGTAGTTAACAATTAGTTAAGAAAATTTTGTCATTCCTCAAATACTAGTAATTCTTTATTGTGTAGGACAAGTGTAAGGAAACTCCAAAGCTTGTCTAAAGAAGTTTCTCAAATGCGGAGTTGGTACCAAGAATTGATGTGTAGTATGTGATTGGAGGTATAAAATGTTGCTAGTAATTGTATATAATTAAATGTATGGGAGCTGTATATTTGATATAGAAAAAAGTTGATAGAAATTGCCAGCATTCCAGCAAGTGTAGTAATTGTCTTTAATTATAGAATAATGACTATCATTTTTTTTTTAACTCCTATATTTCTGTTGTCAAACTGATTTATATACACACATAACTGACTGCAGAAAAGGAGAGTTGTGTACATTGAAGATGAGAAATAGCCTGGAATTTTGGGTTTGTTGTTCCCATTTCGGTTACAGATGCACTCCAGCATAGTATCCTGACTTGTCTCAGGAGTCCTCAGTTCTTGTGACTGTTTTCACTATCTTATATGGAACTCAAAATAATTATGTTTTCTGACATTTAATTTCTGTAAGTTTCTGTTCAGACACTGCCACATTTTTAAATTTTATGATATACAAATTTCATTTATAATAAGTTTCTTTAGTCTGCATCTCAGATTTACTCTGCTACTGTGTTGGTTTTTAGTCTTTATAGGAAGTACTGGGCTGGATCCTCAGAAATGGAAGAGTACAGGGATTCCCCATAGTTTGATGGCTAGCTGCTATGTACCCCAGCAACGGCTGGTACAGGGTAGAATGCGTTTTGGTCATTTTGTAGCTTTGTTTATATGGTTGTCCAGTGGATAGTGCTTAAGGACATAAATAATTGTGAATGTGGAGCTGGATGCTTTGTGTCCTCCTCTTGGTGATGACCATTTGATGATGACAGATGAATTTAAATAACCTAGGCTCATCATCTGTTTCTGATGTATACACTAAGCTTGGACATAACGTAGGTTTATAGTTATTTCCTCATTTACCATAGTCTCTTGCTAGCTATTTAGTGCCTTTAACTAAGTTGTGTTGCTCTGTTTTGCTTTCCTTTTTGTGTATCCCAAGAACCATGATGGTTTTCTTTTTTAAATCTATAAATTCTTCAGGCACGGTGTTGAGATTTAATATCTGCTGCTCCCTCCCAGATGCTTGCACCTGTTCAGTACAAATTACATTTTACACTCATCTGTAAAGCAGAGGTCTCAATACTAAGGTTGATAAGGCTTTGTGAAAATTATTTATGAGTTGGAGAAATGGGATTTGAATTAGTACCTGTCTGAAGGTAAAGGTACACTGTGAGTACAGTCATGTTACGAGACGCCAGAGAATCTATGTGGGAGAAGAATATAGAAACTCAGGTTTTTATAATCCCGATGTTCAAGGAACTACTTGATTTTTTTTTATTGTGCTCTTAGCTTGTGATCAAGGTGGTTGTGAAAGCAAGAAAATTCATGGTTCTTTTCAGAATTGGTGAGACATAATATGCAGCATAACTTTAACTGCAAGAAACCCCATGTCTGTTTAACAGGAAAAGATGTAGAAGTAATGCAGCTCTCGGTTTAGAAAACATACTGCTACTCTTATGCATTGTGCAACTAAATTAATTAGCTTTCCTGTCAGCGTGTGTTTGTTAAGTGTTTGGTGGGCAGTGAGAGCTCTGCATTGTTATATGCTTTAGGTGGGAAGTAAACAAAAATGATATTTGATTTTCATTGAAAAAACAGGTGCCTATTTTTTCCCCTAGAAGTTGCAATACAAGTAATAATGCTGAACACAAGCTGTGTGAGCTCCTTTTGGAGTAGGTGAAAGCAGTTAACACTGTTTCCTGCCACAGTACTTTTATGGGCTCTTCTGGTATGGGTTAGAGAGGAAACAGGTCAGCTTTTGGTGAACTACATTAAAATTGCTTCAGATAAACTTAAAGGTCAGTGTAGACAAACTAAATTTTCTTGCAGTAAAATAGAATTTTCTAGTGAAGACATTACAGTTTATTGCTGGCTGTGGTCTGTTGCTGTAACAGCATTTTTATAGCCTTATGTTAGTCATGCTAAACTATGGTTCAACTTAATATTTTACATTGCTCAGTATGTTGTTCTACATTCCTTATTACAGCCTTTGAAATTTCTCATCTTACTGAATGCTGTTGATACTCACTGGTAATGTCTTTAGTATGGCTTTAAGTTATTTTTTAACCTATTTCAAATACAAATATTTTTGATACAGTAGTGTCTGCAGCAATGTTTAAAATTTCTTCATAGTCTGGAATTCAAGCTTGACAGCTTGTTATGAACAATGGAGAAAGTTGCAGAACCGAGTTGGATAAATAATGCTGTAATAGAAGTAGGCTCTTGAATTTTGAAGACAGGTTTCAGATTAACTGTTTTATCCGGTTGCTGTTGCCATTTTTTTTCTTCAATTATAGCAAGAAAGAATGAGAACTCAAATAAAATCAATCAAAAGAAATGTTTGGGATTTCGGAGAAGGAGTTTTAGTGTGGATCACTGGCATGTTGAAAGTGCCATATGAATGAAAAGGTGAAGTAATATATGTATCGTATTCTCAGTATATTACAAAGGAGCTTCCAGTGTCCCAGATTGTTCAAGTAATTCTTATAATCATCCAAAGGAAACATGCTGAAGTGATTATTTATTTGTCTGATCTGTCCAAGAGGTAACACTATTAGATTACATTTATATTATACCTGAGATCTCGACTGTATTTTTTTAAGGTAAACAGGGTGGCTGCTCTGTACAGATCTTAGTTCAGGAGTTGCAATGAAAAGACCTGATATTCAATAGAAAAGATTAAGCGCATAAGATTCAAAGTTCTAGTCTGATGGAAAGTGTCTTACTGCTTAAGGCTTTTCAAGAGTCATATTATCAAAAACACTTAAGGGTGTTCACTCCTCTTGAATTTTATCTTTTTATCTGGTGCCATCTGTATTTACAATATTTTGGGGAAACATGGCAAGTTAATATTAGATATATAAATTCAAGCAGGATATATTGTGTTTGATCTTGAAGTATTTCCTAGAGCTAAGGCAACTTTACCACCATACTTATGCCATTATCTGAAATAAATTGGTATGTCCACTCTAGGAGCTACAATGATTTTAGTGATGTAAACTATCAGTTTGCTATAAATATGAAAGCCTGTGAAGGGCTGGGCAGACAGCTGGGGGAACTGATGCCTCAGATTAACCCAAATAAATGTACCGGAGTTTATCTATTTGACTCTTGTAGCTCGTGCTGTATTAGTGCAGAAGTATTAGAAAGCCCCTAAAATTTTAAGGACATCTCACTTCTGACGTGCACACCTGTGAGGATATCTATGTTCATGGGTATTTAACAAGAAGGCTAAAGGGGCTAGTTCCCTCCTCACTGTTCAGTTACAGCTACTGAGAAACATGGGGTTATACACCTATTTAGGCATCATGCATAGAAACCTTGTACAAATATACCTGTACATATCTCTATTGGTGCCTGAAATTCCTACTGCAAAAGCAAGAAAACCCAAATAAAACCGCCACACACTTAACCAAAAAAACCTTTGCAGAAACTTTGAAACTCAAAGTAAGAATTGGTTTTAAATAATTTTGATGACACCTGCCTCAAAGTAAATTCTCGGTTCATTGGCTTCCACTTGTCTTTCTCTGAATTTTCAGAAAATCAGTGCTATGCTTTTCCTGCTGTGTTGCTTTTCTTGTTTCTGAGAAGTATTTTTGTGTGACTGTGGAGGTTTTGACTCTTGTGAACCAAATGGATTGAGGAGAAGGATAGCGTTCTTCCAGAGCTGTCTCACCCCGTGCAAGGTTGTCTGACAATTCTCCTATTTGAAGAGAATGCGAGGAAAATGTTAGGCTAAGAGTGAGTAGAAGAACTAGAAATTACAGCACGACAGAAGAAGAGGTATGAAAAATAAATGCAAGTGACACAGTGTGATCAGAAATTCAAAATGAGCTTGTGTTAATAGCACTCTCTGGTCTTTTGTTGATGTTGCAATTGAAACATTTAAAATAAGTATTTCTAAAAATGGTTTAAAAGGAGAAGATACTTTTTTAGGTAAGATATTTCATTCCCATCTTGGATTTCTTTTTAAACAGACTCTTCCATTTTGCCTATTAATATTTAAAATTTGTGTACTTTAAGCTTGTGGCTGGCTGTCTATTCAGCCATCACTATTGAGTACCCTTAACATTGGAGTTTGTGATGTGAGAGAGGAAACCTGTGTGCTATGTGTCCAGGTGTTTTCCACATTTAAAACTCTGCTAGTATGAGTAGAAGATCAGGTTATACTGTAAAACAAAGAGATCAGTCTTGCTTTTAATCGTCCTTTACATGAGTCAGTGAACGTCTTCCGTATTTCAGTTGGTGTAATACAGTAAAGAGCATGAACATAATATTTTGCTTTACCTCAGTGAAAGGGGTCATCTGACGCTTTGATGTTAGAATCCAGTTGCTGTGTTTACAGAGAAGGTTCACAGCCTTCAGAGAAGGTTTAGAGTTCACAGAATTCATTTAATGTTTTCTCTTCTCTTCGAAGTTATGTTCATGTGGATATGGGTGAAAATACTGCGGCATACTGAGTTAAAGACATGCTAAATACTACTGTAATTGGAGGCAGAAGGAGCAAAACATCTAAAACGATAAGGCCTTAATCAGACACTGTGTTTAGGAATATTTTTCCTTTACACAAGTGTGTGATTATATGGATGTGAGTGCCTACATGTGGCGGGAAACTTTGCATTTAGTATACTAGAAGTATCTGTAGCAGGCTGTTCTCTCGATATCGTTCCACTGAATCAATATTAAAAAAAAAAATCAAACAGATATCAGCCATTTGGAAAGAAGGAACTAGTCACTATTGAAAAAAAGTCATATACTGTAAAAAAAATTGCTTTCTTCATTTTGGCATTTAGGCAGCATCAAGAGTTAATTATCCTTAGAAATATTTTGTCATAATGACAAAACAGAACTCCCTAATATAGTATCAAGGAAGAATATTATGTATTCCATTTCCTTTCATAAATTTAAAATGTACTCCCTACCTGCCGTTAGGGCGAATGGTCTTTATTGATGATCTTGCCATGTGGCATCCCTGAAAATCATAAAAATGTGATGAGGTGAATTAAAGCCAAACAATAATAGTGAGGTCAAAAAGCAAGAACAGACACTACCACCCCACCCCCTGCCCTCAGCCTTTTCTTTCCAAGACAGAAATTTGGGAAGATACCTATTAGAACGAATGTATGCTAATGTGTTGCAAGTTGTGTAGGACTGGTTGAAAAGGCTTTCTCTCAGCAGAGATAGAATAAACTTCATAGGATGGACTTTAAGACTACCTTGCCTAAGGTGACTAAAATTATTTTAGCAGGTAAAATTTTTTATAGTGTTTATGCGTTACACTTCAGAGTCATATATTCTTTTCTTGTGTGTTTTTTTCTTGAAATGTATAGGCATTTCAGTAGGACTATGGAGGAGCTAGTTCATGACCTAGTCTCAGCACTGGAAGAAAGTTCAGAGCAAGCCAGAGGAGGTTTTGCTGATACTGGAGATCATTCACGAAGTGTGTCCTGTCTTCTAAAGCGACAGGCAAGGAAAAGGAGGGGACGAAAAAGACGTTCATTTACCACCCATCACCCCTGGGAGACTGGTCACTGCTTAAGTGAAGGTTCTGATTCCAGTTTAGAAGAATCAAACAAAGACTACAGGGAGAATCATGCTAATAAGAAAGACCACAGTGACTCTGATGACCAGTTGTTGGTTGCTAAACGTAGGCCTTCCTCAAACTTAAATAACATTAGAGGCAAAAGACCTCTATGGCATGAACCAGATTTGGCTGTTGACAGTTTGGGAAACAGAACTTTGCGTAGGAGAAGAAAAGTGAAACGGATGGCAATAGATCTGCCATCAGAAGTCTCTAATGCACTGACAGTATCTCAACAGCAGGATAACAGCAGAGATCAAGAAATGGACAACGACAATAAATCGTACCAACACCAAGAGTTTTCCAAGAACAAAGTGAAAAAAAGAAAAGTAGCTGCAGCTCGACAGGGACAAGAAATCTTGGATGAAGGAGTAGTTATAGAAAATGAAGAAGTGAACCAAGCAAATAAGGACAAAATGGAGTATGAGGAGCAAAAAGGCTCAGATGAGAACATGAGCGACAGGTTATACTTTCTCTTCCTTTTTGCAGAAGCTTTGGATAGTATTCGTTTACTTTTATTGCTGTTGCTTGTATTGGGAATCTTTGGATTTTTCTTCAATTCCAGAGTTAAAATGCTAGCATCTATAATATCTGTTTTAACAAGTTCGTCCTATTTTTTAAAGTCTGTTTTTAATAGGTATGAGTTGCCTAGGTTAAGAAATTCAGCATGAAGTAGTCGTATAGCAGAGGAATAAGCAAGAAAACAGTTTCTTGAAATGATACTTTCTCATTGTTTCAAGATTACAAATATACAAATGATTAATATTTTTTCCTGTCTATTTCAAGTGGTCACAATTCTCTGACAAAAATCAAAGTTTTTTCAATTTCTAGACATTGGTTCTTTGATTGTTATCTCTATTCATCAGAATGGTTGTCAGTGTTTAGAGTCACGATTTAGACGTTATGTTCTTATGTGTCACGAACATAAAAAGTTTGCAGGTTGCCAAGGATATACATCATTTACGAAATGCAAAAACCAATTTACAGTTCAGAAACACCTGAGCTTACCATTAGAAAAATGGGACAATGATGACCCTTTGGCAGTACACCTCATCCATCCGTCCCAGACAGCAGTCATACTACAATGGTAATTGTTTCCAAAGTACTATTTTGACAGCACAGTAAGGTGCAAGTCATTTTTCCACCATACACAAGGGATGTTACCTGCAAGGCCTGGTAAGCTTGATTATGTTCATCCCACATACCTGATTCTTCTGAATGTAGAACTATCAACAGGAGACTCATATTAAACACAAAGTTATGGTAGGTTGCTTGACAGCGCTAGTGTCCCTGTTATTTTCTAGGCATTGTATCTATAAATAGTTAAGCCTTTTCTATACTGGAGAGGTAGAATTGAGATGCAAAGAGTACCTGGGGATTTTGACCATGGCCGACAGGTCAGTTACTGTAATAACAGCAGTATTGGTAAGTGACTAACTTCATTTATTAACAGAAAAGTTATTTCTATGTCTTTTTATTACATACTAGTCACTCACCTGCAGACAATAAAGAGCTGAATGAATCTTGAGTCTTAACGACTGTTCCTAATGTCATAATTACTAAAGCAGAAGCAGTCCATAAAGGCAGCCAGTGTAAATTCAGACATTTCACTTTTACATGCAAGACAGAAGTGTGTTTTTTCAGGAAGTGTTAAGAAAACACCCATCTTTTTTGATGGTACTTGGAATATGTTACCACAAGTTTGGTATCTAAATGCAAATGGTTAAGAATTTCCTTTTTTGTATGTCCGTACTCTTGTCACTTTTTTATTTAGAAAAGATTTTCTGTTACTTTGCAATAGTTCACCAACTCAAAAATTCCATAGCTATTTTTTGGGTGGAGAGAAGTGTAATCAATATGAAAATCGTCTTGTAGGCTCCCAAAATTGTAGAAGTTCCAGGTCAGTTTGGATATATTTTTTTTCTTTCCCCACAAAAGAAATGTTATAGATTTAAAAATCCATCTTCCTCTTCAAAATGCTTAATGTTTTGTTACTCTGAATGCTGTCATTTTTCAAATTGTAGTTCACGTGTTTGCCTCTGGCCACAATAAATTGCCTTTACAGCCATTCTCATTTTCATAGTGTTTTCTGCTCATGCACATTCTTGAGTGATGGTTTGTCATTCCACTGAATTTCTTGCAATGGTCATCTCTACCAAAACGTTTGGAAACCACTGGATTAGAGAATTTACATTCCAAAATGAGATTATAAATCCACCATATAGAAGCCTCTTGGGTGCATACTGCATCTGAGTATTTTTATGTGAGTAATTTTAACTTGTTTTAAACTAGCTTTAGTGAAATGTGGTAGTGCATCTATTCTAGATCATTTAGTCAGAAGAATTTGAAATGACCTAGCAAACTCTGTTTTAAGAGTATGCTCTAAAAGTGAAAGCTGAGATTTTAGAAGGGAACATGAGTTTTTGCAAGATTGCTTAAGATGCAAAAAGGCAGGGTGCTTTGGATAAGACTTATGCTTCAGCAGTGCTTGCTGGAAGAGGAAAAATGTGAAGTACAAAGCTGCTCCAGTTATGTGCATTTTTGCAGATATGGTTTAATAATTTTTCCAAAACCAAGGATTAATGTTTTGGAAATTTAGTTTTTAAAAACAAAACAAAGGCAAGAATTTTTAATGGGGGTTAAATTGCTTTGATCTAAACCTGGTGAGAAATTTTCATTGTATACATGAAATTATTTTAACATATATTAACATTAAGTGCACAATAAAAATGCTGAGTAACATTTCTTTTGCAACCTTCTATTTGTGTGTATTCAAACACCAAACATGACACTTCTTTAAGTGCAAGGTTCAGGAGTAGTAGTAGGAGACTTCAGGCTCTTAAAATGTTAGCATCTAAACAATCCCAAAATTTAATTCCTATGAGGTTTGGTTTTGGACGGTGGAAATGATTGGAGCCTGTCCTTTGTTTGTTTCCCGTATCCTCAATGCTTAGCTCCTTGGTGAGTTTGAGCTGAATTTGGCAATGCCTGGGATTCTGGATGATATTTAATTCCTCCAGGCTTTGGCAGTTGCTTGCATTTTAAGTGACTAAATAGAGCAGAAATCTCAATTTTGAGCCTTTTGAAAGAGATGAACAGTGAAATTCAGAGATGCCCATCCTCCCACCAACCTGCCCGTCAGTATGAGTACAGTGGCTGGTCAGTTCTTGGGGACAGGCTTGGTGAGTAAAAAAAAAGGTCAAGTCCATATGAGACCAAGGTATGAGACAGTTTTGCTAATAATAGTAAGTAATAATAAAAAAAAAATATTCTTTGCTTCCACAGATATATAAATAAAGCTGTGAAAGGTAGCAGAGCTGATCCTTCCATGTTTTTGCCCGCGTAGCTTATTTTATAGGATTAGAAAGAATCTCTGGCTCTTTTTCCTGGAAGTCTTGCTGGCAGAGAAATTATCAGTACAAAGCAAAGGAATTGGCAATATACAGTGAAAAATTATATTAAATCTGGAAATCAGTTCCATCGTAACCACTTTCTTGTACTTAGATATTAATGTATTAATTCCAGAGATTTGGAGTTTATTCAGTGAAATGACTGCCATGTAGCAATTCTGATGTCTGTAATCCCTGTGCTATTTAACTGTGGCCTGAGGAGAATGAGCACTATGGGTGCTATGGATATGCCAGTGTTTTTTTTGTTGTTTTTTTTTTTTTTAAGCAAAACATGATTGTGTGAAATGTAAAAAATTTCAAGTGGTTTTGTTTTTGTGAACTGACTAGTCCTTCAGTAAGAATTATTGCACAACTGAAATATTTAAAGATAAAATAAAAAGGAAGTAGACTGTGCTCAAAATGGGAAATTTTGCTGGGGGAAGTTACTGAAATATTATTGTAGGAAGTATTTTCTAACTTTAATTTTAGAATGTACAATTAAGTGTATAGGAATACTATGAAAATAGGATGTTTTTTCTTTGAGATGTATGATGTAAAAACTGTGCACAATGAAATGTAAGGACAGTAAAGCCACCTGTGTTGTAAAAATTGAGGATGGTGTGTTTGCTAGGAAGAAGCTACTAGCAAAGTTGTTAGTGCAACATTAGGAAGTTCAAATTTTGGTCTCCCCATGAAAAACGGTTCCATTCTCATTGCGTGCCTGTCATCTTCTGCTCAGGGCAATTGTGCAGGTGCTTAAGTCTGTTCTGATTATATTATGTGTAAAAGATGGCATAGATATTGCTTATACAGTAACAACATGGGTGAGAAGATGAGACAGCAAAGATTAAGAAAACAGTCTTCAAACAGAGCTGTGTATATATATATTCTTTTTTAAAAAACAAAAAAAAAATCACTACTTTTTGTCTCCTGATGCCATATTGTATTTAAAAAACAGTTGGGCTGCCTCCCAAAGGAAGAAACAAAAAACAAATGTGTACTTATAATTAAACATAAATTAGACTAACTTTATATAATTAATTTTACAAGTTTTAAGAAAATTGAGATTTTTGTGAGATATTAACGTTTAAAATTACATAATTTTCTTAAGTGTACTAGTTATTTAAAAATAAAAATAAAATTAATTTATTAGAAAGTAAACAAAAATAATTGAAACCAATTGAATTCAAGAAAAGGACTATGTATGTGTTTCAATATGAATAAATATACAAAGGTAAACATGCTTCAAGTTCTTATAAACAGCTTGTATGGAATGTTGAGAGTAGCCATAGTATTTGTAACTTATGCTTGGATTTGTGTGGTGAACTGAAGTGATCATTTTCAAATTGTTCTACGTATCGCTGTAAATAAAATGTGATTAAAATTTGGTGAGGCTTATTTTCTAAGCAGAGCTACTCTGTTAATAAAAAAATAAATGGTTTGCATAAAATCCTTTTGTGTGCTACTCACCAAATTGTGTTCTGTGTTATTAAAAGACAAATCTGCTTTACTATTTAGAGACATATGGAATATTGTTTGTAACAATGTGTATACAGCAAAGAACAAAATACTTTACCTATTGATGTCTTCGAATTTACAAAGAAGTATGTGCATGCTGTATACACACATTCTAATTTTAAGGCCATGATGGAAGTTGCTGAAAAGTAAACTGTACCTTATTTTTTTTTGTTGGTGTTATAGTCATTGATCATACTTATTTTCATCAGGGTGACCTTTATTTTGATTTAATTGGCTAGCTTTGTTATAAACTTTTTTCTGTCTTCCCAAGTAAGAAATCTTTAGCAGTGTTTTTTCTAGAATGCTTGCAAATTATGTTTAGAAAGGTAATTCGATTTTCAGACCCTTACATTTCATGTTTTGAAAGAAGGCTTAGGCTGCGTTTGATGGAGACTTTTCCTGTTTTATTGAGCAGTAGTGTTTCAGGATCAAGCTGAATTGCACAGAATAAGAAGGAAGCAGTGAGCGTTTGATGGAAGCAGATAATAAAATGCATCAATTGTGTCAGCGCCTAGTTGCAGTCACATCTGGCTTACTGTCAGGGTACCATTAGCTTCCCATGGTTTTATGTGCCAAAAATAATATGCTTTGTAGTTAATGGAACTAGGATATTTGCAGTTTGATTAAAAAAAAAAAAATTCATCCTATTTTCTGTCCGATCTTTTTTGGGCTTAAGTTCAATTTGAGCAAAGCCTTGTCTCCTTAAAATTTTACGACTGAAAGATCAATTGTTCTTTTGATCTGTTTCTTTCTTTCTCTTATTACAGTGAATCCAGCAGTCTGAGCAGCAGTGATGCTGGTTTGTTTACCAATGATGAGGGAAGACAAGGTATTGAAACAATCTTTCCCTTCTCCACCCCACAAAGCACATCAGTTGAAATTCCGTAAGCGTTACAAGTTATTTCAAAGGTTAATTACTATGTGTCAGTTGATATTACTATTTTAATGAGTTGAAGTATAGCTTGTTTTCCCTTTTTTTTAAATATTACCAGAGAGTGTCCTGAATCCATGACTTAGTCAAAAGCTGTCTTGAGAAGCAGTCTCTGCAATGTAATAAACTTACTCATAACTTCAGCAGCTCCAAAAGATTATCTATACTAAGATTTAATTTTTCAGTATCTAATTTTTAGACAGGACTCTATGGTCATACTACTGCTTCTCAAGCTATTTTTGAGCAGCTTTTTTCTTCCAAAATGATATGGCAGGATTTTACAGTTCTTTTTCATTTGTTAACTTTTTTAAAATATTTTCAAGGAAATTACTTTTTTAGCAGTCTTAGACTTGGATTAGAAGATGCATGCTGTTTAAAGTCTCTCACCTCTGAAAAAATTTACTCTCAGATTTTCCTTTAGTTCTTGTGGTTTTGTGTGATAACTGCTGAGGACAGAAGTATTAGTTTTTTTTTCAGCTTTAGTGTTTATTGCCATCTTTAAGTGCAAAACATTTACGTGTATTATGCTAGTATCTTAGCACCCAGCGCATGGACTAGAAACTTAGTGCCTTTGGCAGTGTACGAAAATTAGGCAAAAATAGTCTCTCAGGTAAAACATGCTTTTCTGGTGGCATTTCTAAGTCAGTGGTATTGACTTGATATTGTCTGGACAAAACTTTCTTTTTAATCTCTACTTTCAACTAGTTATTTTGTGTATATGATCAGAAAGACCATTAGCTTCAGGCTGGATCTCGGACACTTTTAATCTACATGGTTGGATTTTGTGAAGTCTTCTCTGTGAAAGTACTATGAAAGATCCTACTGCAAACCCAAAAGTGGTTATTTTCTAATAATACTTATTGTTGCCCAAATAAAATGCTGGTAACTTTTATCTTTGTACTCCCCTTATGAAGTAATATAAGGTTATTTTATCTCTAAATTAATTTGTAGCTACGACATACAAAATTGAAAAGAATGAAGGAGAAAAATCTGATGAAAGGAAAAGCCTAGGTGAGAGAAACAAAGTTGGAGGAGGACAGGATGAAAATGTGTTAAGGGAAGGACTGGATTATTATTTTTTTTCTCTTTTTAGAAGCTAGACTAATTCCTGTCTTCCCAGTGTTGTCCCTCCTCCAGGACATATGTTCAGAATATCAGCATCTTGACCTCATTTGTAGTTCAAATTTTCTGCACTTCTGACTTCATGTTTCTGCTAAGTCAAGTGGAGAACCAGAGACTGATCAATGTCACCTGGTGAAATACTTGGTTTAAATGATGTGCCTGCCATCATTCAGAAGTTTGGTTAGCAGAGGACAAGACTATCTTGTTCTCCAGGGCAACATTTGTTCACTTTGTGTCTCTGAAATGAAGAACCACATCTCATTTGTTGCAGACAAATACTCTTTATAAAACCCTAATTAATTCCCAAAGCATAGTGATCCAATGGAACAGGCATTCTAAAAAAGGTGATCTAAAGCAGCGATTTCTTCCAGCAGTTGACCTGTCAGTTCAATAGTTGACTATTTAGTTCTGAACTTTAGGATGCCTCACCTTGCAACTTCTAATATTTTCCAAATTTTTTTCAGAAAGCAAACAGAAATAAATTCTATCACAGTAACTGTACTTGTGTGTGCGCAGACGCTTGGCAGAGTTTCAACTTTAATAATTTGATTCAAGAAAACCGATTGTAGCTGTAATTGGGGGTAGTAGTGGATTAACTGCAAGATATATTTTAATTGCTATCAGTTGCTATAGAAAAAGAAGATTGAAGTTTGAAAATTCTGTGTTCAGCTTCTGATATGTGGTATGCCATCTAACATGTCTTTAAAAAGTCTTTATACCCTTTTCCTTTCTAGCTGCTTCTGTTCAGGTGTCATAGCTTTTTTTGTTTCGTTTGCTTTGTTCCTGTGAAGTACTCATCTGAGCCTGAGCCTAATCCTGCTTGTCCTTCTTTTCCAAGTTATGTAGGTGCTTACATTAGGTCATGTGAGAGGGCAAAAGCTGCTCTCTTGCTGTGTTCTATTCCTGTGTTCTATTCCACTGTGGTTACCTTCTGGCAGAAGTAATTGATACTCAGTGTTTTGGAAACCCAATGTGGCAAATGTTTGTCTTCTGTGAAGCATTTTGTGTCCAGTGTAGTTAGCCAGCAAAAGCTTAAAAATCATGGAAAATGCCCGTAGCAGAACTACTAAAATACCTCAGGTGAATTCTTGTAAGTTGTACTTTTTCAGAGGTTTATAAATTGGCCAACTGTGAGGTAAGATTTAATACAGTTAGCAAAAAAATCCTATGCAAGTATCAAATCCTTGTGCCCTTGAGTATGGAGGTGGGATAGCCTGGCAACAAAGTGAGAGAAGAGAGGGTGAAGCTTTTGTATTGGAAATCCTTGTGACTTCCCCGTTTCTTTCTACTTTTTCCTTTGTTCCTAATAGCGTTTTCATAAATGACTGTTTTGCAGTTATTTAAAAACTTCAGTGATAAGCAGTGTTATGCCTGGTGTAGAGGACTGCTGCAAGAACAGTTTCAAAACAAAAGGTCTATTCTTACATTGCAACATATACTACAAACCTCTTCTAGGCCTAGCTAGTTGGAGCACCTGCAGTTTCAAGGCACTTCACAGGTGCCCTTTACAAAGGCATTTTAGAAGTTAAGCTTTCAACGCAATATTAACAGAACTGTAACATTATTCAAATGCTAGTTGATAGTATTGATGTTTTGGGAGAAAAAAGGAAATTATAAGTATATTCTTCATTGGATTCTCTAGTGCGGGTATGGCAAATAAAGCATTCGTAGTCCATCCAGACTTACTAGTACATTTGGAGAAATTCAAAGTTTGACTTAAGACCACCTAAATCATGACATGCAGCACTTGAAATGTCCTTTAAGATCTAAGCAAATAGTAAGGAAAATTATATTAATAAAGTGTTAAACAGTTAAAATTGGAGAAGGTCAGGGAATGTCAGAGTTCCACAGTGGATGTGGCTAAGCTTTTAAAGATAGCTGTTCATTATTTTATGATTAAATATATATTCATTACTATGTCCTTTGTGAAAATGACTCACTACTGATTTAGTACATGTGAATTCCATCCTTTTGTCTTCTCTAGTGAGAAACTAATTTGGGTCCTGTATTGTATCTCTGTGGCTGCAGGTATCAGGATGTTGTTCTCAGTCTATAAAAGAAATAGAAAGTGCAATGCTAGGTATAATCACCATCAGTTTTGACCTTTTGTGACTAATTAGTTTATAGACTTAACAGGTGAAAAAAATAATATGAAGCTGTTGTATGTAACCTGAGTAGTTGAAATCCTAAATAAGGCATGTGGATTACAGTGGTAGAAGTGAACATAAAGCTGAGACCATGTGATAACCTTGGACCAGTTTATTATCGGCACACCTATACAGCCCTACTGGAGAGCAGGGTAGGATGTTGTATTGGATGGGAGTGTGGGAGAAGGCGTTCATGTGAAGTTTTCAAGCTTGAATCAGAAGAACTAGCTGCTTACTGGTGTCCTGCTATCCCTTTTGCCAAGGTGGCTCTATAGGGCAAAAATATCAAGATGCAGTATGCCTCTGTGGATACTAAGTAAATTAAGCTTCTGCTTTCCTGAAACACCTTGTGTGTGCTACAGTGAATCTTATGTCTCCAAATGATTATTATTGTTCTTAGCAGTGGGGACTTTTTACCTAGTAAAAAAGAAACTGGTCATGGGAATGAGATTTGCATCCTAGGGTATTTTACAGTCCATGTGCTATCACTCTGTGTGTGAGCTGATGGATAATGGAGCAGCACAGCATCAAGTGATGTTTATAGGACACTAATGGCCAGCTTTCTTCACGGTAGCTTCATAAAGTACTTTGTGGTTATTCCAGGAACGCACATGTACACCATATTTGACTGTAGTGGAGGGTAGTCTGGCAATTTTGAAGTAAAAGAAAACTAGGAGGAGCGGGAAAGCTCTATTCATTTGTAGTGGAAGTATGTTTCTTATAATTCTTCACTGCTTTAGCTAAAGTAAGATTCAGGTGAAGCTATTCTGACCATGAAACTGATGGTGATGCAAATAGAGTCCATGGAGAAACCAGAAGAAGCCCACATAAATAATCTTCTAAACCTCTTGAATGGGAAGCTTATAAATAAAAAAAATTAAGCCAGAAACTGAGGTGCCTTGAAATTTTAGAATGGAGATTGACATTTCTGAGCCTTAGTTTAATTTTTTTTTTGGTACTGATCAGTACAGTTCTAAGTAAACGTAAATTGCTTTGAATTAATTTCTTGAATCATTATGCACAAGTAAATTTGTATTTTCAATACATGGCTAGAAAAATGCATGAGCTTGGAGTTCGATTTCTGGAGATCTGGAGTTGGTTTTACCTTTGATGTAGCTTGGAAGAAAAAAGTAATTTGTTGTAGTCTTATGCTGAATAGATGCTCAACAGCCCTAAGAGGAAAGTATGGTGCAGTGAATTTTTTGAAGTATTTTGAATTCAATAACGTTGCTTTGAATTTTTAATTCTTCTGGGTTCATGTGTACAATGGATACTGTGTTGCGTTTTGAGAGCTGTAAATTAAGTAACATAAAATTCCAAGTATTTGGTTACCAGACTGTTGAGTGGGGAGGCCTCAGTCTTATATTGCCTGTATGGATGAGGTCAGGAATTGATTAAATGCAGTGGTCTTCCCTGACTTCTTTTGAAAATGGTGTCCCTTCAGTGTGGAGCAACTGGTAGACAGAATGCCTGTGGGTGCTGTCACATGGATAAGAATAGTAGTAATAGGTTTAGGCTTACCTCAGGATGATAATGTGATTGAAAATAGTCAAAGGATTCAGGGTAGTTTAAAGCACACAGACAACGAAGCTAAAGAACAGGTATATCTGGAATCTACTGTCCCGTGGGAAATACCTGTGAGGTTCAGATTGTGCTTCCTTTGGCAGGAAGGAACACAAGCGCTTAGGGAAGTGTATAATAGCATAACAGGTAAGATGTCTTAAGAGATAGTTGCTTAAAATACCAATATTCCTATTATAGAGAAAGGAAAAGTAATTTAGTATTTTCTCAGAGAATTGTTGTTGGGCATGTAGTGAGGATATCATTTTCCTTCTACAGGCACTATTTACCTTATTGTGAAGTTCACCAACCCTAGTTCTTTCTTTCAAGACTGCATGTCATATCTTTTACAGGCTTCTGTCCTTGAGCCAATTGTGAAACCCAATGTCAGTATACTCTACTTACACATAATGCAGCTATTAAAGTAACAAGACTTCTTTTCAGTTTCTTGATAGTATTTCTTATTAGTCAAGATATCTAGAACTTTTGTGACAAAATATTCAAAGATTTTTATATATTCAATCAATATCTTTATCTACGTAAAAGACTGGAAAATCTATACAAATGAGTCGAAACTTAATCCAAACCACAGTGAAAAGGTGTGATATTTCCCTCCACCAGTACCACTGCCTCTATTGAGCACTCTTAGATGTCCTCCAAGGAAACCATACCTGACTGTAACAAAACAAGGGCAGAATTAATGAATGCCCTTGTGAAATGACTAGAATAAATATGGAGAGTAATCTGAAACGTCCCAGGAATTCAAAGAAACTTAAATCTTATGTAGACCTATGCATCTTTTTCCATCTGTTTTCCCCCATCTCCATCTAAAAGTTCCTGTTCTGTAGCATCTGCTTATTTTCCTTGTAGTAGTGATCAATAAAGATGTAAGGATCAAATTTCACTTGCAAGTGGCCAGTATTATTATATATTTTCTTGAAATACTTGTCCTGATGAATGTTTAAAGCCATTTTCATTTGTGCTTGGTCTTGAAGTATTCTTATCATTACAATAATTTATGTGGAGAAAGTGTGTTGAACTTTTTTGCCTTAAATTTTCACTTGCATTTTGATTATTTGTATTTTCTCATTGTGGGGTTGAGTGGCAATGAAATTTTTGTTCTTGAAAATTGTGTCTACTAAATCTTGCATTTGTGTCTTGCTTAGTACTGCCAAATTAAAAATTGAAATGTCAAGCAAATAATTTATATGTAGAAATAGTGAGATATTTTCTGTTCTTGTGTAAACTATTTGGTTTGTATAAAAGAACGTGTTTTAAAACAAACTGCCACTGTGTTTATAAGCTAAGTTTAAGATCAGATTTTCAGACCTGGCTTACTTTTGCCTTGAAATCCAGGTATTTAAATACTACATCTATAAATACTGTCAGTAAAAATGACCAGCTTTGTGTTATAATGCAGTATAATTCTTGATCACATGATATTGTCAGTTTTCATTTAAAATCAACTTTTTCAAAACTTATTTCTAAATGAACTTAATCAGATTAACTTCATTTAGTCACATCTGTTCGTGATTGTTTTCTCCTTTTACTAGTCATACAAATCATGAAATTAAGCTAATTATATACCATTATCAGCTGCAAAGAACTAGTTTCACAGTTTTATACCTTTTAATTCCCTGTAGGAGATTAAGTCTTGGGTTTTTTTAATATGTGAAGTGCAGTAACTTAAATGGATTTCTCTGCGGTTATTGCCAAAGGATTAACAAGTTTATTATTGTTTTTTTGCTATTGTAAATTGGTTTTAAAACATTACTTTTTATGTGGTTTCATTGATGGAGACACTTGTCATGCTATTGAGAAACATTTTCCAAATAGAACTGCTATAATTGTTATATAGCTATAAAGCAAATGAAGTGATTGTCCTGTCAGTGTTAATTGATGGTAAAACTTGATTTTTATCTTCTCTGCTCCTCCCTCTTTTTTGGGGGGGATACTATCCTCACACAGGTGATGATGAACAGAGTGATTGGTTTCATGAAAATGAATCTGGTGGAGCATGTGGAATTACGGGGGTCATTCCGTGGTGGGAGCAAGAAGACTCTGCAGAATTGGAGAGAGAATTGCCTGATCCAGTGTTTGAAAGCATCCTAACTGGTACTTTTCCTCTTATGTCCCGTTCAGGGCGGAGAGGTGAGTAGCAATCAAGCAAATACAGACTGTAGTATCACTTGAGTACGGCAGATGATGTCTGTGGATTATATAAAGCACATAAAATGTTGAAAAGATAAGTTTGTTTCCTTGAACTGTTTCACTATTAAGGTATAATTAAAAAAAATCGATTATTAGAAAGGACAAAGTGTAAAACTTGGCTCATTTTTATAGCCTACCCTTTTAGTTATTGTCTCAGTGTTTGTGTTGAGAGTTTTTAAGCATTAAAGTGAAAATTTTGTTCCTGGCTTTTGTGATGGTGGTTAGAATTATATAGAAGTTCATTAATTCAAAGGCTGGCAAGACTACTGTGACCATCCGCTTTGCTTTGTTTTATGATTGGGCCATACTGTTCGTAGAGAAGAGGGGGAGGGTTCCTTTGCAGCAAGGAATGAGTTTGTAACTTATTTTTTTCTTTCTTCAAATACTTAGTCAATTGAGTGTGTCCAGTGGTAAGTTGTACCAGTGTTTGATTGTACTTGCAGCTAGGAAGCCACTCTTGTCTAAAAATGGAAGCTGTCAGACCTCAGGTTGCTGCCAAAGAATTTTGTTGTACCTTCCTTCTACCACAAGGATCTCCTTTCATATTCAAAACCAGATCTTTTATGTGAACAGTGATCAAATCACTTTTAAACTGCACACTGAATGCATTGAGTTCTTTTATGAGGATTATTTTCTAGAGGCTTGGAATTGTTTCAGAGGACTTGGTCTCTGCATATTCATCAGATTTAACATTTTCTAGTACTGATGAAGTTCGAAGTGATGCAAAAATCACTTCCCTACTGTAGTTCAGTATACTCTGCTTATGCAACTAACTGCATAGAAACAGGTTGGTAGTAAGAATATTTACAAAAATGCCCATTTTCATGACAACTCAACTTTTCTCTCACGTTTCTCCCTCTGTGCTTGATTTACACCAGCACAGTGTTTGATAAAATTAAAATGTTTTTCTGAAGTAAGATTAATAGATTGGTATGTAATGGTGAATTTTGTTGGTTATATGGTATAGTTAATATTCTTAAACGAATTCGTAATCCCTTTTTGTAGGCTTCCAGAGTAGATGTAGTCATCTTCATGGAATGCCAGCAAGAAACATAAAAAAGGCTCCAGGAAACCAGAATGCATTGGTAGGTGCTTCTATTATTGTAGCCTCATGTGCAGTGTTCTTAGAGCTTTTTATAAAAAGGCGTATTTCTCTTATGCTTGTTTCCTCATGTTATAGATAATCATGTAATACATAAGTAAGACTACAGTGCCACTGCTTCCTGATACTGTTTGCTTTTTTTAATAGTTATACTCTTCCTAGTGCAATTCTATTGTAATGGAATATTTTTGTATACTTGAATGCCAGAAACAGTCTGAGACCATTTCTCAGTACTTGTTTTGAACTGAGTGAAGGAAAAGGCGGGGGGCATTAAACACTTAAACGTTTTGGTATAAATCTTGTTTATATAAAAACACATTTCCTCTTACAATGAAAATCAAACCAATGTTATTTGAAGTTTTTCTGATACCGAAAGCATTCTAGGATGGATTATGGTACGTCTTTGTTTTAATTTATTTTCTTCTAGAAATCTGCTTTGAAAAATCTGTCCTTATTTTCTTTTGGTTGGTTGACTTCTTGTGTGGTCAAGGGAAAGGGTATATACAAAAAACTTAAAGCAAGTTAGCAATGCATCTGTCAGAGACATCATGCATTCCTTTGGATTTATGCTGTTCTAAGGCAGTGACTATAAATGGAATGTTTGAAGTTTTTCAGTGCCTTCAGCTCTAGGAGCTATGTTTTTAAGTGAGAGAAAATAATCACACTGTCCTTGCACTTCTGTATAATCTAATCATTGAACTGTCCCACAGCTTTTTTCTAAAATTAAGTTCTAATTAATTTTTTAAGTATGTGTTCTTTGGAGGAGGGGATAAGAAGAGACTTAACTTATCAAATGAAAATATATTCATTGTCATGCAGTCTATTCCTTTCTTATCAGAATACTGTTTGGAAGAGGAAGAGAATTTGGGAGACTCTTTATCAATGTGTAATAAACATATCCCAGCATGATAAGTATTGCCACATTGATGTTTATTATTTGAGAATGTGAAATGTTTTCAAATTTTCATTTGCCTAAATAAAATGAAGTGCTTCTGATAAATATAAGAGCTATTATATGTGGAGAGAATAGAAAGGAACTGTTAAAAATTAAACTCATTTTGAAGAGGGAAGATTTTTATAATTGAAGTTCATGTCCGATATTTGCCATTTGCAGCTGAATACAGTGCTGTAAAACCTTGGCCTGTGATCTCTGCTGCTAGTGGTCATGAATTAGATGAATGCTATCTAGTTCTTGGTTTCCTATCTGCCTATTTTTATTTTTGGTTCAGTGCTTGCTTGAGCATATCTAGGATTTGTAGCCCATTTTCTAGGCTTATTGCAATTTCACTCTTGTATTTTATAGAAGCTATTATAACTGATAGGTTAGCTTCATGGTATTGATGATACGTGGCTTAACCACCCTAAAAACTGCCTTTTCCTCTAAATTGTAAAAAGGTGATTAGATTTCAGTTGATGAAGATATACTGTAAGTGTGTATATATAATAAAAAATCCTAATTTTTATTTTCTGCTGCACTTTCTTGATTGTCCTTAGGAGGCCATTTTGTCTTCCAGACATGATATCTCATGTAAAGATAGTGTTGTTGTTCCCTTTGAAACACAAATGCAAGCCAATCTACTAATGACTGATAATTTGGTTACCTCCAGTTATTAAATATATCATTTACATAGTGTTGTGAAATAAAGTTAATATGTGAACGTGCCTTCTAAGCCACTGTGTTTAGACAGGAGTTCTTATAGTGCATATATACAGTGCATACAATGGATGTGCAGTCGGCTCTTTAGATGCAGTTTTCTGACCTTCTTAATGAGTATTTATGTTTGTGGGCACATCTGCTGCATCTGTCTTTGCAAACATAGATATAAAAGCCAGAGCTCATGTGCTTCCTTGTGTCACTGATTGCTTCTTAAAGAAAATCTTTTTTGGATACTTCAATGATGGAAAAAAGTCATTTAATACCTGTGGCATCTGATAACACAGAACAAAAAGTAATTACTGCTATTAGATGGTAACAGTCAAGAAGAACGAGAATGCTTTTAGAAAGATTAATATCCTGAGGAAAGAAAACTGCAAACTCAACTCATTGAAAAGAGTTGTGGTGTGACTTAATTTTGTTTTTAACACCCAGGAGTCTGATGTCTGTATCACTTCTTTTACACAGATTTTAAAGAGAGACAAAGTGAAAAATGGGAGTTTCCTACTGTGGTACATTTCCTGAAAAACAGATATTATGTACTGTATTCAATCTAAGGATGTGTAGTTTGTGTCTAGGGAATATGAGCATATAGTTAGCCCTTTGCATACAGTCAATGTGTGGTTTAAACTTTTTCGGAAAGGCTTAGTTGAAGGCTCACAATTGTAGCAGCTAGTCAAACCTTGAAGAGATTACTGGTTTAGGAAGACTTGCATGTCATTTATCTAGTACTATATCTCTGTCCTTTCCAACAAATTAGAAATGAAACTTTGGTATATGGCAGAATAAAATCACAAATCTAATATTTGCAATGCATTGGAAATGTGAAGGTTCATTACTATGATGTAGAATACGAGATTTACTCTTTGCCTTCAATGATTAATGTTGCCATGCTTTTCTCAGATGGGTTCCTGGGGAGATCACAAAAGCCCAAATTTAGGAAAGTAACAGTTAATAATTATAGCTAGTGAAAATAGGACATGACTACCTTTTTTTTTTTCTTTCAGAATATTTGTCCAACTTAGTAACTGAAAAATTAGGCTTTTATTCACATCTCCTCCATAGAAATAAGTGAAGGTTTTAAAAATCAGTGCTGCTATCTTAGCTATTCCTTGTGTGTTTCCAGATACAGTTCCTTCTCTGAGACAGGGAGAAACATGTAGGGTTTTGTTTGAAGGCACGTGTCATCTCTTCCTGCTTGTCAGGTCTGGAAGCTGTGAAGTGATTTCACTGGGCTAGAGTGCAAAAAAACATGACCAATAAAAATGCTTTCTCTTGAATCTGCCAATTGTTCCATCCATCAGCTTTGTCAAGGAGTTTGATTTCATGGTATTAAAACAAGCCTACTCTAAGTCTTGCACTCCTAGGACTGATTTATCATTTTGCACAGCTGTACCATTGAGCTTGACTATACATAGCTGTAATTATTATAAAAGTACATAAAGAAAGATACATTTGAGATCTGTTATCTGAAGGTGCCTGTGTAATTTTGGTCAAATCCTGTGAATCTTTCAAAATCTCCAAGATAAAAGAACTTTTCTCAAAAAAATTCTTGTCCGATAACTGCTACTCTGATGTGAGTAGAAAAGATGTTATTAGCACTCATGCTTTTTTTTAACTGCTTTCAAAATGTGAAATCAAATCAAACATTTCTGCTTCTAAGTTCTTTGTAACTGAAGAAACAGCTAGGTGTTCAGGAATTTTCTCCTTGTTAAAATATTTTGGAAATTGAGCAAAGTAGCGTTAAACTGTTTTACAAAGCTAAGGGTTGTTTCTTTGAACAATAAATTGGGCTTTGTTTTTGCAGTATTGGTCAGAAGCCTTTTTATGGATGCTCTGCAACTGCTCGAAAAGCAGCGCTTCACAAATTAAAGTTGATTTGGAGAAATCTTTTACACTGGATGTGTGGCATATAGTTAGATAGAAATTCAGTTTCTGTTAGATGTATGAAATTACTTATCTGTGGAGTTTTAATCTTTTTCATCAGTTAATGACTTTTGTCATTTGGAGTGGTAGTCTGTATGACAAACTGTGTGGAAATGCATGTGGTATTAGACGATGTCTGATAACAAAACTGAACTCTTGTTGAATTCTAGACTTTCTCTCCAAAATCAGGAATGCTAAGCCTCTGTGGAGATGATGTTATTAAATCTTATGCTGCTAAAGCTGCAAATGAACTTTCTTTTAAGTGAGTAGGAGGGTAGGGGCATTGGATTTTTCTAAAGGGGATTTTGTTTGCTGTCATCAAAAATCTTTTCAGCTATTTAAAATATTTCTCACTGTGGTTTTCCTATTTTTTGTGGGGTTTTTTTCCTGATTCACAGTTGTCTTAAATTCATATAGAGGTAGTGAATACGTCATGCTCTTTAATCCTCAGTTTAGTTAACTCAGTTTTAGAACATAGAGAAGGAATCTGTGCTTCCTGCAGCTATGGTTTGTCAGACAGAAAAATTCAAGCTGTTAGGAGAGGAGGTGCTGCTGTGATGGCAGTTTAGGCCCCACTTTTGGTTCTTCCAATGTTTAGTAGCTATTGGCAAAATTGCCACAATTTTCCCAAGGAACGAGTTAAATGGCACTCTTCTGGACTTCAGAACTTAGTCATGTTGAAATAGCTGTATTTTACGAGAAGACAAAAGGGGAGGGAAAATCTTCTATCAGATTTCAAAATCCTGTTATAAATAAGCTAGGTTTCAAGAATGATATGTAAATACTGGGGATGATGTTGACTTACCTGTGATGTTCTTTATGTATTGAATTTTTTTAAAAAAACTACTTACTGTTCTGACAAGTGCTATGGAGTTTGCATAATAAGAGATTCTTTTTTCCACAAAGTAATTTTCAAGTGCATTTTTGCTTTTGCTTACACTGGTGCAAGTATGATTTTAGTATAATTTTTCTGCCTGCCATGGTAAGCACCTGGTTGAAGAGTAAAAGCTTCTTATTGCCTTAAGTAACAGCTTGGCATACTTACTCGTCAAAAGAGTAATAATTATACCTGTACTATGTTTCATAGTAGATTGGTATTTCTTGAAGTGGTTTGTATCACTGATAGTACCAGTGGTGGTACCCATACTTAAAGCCACAATTAAATATTTTGTTTGTTCAAGGCAAAGCACTAGAATTACGGGATCAGGTTTTTTCCATATAGTTTTCATTGATACAAATTAATTTGAATTCTGCCTCTTCTTTGAGTTCTGAATAGTTTAATAAACTCTGCCTTACAGCCTATGTTTGTTTTAACTGACAGTGATTTTTGTATCACTTGTAATTGTCTAATGAAAATCTATGATCACCTTGGTATCATCAAACCAGTAAACAGGCACAAAAAATAGCAAAAAAATTCTCATTTGAAGCCACAGTTCATTAGTTACAGGTGACTTAAATACTAAATGTTTAGATTTCAACAGATCTAAGGTTGGTCATTTTTCTTTTAAGTTCTGTTACCTACGAGTTAAACGGCTCTGCCATGATTAAAATAGCTGCAAAAATCCTTACCTGGTTTGTAATAGTTGTAAAGGCATTGACTGGTGAAGGTAAGGATGTGTTTGTTTTATTCTTTGCTTCTATATAACTTATATTGTAAATTGGAGTGTACTGTCTTGAGTGTGTCCTAGTTTCATTCTTAGAAAATGCACGCTTATCAAGAAAATAGAATGGTTTAAATGCATCAAGCAATTAATAGCTTCTAGAGGTAACAAATGTACTTCGTCAAGAGAATGAAGGTATCTCTGAAACAGATATGGTTTTTGCACTGCACAATAGAGCTCAAAATGTTTTTTCTTAGTATATTCCACCTACTGTGATGATCAAAGCATACCTTTAACATATCAAAGATTAATTTCTGCCTAGCTAAAGTGATCTGGTCTAGCTTAGTGACTTAGTCTCTTTTCTTCAAGTATAGTGTCAAAACCAGCATCCCACTTCAGCAAAATAGTTGCCCTCCAGCATTAGTTTCAGAAATGCCAGATGTGCTGCTTATTTTTTAAATGCATCTTGTGGTTTGTTCATGGTGACAAGTGCTATGAACTGGTAGTCTGAGCAGTATTCCTTGTAATTCACCTTAACTCAACCGCTCAAATGATAGTCATCTGCAATTACACTTCAGTTTACTTTTAAACCAGGGCAAATAGCATAATGATATCCCTCTTATTCTTCTGTTAGTGTGTGTCTTGAAAACACATTCAATAGTTTTACCCCACTCCTTGGAGATAATAATAAAAAAGATTTTAAAAGCCTCTGACCTCAAACTATGAGGCAGCATAATTATTCCTCATTTTCTCCTGCTTATCACAAAGAAATCCCCGCATTTTGTTTTATGTTTTAGTGCAATTCTAATGGAAAATGGAAAGAATTTGTGTTTAAGTGTAATTTGGTTTGTATCTTTTCTGCAAAAATTTAACTCAATTTTGTCTCTACTTGAAACTTCTTAATGCCTCAATAGTAGTGTTTTGAAGAAATAATGGTGAAACAGCGTCTTGTATCCAGCGTCAAGTTAGGAGTCCTATTTCCTTGTATTGAACTTGATGAGGGAGTTGATCATTTAATGCTGGGAATAGACTGAAAATGCTATAGATGTGGAACGCATGCAGATGTACTATAGCTTAGCCAATGACTGGCACCTCATTTATGCTGTAGTAACACCAATAATCAAGTAAATCATGACAGTGATTTTGGCTAACACATTGTTTAGCATTTTTTTAACTGAAAGCAAGTACAATATCAGATACAACTCTGAAACTCTTGAAAGTTTCTTGCTAATTCAAACTGTAATATCTTGTTCACATGAGAAGTTTTTCCACTCCATAAGAAACTGTTTTCTTGCCTCGACAAGGTGGTGTGGGAGAATAAGGGCTACTGATAGATGGAGCAACTTGAAAATAGTCCATTTGTTTGTTCGGTTGCATTTCACATAGTGGCCGTCTCTAGGGAAAACTGGCACTTTAGAAATCTATTAGAAGTGATCTGCCTATCTGTACATTGCTATAAATAGTAACCTTCTAGATTTGTTTTGATGTACACAATTTATATACAGAAACACTAATTTGGTTTGTTTGCTAACTCTGTTCTAGGTTTACTTTATGTAATAGCCTATAAAAAAAATTACTTGTCTGAAAAGTGATCAATACCATTTCCAGGTCATTTTTCAATTCACTACTATAAGGCAAAGACAAGGAATTAAAATTTTGTCTTGATTGATTCATAACAAAAGTGGAAATATGAATTGCAACTTAAAATGTTGGGGATTTTTTTCCTATATAAAGTCTGGGTTCATTCAGCTTGTACCCAGAGTAAGAGGCAGCTGTAAAAATACTGAATTAAACTGTCTTTTCCAGCGACTTGTTATGGAGATGCATGCATCAAATAACTTCAAAATACAGCCCAGAAAACAAAGTAGCAAACACACGTGATACATTGTGTTGAAATTGAATTACCCAAGAAAATTATTCTGCTGGTTTTGTAATGTGAGATATAATACAGGAATGAAGAGGTACTCCTCTGCTGTTCTGATTTATTTCTGTGACTTTAGTTAATTAGATATAAAGACAATGTTCTATAATTTGTTGAAATAACGATGAAGAACTGAAGTGAACCGCAGTTGTTCTGGCCTTACTTTCCTGTGACTTAGCTGGAAAATGTTTGCTGCCATTTTGTTTCTTGAAATAATGAAGTCAAACGTGCATATCGAGTATATTTTTCAGGAGGGAAGAAAGTACTTAAAAGTTCTCAGGGACTGCCTCTTCTGATAGTTGTCACATGTTATTTACAGCAAGTAAAAATGTAACTGAATGCAGAAGAGACCTTTTCCTTTACAGAACCGTAGGCTTTGTTTAATGTGTTTCTGAGAGATTTTAAAATTGAATAAGTTGCAGAAGGGAATACTTTCTTAAATATGTTTGTCCAATATCAGAGACTGCAATGCTGACTTTAAATAAATGGTAATAAGCAATCCTAAAATGGAAAGGTCATTTCCTGAAAGGTAATCAGTAAATTAATAATGCTGTGGGTTGTGAGAGGCATCACAGAGAAACTTGAAGCTCTTGTATTCTGCGGTCCCTTGATGATGTGGAAAAACCTACGTATAATGTTGATAAAGCCTTTGCAAAAGCATAATGATCTTTCTTTGTGTAAACCATTTGTCCAATTACTGAATTACATGTCATATATCAGAATAAAGACGAAAACAAGAAAAGTTTTGTTGACATCAGCACTTCAGACTGGAGTGGTTCAAGAGACTGTTGGTCCTTGCCTTTTAGTTACTGTCCCTTCAGTTAGGACATAGTACCTGCTTTTTAAGTTTCTTTTCCACATGAAGCGTAAACTTTTATACCTGATCACATGAACTCTTTCAATCCAACAGTTTTGATAACTGTTCAAAATCTGTTTCATTCAGCCACTTGTAATTTGATTCAGCACACTCCTAACTTGCTTCTAATGATCTGATTTTTGTGATGTTTTTCCTTTTCTCACTATTAGCTTTAGATAGTTCCTCATTTGACAGGTGATTTTAAAACCTTCATTCAGAAGTGTGAGAATGCCTTTCTTACTCTGTTGTTTCTCAGGTTACTTCAGTTTATGGGTTTTCCTCAGTTTAGAGAACTGAAAATTATTTAATTAGCCGTTTTCTTACTGCTAGCTGATAGACAAACTCGGGAACTGTCCTGCTATAGATGTGTATTTTTTTAAAACACTTAAGAAATTCACTTTAAAGAGCATTAAGATAAAATGTGCCCAATTTCCCCTTCTCCCTAGATACCTTTATGTCGGATTGTTTAGTTCTAGAAGACTTATTTTACAAAGACCTAGATAGATAGGTACAGAAGGTTTTCAGTAGCTGGCATTTTTATTCTCTGTATTCTATAGATAAACTGCAGGAAAAAACCCTTTTCCTATTTTATATTATACTGCTGTGCTTTGGTGAAAGCATGCATATGGTGATTGAGATGATGTTGACATAATGCTTTGTCTTTTTTATTCTTTTATGTTTTTTAAAAATCTGGAATCTAATCGTTGATGTAAGTCTAAGGCAATTTAAGACAATTTGCAGTACCTAGAATAACTTTAGGAACATTGCCAGTTAGAAGTTATAATAAGGCAGCTTTCCCATGCAGTAAAATATAGCACTTTAGCAAAAGATAGGAAATATATAAAATATAAAAACAAGAGGAGGACAGCATAACCAAAAGAGCTAGCACTTCAGTGTTAAGTTGGGCATAAATATTTTTAAATATATTATCGCTTGTTGAGGAGAACAGAGGAATTAACTATATTTTGCCAGATTATTGAGAATAAACTATGTAATAGCCACATCAATATAATATTTAGAAACTCTGAAAGGTTTATTAAAGTTTTCTTTGTACACAAGCATAGATTTATAAAATGAATTCCCCTATAGCAGTGATGTATATGCATATTTTCTTTACAATTTAATGTGATTTTTTTTTCAGGAAAACTTCATTTGCATAGGATGTTTTACTTAATCTTACATTAAATGTTATTAAAATGTGGAAAATGTTTTAAAAATATTTGGAGGTTGATGTATTAGTACTCTTCAAAGAGAAACAAAACACTAAATATTTCTAATCCTGCATTATTTACCGCTTGGGTGGTTAAATGCTACTTTAAGCCCCATAAAATTAAAAGGGAGAAATCTGCCAACTGTAGCAGGAATTGGATTTAGGAAGAGTGGTACAGAGCCAAAATATTGCTACAGAATTAAATGTCAAAAATCTTCTTTAATAGTAGATATATAGTTCACAGTGCCTGGTTATGATTAATACATTTAATCTAAATCACTGAAAGTTGCCCTCTCCTTTTCCATAAAATACAATGGGACACAAATCAGTTTTACTGTAGATGGATAACAATTGGAAAATAATGCATCTTCCCGCCCAATAAATTGTCGGTTATATCTTTTAACTAAAATCGATTCATCTTTCTAGAATTTATTACAATTTCTAATAATAAATCTTTTCAAATGTTTATTCATTTGCTTTTTGATACATTTGTGCCACTTTTGCTATGGTCTAATGTTTTTTTCTTTTGATTCATTGTAAATTAGAAAATATATTTTGAGTCAATTTTCTAGTTAAGAAGTTAAAATCTATAATGTAGCCATTTTTTCATAATCTCCTTTGCACATTTTGATACCCTTGAACTTAGATACAATCCAGTAAATTCTGGTCAGAAGGTGATTAAAAGACTTTTCTCTGCAACTTCTTGACTGAGAGCCAAATTTGTAAAACAAGTACTTACAAGATTGTTAGCTGGTTTTCTCCAGCACATCTCCCCGTCTTAAATACTAAGACTAAAAAAGTTATAGCAAGTGAACAGGTACATAGGTTCTGGGCAGAGTTTTAGTACAGAAAATCAGAATTGCACTTTTAAATTAGAATCCATCTGTGACCGTACAGGGTATGATGGACGCTTCCTTTTGTTGTCCCTTTATAGCAGCATGACAATGATAGTACTGAAAGCACTAAAGTACATTGTATGTTTCCCGTTTTCAGTTGTGTCTGTTATCCAGTGTTAACCTCTTCATGCATCATCGTCTGCCATATCACATTCTTAAAAGTAACACTTTAAGAAGAAAATAATTTTGAAAGAAATTTTTTAATCACTGTAATGATTCATCTGCTAATTTATGTTATGAAATTGTGTTCCTTGTTCAGTAGTTTCATGCTTTGTATATGATAAAATTTGTCAGAGAGGGATATTTTTTAAAAAATGATAAGCATGTTTCCTGTTGTGATCTTTAAGTCAGTTTTCTGACAAGAATTATGTATGAGAAGCTTAATCTAGTATGTTGCCATATTGAATTTCTTAACACACAAATCTGTTTTGTTGGTACTATAAATGTGAATGTTGGCAGAATAGAGGGAGACAGAAAATGTTTCAAACATAACTATGAATAAGATTACATTCATAATTTCAACTACATCTACAGTATCACTTACTGGTAAATTTCTGTAGCTGAAAGCATCTTTGTTTTTGAAGTGATTGATTTCTGAGTTAAAAAAATCATTTGTGTGGATGGGTTGGAATTCATCAATTTTACTAATTACAACAGCGAAGAAAACAGATGTTTTCTTAGACGAAGATGAGGCTTTAATTACAGGTCTTACCTGCTCATCTAAAAATAGTGTCAATATGTTCGTGTCTCCCTTTCAAAGTTAATTTCGTTTTTATGTGGAAGTACAATTCTTACGTATTTGTTAAGCCTTACTCTAATTGTGTACAAATACAAATCTGATACTCAGAGTATTTAGAGGCTATATATGTCATAATGTAATTTAGAAAATTCTTCAAGGGTAGGTTGGGTAAAGATTGCCTCTTTAATGTCAAAATCAGTACTACGTAGGACTGCTCTATTTCCAGTTGTAGTGTGTGTTACAAAAATAGTCAAAACCACTTGCAACAAAGCTGAGTTTCCAGTAATTATATAAATCTGTCTGGAGTCCCTGTAGGACTCTTATTCTGAGGTATGTACTCTGTAGGACTGCAGCCTACATAAGCCTTCCTCTAATTCTGTGGTAGCTTACTCTAACAGAGGTATTGTGTTTGTTCGTTCTGTCCTTTAGCAAAGTTTTATAAGCATGTTCTCTCTTTTAATTGCTTTAAGTATGTGTTTGTCACTGCAGTGTAGCGATGGAGATCACCTAACTAGTACTAATAATTGGTAAGATCCAGAAAGAAATTACCTTTGAAAGGAGCATTTGCAATGAGAATGTATGATCTGTAAAAAGACTAACTTTTTGCCACATTCTTCCATGCTTAGAAGAAGCATTTAAGAGGAAAGAAGCTAGCGAAGCATCCGTAAGCGTAGCTGGTATGATAAATATTTAATGGAGTAAACTGATGCAAGGCTGTAAATTAATTCAGAGAAGTAATAATTGTCATATTAGAAAGAATTTATCATTTTAACTTTGTGTGAAATCTTTATAACTTCAAAACATAACTTTCTCAGCACTTTCTCATACTTTACTATTTGCCAGGATTATTTATTTATTTCAGAAACTGCCTGGTTTGCATGGAAGAGTTTTCTCATATCTTTTCAGTGCAAATGTAACACATTTGTGTTCTTCAAAATCAGAAGTGTCCTATAGTGAACATGATTTCTAGAAAAATAAAAGTTGAGATGTGTGTACGGTAATGCAATGCAAAATGACATATCAGCAGGGTCAGTATAACCCCTTAGTAGTAAACTTCAGTGATTGTCCAGATGTTCCATTATAGTTTTCTCTTTCTTTCAGATGTTATAGAGTTGGGAAAGATGCTTTCTAAAAAGCAGTCTGCTTGGGGGTGTGTTCAAGGTCTTCGTCAGGGGGATTGGTTTTGGATTTTTTTTCTGTAGAGGGAGATGTGTACATGCTTTGTTTACTTCAGGGAGGTTATTACTGCAGGTGGGACTGTCACGGCTTTTGAGGAGTCTTAGAGTGCAGCAGACCTGTAATCCCTCATGAAGAAACCTTCAGTGTGACTAAGTGCTTTTAGTGGTGGTGGAGAGGTTGTGGGGCCTTGGGGATTAGTCCTTAATAATTTGGTGGTTTTTTTAACGCTGGGTCAATAGATATGAAACTACTATATTGCGTTATGTTGTATCCTTTATATCTGTAGTCTACCAGTTTACCATATAGTGATGATGAGAGTAGAAATGATCTGAGTATCAAAGAGAACTTTCACTAAAATGCTAGCAAAACTATCCAAGATTGTTACAGGCTGTCAGTGTACTCTGTTACTGGTACTTTGGGAGAAGATGATGACCTTTGAGTTAATGTTGTGGTTTACATTCAAAAATTCTGGATTTCTTTTGGATGTTTCTTCTGCAGTCCTCCTATTAAATTAGTAAGGCAAAGAAACTTAATCTCAAAATAATTGGAATGGGAATATTATACTGTGAAGACTCTTTGTATCAATAGCTCTCAATACTCATTGTGGCTAACTATTTTGATAGAATACTAAATGATGACATTTAGTTTTCAGTTGTTGCCGTGAAGACCGACTGTAGAATTATTATTATTATTGAAAGGAGATTAATTCTTTCCTCCTGTGCGTGGAGTGTTTAGGGAACAGGTGACAGTGTAGACACTTCGTTTTAATATCCTTGAGGTATTATCCACTGTGCTGTCTGTGGCTTTCAAAGTGTGTTACCACATGCAATGATTTCTTACACCTTCAGAAGAAAATAAACAGGCTCTTTTGTCTACCTTACCGTAAAGGGAGACAGAAATCTGCCTGGAGATTCAGGTACATCTGATGTCCCCTTTATTGAACTGTCTTCCTGGAGGAGCTGAAATTGGCCAGCAGTGCTGTGAGAGTACGCATAGCCCAGAGGTCTCAAATAGCCTTGCCTTGTACAAAATAGGTTATTCCAGTAGGGTGACAGAGCTGGTCGACTGCTAAGAGAACTAATCAAAGCAGACACAAACCCAAGTATAATACTAGTTATTAGAAACACTGTTGGCATCAGATTAATTAAATGTAAGCACCTAAAGCGTCCATTTATTTCTTTATCAAAATATCAAACTGGGGAGAGGTGAGACTTCTTGACCTCACTTAACCTTTCTAGTATATTTAAGAGGATTTGTCTTGGCATCCCCCTCTCCAAGGGGAGATCATTGAAACCATTAATGATCATCCTTTGGCAAAATGCCTGGCACCAGTTCTCTCAGAGCAGACTTTCTAAACGTTTATGTGCTTTCTTTAACTCGCATCTGACTCTGAGTGTTTTGAGGAAGCTGGTGGTTCCTGTCTGGGTTTGTACATCATTCTTAAAGTTTATGAGGCTATGTGCTTTGTCTTTGTGGTTTGCATGTCCAGTGTTTTTTGTGGTATCATCTAGATGTTTGGCCTGAACAGCGGTACCTATACACTTAAGGACTTGTCTCTGTAGAGTCATTTGGAGATGAGTGACAAATCACAGACACCTCAACCTTTCTCTTGCAAAGGTGCTAATCCAGAACTAGACTCTCCTTAATTCTCATAGTCCTGATTACAACTGGTCAAGCATTACCTGAGAGTTCAGCAGGGTCTCATGTACTGTACAGCAAAGGCTGATTTGACAACTGTCAAACAAATAAGGTTAGATAGGCAGGTGTCTTTTGGCAGGCGTTACTATGAGCTGTCATACGCAGCAGGTGGTAAGTTGTGGAGAACCCCGTTAAGGTTGTCCCAGTGTTTTACCATGGGCTTTGTTTTAATTTGTTTAACCTCTTCCAAGTAGAGCAGATTGACTGAAGAACTATGAATTATACCTGTCCTTTGCTTGTCATCTTCATGATCTTTCTCTTGCCAAGTGATCTTCTGGCCAGATATTAATCATAGAATGGTTTGGGTCAGGAGGGACCTTAATGATCACCCAGTTCCAACCCCCTCTGCCACGAATAAGGGACACTTCCACTAGGTCGGATTGGTAAAAGCCTCACCTGACATGCTCTTTGAGCACCTCCAGGGATGGGGCATCCTTGACTTCTCTGGGAAAAAACCTTTTTCAGCGCCTCACCACCCTCACAGTAAAAAATTTATTCCTAATATCTGATCTAAATCTATCCTCTTTCAGATTAAAACTGTTACCTCTCATCCTGTCACTACAGTTCCTGATGAAGAGCCCCTCTCTATCTTTCATGTAGGCTCCCTTTAAGTACTGGAATGCTGCTATAAGTTCCCTGACCACCTCTTACATATGTCACTCTGCCCCCAGCTGCCAAAAACTTGCCAGCTGTGCCCAGTACAGAGTAGATAACCTTGGTTTGGTTTTGTGTATGTGAGTGCTTGCAACAGTACAAAGAAACTTGCGAAAATACAGGAGAAGAGTTATCTTCAGAAGTGTTATTTTATTTTTTTCCATTTGTTTATTACTAAGGTTACTTACACAAATCATTTGCTTCAATAAAATGCTTGGAGATGGTAAAATTAGAACTGAAGACTGAGTACATGACTAGTACAAAAGCTCTCATGTGGCTGGATAACACTTATGTGAAGTACGTATCGTGCTAATACTAATTGTACTTTAAGTAAGCAATGCATGTCACTTATCATAGAATTGCCTGGTTCGAAAAGGCCTTTGAGACCATTGAGTCCAACCATACTGGTGCACTATTAATCTGTATTCCTAAGCACTTTATCTACATGTATTTTAAACATCTCCAGGGATGGTGACTCAACCAGCTCCCTGGGCAGCCTATGCCAGTGCCTGACCACCCTTTCAGTATAGAAATTTTTCCTGACGTCCAGTCTAAACTTTCCTTGGCGCATTTCGAGGCCATTACCTCTCATCCTATCACCTGTCAGCTGGGAGAAGACACCAACACTCACCTCACTACAACCTCCTTTCAGGTAGTTCTAGACAGTGATGAGGTCTCCCCTCAGCCGTCTCTTCTCTAGGCTAAACAACCTCAGTTCCCTCAGCCGCTCCTCATAAGACTTGTGCTGCAGCCCCTCCACCAGTTTTGTTGCCCTTCCCTGGACGTGCTCCAGCACCTCAGTGTCTTGTACTGAGGGGCCCAAAACTAAACACAGTACTTGAGGTTTGGCTTTAGTGATGCTGAGTCCAGGGACACAATCACTTCCCTTGGTCCTGCTGGCCATGCTGTTTCTGATACAGGCCAAGATGCTGTTGGCCTTCTTGGCCACCTGGGCACACTGCTGGCTCATATTCAGCCAGCTGTCAACCAACAGTCCCAGGTCCTTCTCTGCCAGGCAGCTCTCCAGCCATTCTTCCCCAGGACTGTAACACTGCAGGGGGTTGTTGTGTCCCAAGTGCAGGACCTGGCACTTGGTCTTGTTGAACATCATGCCTTGGGTCTCTGCTCATGGATCCAGCCTGTTCAGGTCCCTCTGCAGAGCTTCCCTAACCTGAAGCAGATCAACACTTCCACCCAGCTTAGTGTCATCCACAAACTTGCTAAGGATGCACTCAATCCCTTAGTCCAGATAATTGATAAATAGAACAGGACTGGACCCAGCACTGAACCCTGGGGAACACCACTTGTGACTGGCCTCCAACTGGATTTAACTCCATTTACCACCACTTTTTGGGCCTGGCCATCTAGCTGGGTTTTTACCCAGCAGTGGGTGTGCCTGTCCAAGTCAAGCAGAATACTGTAAGAAACACAGTGTCAAAAGGCTTTACCAAAGCCCCGGTACGCTGCATCCACAGCTTTTCCCTAAACCATTAAATGCATAACGTCCTAGAAGAAGGTGAGGTTAGTTTGACAGGACTTGCCTTTCATAAACTCATGTTGACTGGGCCTGATCACCTGGTTGTCCTGTGTGCAATATGTGATAGCACTCCCATAACCTGCTCCATGACCTTTTCGGGCACAGAGGTCAGACTGACAGGTCTGTACTTCCCTGGATCCTCCCTCTGACCCTTCTTGTAAGTGGGTATAACACTTGCCAGTCTCCAGTCAAGTGACACTTCCCAGTCAGCCCGGAATGCTGGTAGATGATGGAAAGGGATTTGGTGAGGACCTCTGCCAGCCCCCTTAACACCCTTGGGGGATCCATAACTTCTATGGTACCAGTTTACTTCTTAACAAGGAGAAAGTAAATAAATTTCCAAGTACAGAGGTTAGCTTTTCAAAAAGCTATGATTTCTTTTCAGTGTAGAGAGCTCTATGGCTTTAGCAAATATGCTTAGTATATCTCATGATTGTGTATGTTTGAATATTTTGACTATATTGATGTAATCTTATGCTTTACCGAGGAAAGAGTAAGTCTCTTTTACGGCCGTAAAACAGTTTCATAGAGGCCAAATTTCATCCAGTCTGAGCCTCATATTGCGTAGGAATTAGGCATCTCTGAGGGTTTACAGTCTGTAACAATCAAGATTTGCATGTTTATGGGTTCTCTAATAGCTAATAATACTGTCCCTTCCATTTGATAGGAATGCAAGAAGAAAATACATAAGAATGTGTATAGGGTATAGATTATGAACATGGAATCACGTAACTTTTTAAAATTAAATTTTACCTGTTTATTTTTTGTTAATTTTTGTTATTATAGTATAGGACCAACTTCTCAGTACTGAGTGAATGGTCAACAATAAGCCATAGTGAAGTTCTTCATACAACTGCTTTTAAGCAGTTGTTTTGTGGTAGTTTTGTGAATTTACTGAAAGAATTCAAGTAGCAGCTTGGAGGAGTGATATTGGAATACTGTCAGAAGAACCTTCAAATTGAATTACAACTTTAATATTCAAACTGTTATTTGTAGTATATGTAAAATGACTTTTATAGATGAAATTTAAAATCAGTGACGCAGAATAGGGTTTATAGTGCATAGGCTTTAGGAAGAGCAAGGCAAAATCTTTGTAGAGCATGTAGCAGAAAGATGCATATTTATTAAATAAAGGAATTTTAAAATGTGAGTATGGTAAAAAAAGGTTCTCACCAATACGTTATTCAGATGATAGTCTGTTGCAAAACACAAATGAAAAATGTTGCTCTGTGCTTTTGTTTTACTAAATATTTAGATTTATTAAAACAACTGAAATAAAATATTTTATGTTCTAAACCAATAAAGAACAGCTTTGTCAAATCTTAGTGCTTGAGGCTTTCATTTCTGGGAGTATGATTCTGTGTGTTCTGATGTTGGTATTACCTGTTTTTCTAGAGAGGTACTGTGCTTTCTTCCTCTCCTTGTCATTCTGCCTGAATTGTCGGACTTGGCCAGTTAGGCCTCTTTCTACCTGATTTAGTTCTATAAATTCCTGAAACCAGAGAAAATCTGTGTAGTGTTCCCTAGGGCTCAGTGGACATACACATGTTACAGAGGCAGCAGAGTAATGTACCAGCTTGCTGCTGGCAGCCTCCAGCATTCTTTATTTCCTATTGTGTAACCCCATTGCCGAGAGGCACCTTACATGACCCCAGATCATTAAGCTTTGTATATTTGGTAAGAATGTTAAGATTTCTGTATTGTTGCAAATATGAGCTGAAAATGTGTTGCTTAATTGTCTCCTTTAAGACAAAAATATAAACCAGAAATCCCTTCTGTCTTGCATCAGTCCATCATAGAACTACCAATTGTTATCATTACAGAGGCAGATCTGGAAGAGAAAACAGAGGGAAGGCCATCCACCATATTGTCACATATATTGTTTCCTAGACTCCCGTGTTCCACAAACATTTCATGGCATGTTCTCTTCAGATCTTAAGCATTTTGTCTTTGGGGATTTCTGTTAGGTTTTTTTGCAATCATCATTTTGTTCTTTGACAGCGTTGTTTGTACTGGATTTAGTAGTAATCTCAATAAATCTGTTTGTCACAGTAAGCCTAATGCAAAACTGAGTACGTGTTGACATTAAGGAGTAGTAACAGGAGGCTGAGAAGCAACAATGGGCTTTGCTTGGCAGTACATGGGTCTGCACCCACTAAACACAATACCGTAGCTGCTTAGGATCATTATGAGGTCTGGGCTTCAAGAGATAGAATCAAGATAGTCATCCTAGCAGAAGGAATTTACATGGGTTGCAAGGGATGGAGTATTGTAATCAGCAACCTTATTCCATTCAAAGTGGAAAATTCATAAGGCTTTGGTAAAAATCTGGGCATCTTAGCAGGAAAGGTCAGATTTTCTTCCACTGCACAAAGTATGGCAAAAACTTTGTTACGAGATAGGTGTGTAGACTGAGACAGAAAGCTGATTTTGAAGACAAAACCCAAATAATCGAGAGAACAGTGTAGTTGCTTTCTAGGTATTTTTGATTTTTTGCATTTTTTAAGCAGAAAAAATATATTTTTTTTAATTACTTAATCTTCTCTTCAACCTAAAATGTCACATAAGTAACCTTTTCGAAGAAAAGTCATGATAAATTAAATACACTTCTCATGATCATCTTAAAGGATTGGGCAGTTACAGCAATCTGAAATACTATGACTTGATAAGTTGATTAGCATATTTTGGGATTTACATGTTCCAGTAGAGCAATTCTTAAAACCACCTGTTTATTTTATTATTCAAAACCATTTTCCAGGAGCTATTTATTAGTTTATGTATTTAGATTTTAGCTTCAGACAGGGGTTAGGTATTAGAAATGAACATTTTAATCAGCAGTGTTTACAGGAAATGGAGACGAATGAGCTCCCAGTTGCTGAAATTCATTTTCAATGATATAGTACTGGCTCTTGGTTCTAATGTTCTCTTACTGTACTTATAAGTAAAATAATAGTCTTCTAGCATTCATTACAAATATAGCATAGCGTCATAGTGAATGAACAGTTGGCCTTATTAGCACTAATTTGTTATGATCAAAGTTGTAGTCCAATTTCAGATTACTACATACTTGATGAATTCATTTGCAGAAACAGCGGAAACTTTGATTATATGCTAGGGGATAGCAAATAGGGGAAACACAAAGAAGAACAGTAGCACTGCCAAGAAAGATTTTGGTCCATACGAGTGGTATGTAATGAAGGTGACATCATTGTTCCTAAAATAAGTAATTATAATGTCACAAATTTAAGATTAATAATTTCATTGCTGAAATAGCCTCTACAGGTTTTTGGTTTTTAAGAATGCTTTATCTCTCTTTATTACTGTTTCCCTTCAGTGATAAACAAAACAAAATGACAATCACAAATAACTATTATGGAATGTATTAATTAACACTTCTTTAATTTGAGATCCTTTTAAGAGATTCTAGTTATACCATAGTGTATTTTATAGTAAAAAATAAAAAAGCTTTTGCGTTTTTTCTCTGTTCGACATACTTTAATACATTTCAAAATGTAAAATTGAGATAATGTGTTTTAGATTTGTATGTATTTATGGAAAATGTATTAAACAATACATCGTAGAGACTGTGATACTAGGAAAGGTAGCAACTTAGTTTTGAAGTAGCGTGGGGAGGATGTGTGGGGGCAGTATTATACCATAAGAAATAACTGTGGAGCCTTTACTTATATGTGAGACTTTTAGAACTGCTTTTTCCTCTTTTTCTGAGATTCATTTTACTGAAAACTACCAGGATATGAACTTAATTACAGTAGCAAGTAGGTGGAGCAGATTGCAAAACAGACAAACTCCGAGAGTTTTGATAATTTTCCCACACTGTCCTTTCCTTTACTCCTGTAGGTAAATTCAAAACACTGGGAATAGAGTTCATTTCAACATATTCCTATCTTTAACTAGTATATTTTTCAGATTTTTTTTTTTTGTTGCATTGCTTGCATCTCAGCTTTGCATAACGTCTTCTCTTATCTCATCAAAAATACCCAACGAGCAAACCCCTCTTATTCTCACGTACTAAGTGCATAGATTTGCTGCTGGAGTTTGAACATTTTTAAATTAAAATATATCGCTGGTTCCAAATATATTGATTTACGTATCTCTCCGTCAGTACTAAGTAGAACAACTTTTCCAATAAGTTAAAAAAGATCTGGCAAGGCAGGCTACATTTAGTGAATTGGTTTAAGTTTATATTTCTGCATGTTGTTTTCTTACTCTTTTGCCCTTTTATCTCAGTCACTGTTATAGGTATTTGTAATGTCCCCTAACTGAGAAAAGATGCAGCCAATTGCTTTTGCAATAATCACTTTTTTTTCAGAATATGTATATGTGAGTTACCAGTGCAAGGACTTTTATTTCTTCTCTGTCTTCTGTACTCTTGCACCTAAAGGTTAAACTACTTCATCTGTCCTAAGTAACTGCGTAACAGATGTGTAGTAGTTGATGGACTACAGGGGCATCCTCTAACTTATTCTGTTAAAACTTCTTTGTCCATATCTTTGCTTATATTTGCTTATATCTGTTCAGCCTTCTGCTGATTGCTTATCTGAAGATCAGCTGAGATTTAAAACTAGGCATAATATATGCTGGTGAACATCAGTCTGGTACAGATCAAGAAAATATTGTGGATTTGAGCCCTTTTTTTTTTTTGTTTGTAAATATACACTTACATCACACTTAATAAGTTCATATAAATCTTTCCGAATGCCAGGTAGCTCCACCTGGCAACTGACCAGTTCCCTAAAAACTGAAGTGGTGTTTTCTTGTTTTTAAATACTGTCATTCTTGTTGCTTAAAATATAGAAAGTCTCTAAGAGATTCTTCTTGGTAGTGGTAGCTATAGGTAGGAGTTTTTTTACCAAAAGACCAAACCAGCAGTCATTTCCTTTTCACTCTTAAAAATTCAAAATTCTCTCTTAATATGGTCTGGCTAGTGTGTATCTAATTGGTATTAAACATGCTTTTAAATCTTAAATAACATGCAAGTGTCTAATACTGTACTAATTTTTAACCTGAATACTTTTGCATCAAGTTGAAAGAATAGATTATGATACCAGCTACTTTGTTTTAGTGAGAATAGGGTAATACAAGAGGGAAGAAAAGGAAAACTTTAGAAACATGGGCCATTGAAAGTCTTTGTTTGAGTGAAGTTTGTCAGCAGAGTTGTAGAGAAACTTCTGGAAAATTGAGTATGTAGTTTCTGTGTTCAGGGATTAGTTATTAGTGATTGCCAAAGCCTTTTATATAGCAGAGGAACATCTCATACTCTGAGGTCTGTAGTATTTGCTCTGTTCAAAGCCAAGAAGAACGATTTATACCAGAGGTGCTTTACATCTGCAGAGACAGTGTAACCTAAAATCGACGACTTTGTCTATCCAAATCACAGTAAGTTGAACTTCTAGGTATCTTATCTTAGACTTTTTTCTGATAATGAACTGAAATGTGTATCTAGAGCCAATTTTTTTCTTGCCTTTTTTTAACTGAATTTTTGTGGATGTGAAGTAGGCTATCATCAGTTTTCTTTTTCTTCCTTCCTGCCTTATTCCAGTATCTTCAGAAATTCCTATTTAACTTGACGATCCACTTACATCTGAATGACGGTCATGTTTAAATGATTGTTAAATACTTCAGGTTTCTTGAAAAGAAGTAACCAGGCTGAGATGACCAACCTTAATCTATTCTCAGTTCTTAGCATTAGAGAAATGCGCGTAGGAGTAACCTTCTAAATGCTTCAACATTTGATCAGTGTTTGTGCCTTTGCTAGACCTTAAAGTCAGTTAAATGTCAGGTGTAAATGTGGAGTTGCAGGTTTTGTTTCCAGTTTCCTACGTCTATATCTGGAATGCATGATGATCAGGTTGAGATAGTTACAGTAGAAACTTCAGAAGTGCTAGTTTTATTTAATTATTGGCCAGTTCAGTTATGTTTAATAATCAGTTTCCTCTTTTACCCTTACTTTTTTCAGAAAATGTTATTTATATTTCAAATTATTATACTTAAAGCTTTTAAACCAATAGAAGCCATACTGGGTTTTTTTTCATGTGGCTAGATCTATGGCTGTAGTGACCTCTAAATCTTACTTTAACTTTTGTCTGATTATTCTGAAAATGTTGTGTTTTCCTATTTTAATAGAGTGTAAGGTTAAATTTCCCTAAGGTACTGATAAAAGATAATGCCAAGAAAATTCTTGGCAAATTTTCAAGAAGGGTATGTGCCTTGAGTTCCAAAAATCATGGGTCAAGGAGGAAGCACAAGTCTTTTCTGGTAGTAAGAATTGGGTTTCTGCTAAGTTTAGTCAAGTGAAGAATGGAGCAGAAAAGATAGTATACTATTTTTTTCTATTTGTACTGTTTATATAAAGTCTGTTTACATCTCTCAGCAATTAATAATATTAATGAAAATAAATATTAAATAAAATGTTAAATAGACTATTAAATATTATTAAATATTAAATAAAGTATTTGTTGTGCTTGCATCTTCATTCTAGCTTTTTTTTTTCTCCATACTTGGATTTTTTTCTGGAAATTCAGCAATTTCATTTTTCATTCCTTCTAATTTCCTCTTGTGTCACCTGTCATCCTTGATGTTTGTGTGGACTACAGAGCAGACTAAATAATACAGTGCTACTAAGTTGTTTGAATATGTAAAGTTTATATATATTTATGTATATTTTCATAAGTTGACTTATGACCCTTATTTGATACTAAGGAAGTTGTATGCCTGTGAAATTAGATCATACGAGGAAATTGTTTTCTAAGGTTTTGTATGTTGTTGTTCCACATGGAAATACATTCTTTACATGTTGCATCCATGTTTAAAAAGAATTAATGATGGCTGTAGCCAGTGATAAAGCCACGTTGCAGCCTTATAGCTATTTCAGTCAAAATAACTAATAAGTAAGAATTCTAGGTCTGCCCTTTTTCACATTACCTGTGGTATTTAAAAAGATTTATAAATAGACTTTGGAGTTAACTTCTTAAATGTCGAAAGTCCACTGACTTCGTGAGAACTATTACATTTAACAGATATTTTTATGGGTTTATTTATTACATTAAAATAGTTCTGAAGAGCTAAGAAAAATATCTCTAGCAATTTAATTGCATTACTTCATGACAATCAGCTAATTGAGACTGAAGCGAGTTGTCAAGTTAATGTCACATCATGCTCTTGTCTTAGTGGACACCACTCAGTTCCATATGTAGTTTTTGGCCTGGTTTTGGGATTGGCTGATGTGTATACCTGCTACTTCAGGACATGATCAGTTATAAAAATGTATTCTGTATAGTGTATTCCTTTCCCATCTGAGTTTTATTCAGGCTTTCTGTAGGGAAAAAAAAACCTGAACAGCAATGCTAACTGTATACTCTGTCATCTGCTTAATCCTTATCCCCTTCGCATTGTCAATACTCATCTAATTCCACTTTAACAACAGTAATTGGCTGATGGAGTAGCAGATATAGATTTGTTTTCCTGATGACTCCTTGACTTTTTTCCTCTGGTAATACTAATAGAATTCGAAATCCTTACTGGTGTGATCATGTCATGAGTAGGTCAACAGTCATGTCAAGGTCCTATTGGAAACTTCATAGCTAACATCTTAATTTAGACTTAGCTATCTTTTTCTCTTGTATGTGCAATTGTAAGCAATTCTTTCAAGTATCACACTCATTCCATTATAACACAATTCGTTTGATGCAAAGGGAGGCACTTCTGCATACGAATTGTTTACTGAATTGTAGTTGCACACACAAATTCATTAAGCATCTTTCCATGTGTGATACATTATCTGAATTAATTTGGGAGCTTGCAGGAAACAAAATATTTCTTGTTTGCTGAGATTTTCAAAGTTATTTCAGTCTTTCAGTTAATGAGAATTGAAATGGATGGTTTGGGTTTCTAATATTTAAGGAAAACATCTTAAAATTTGAAGTGTAAGGTCTTTATGGGGGCTGAGTTCATGCTGTGGTTTCCTGACACTCGAAGGAAAAGGCTTGCCTCCTTATTTCTTGCTTTCTTTAACCCTATCTTAGCTCTTAACCATATCTCACACCTACTCAAGGCCACATGATTTGTCTCATATTTTACCACAGCTCTGAATTGTAAGACCCATTTCTGAGCTATCTCGATTCACTGAAATATGGGAAAACACCCAGACTTTTCTTTTGAGATCAGCTTTCTGATCTTTTTAGTGAACTGGGAGTGATCTGGAGAAGGTCAGGAACATCAACTGTGACAGGGATGTGAAGCTGACAGCAGGATGGAAAGCAGGTTGTGGGACAGCCCCTTTTAGCAGTAGTGAGTCATTTAAGACAGGCTTTTTCCTGATGGGATTTTACCTTTAGTTTTTGATTATTTAAGTTCAAATTGAGAAATAAGTCTCTATGAAATTGTTTGGAAACCTATCTAGGTTTAATCTACTAATGATAGTCTTTCCCATCTCCATAGAACTTTATCCTTCCTGTTACCTGAAACTGCGTGTTTATTTTTTTCACAGTATGTATCCAGTCTGGAAATGGGAAGTATGCCTTGTTGCCTTTCATGGACTTGAAGCAACATTATAGAAGTTTTTCATATTGACTAGAGTAAGAACAGAGTACACTACATATGCTCAAGCTGTCAGAAAAACCTGTAGCAACTGATTAAATACCTTTTGTCTCTTAAAGCATGTCAGATTTAATTGAGTGGTTAAAAACTAGTTTTGGCAGAGACTTAATCTCACTTAGTCTTTTGGCTAACTGAATAGTACTCATTATTGAAAGTGTGCATGCAGTTTTTTGATAGATCTATGCACTTGACCAAGCACTTAAATTTTACAGGGAAACATTTAAATTCAAGTGCTTTGGTAGTCCTACATCAGAAGCAATGCCTATCTTGGGAATTAATGCTGTTAAATCATCAAGGAATGTTAACCAGCCAGAGTCTTACAACCTGGCTGACTGCCCCATCAAAGGCTCCCTCTTTCTCTCCTCTGTCCAAAGCCTTCACTTAGTGAAGTTGTTGACCATAGTGATATGGTCAACATAGTCAATATAGTGAAGTCAGCCTTTAACAGTTCTCTGTCTAATATATTCGCTTGTTCTCTGCATGTTTCTGCATGATTGTTAGGTAGAGATTAGAAAGAGACAGGTATGAGAACACCCAAAGCAATGCATTTGCTGTTTAGCAGGCAAGTTATCTGCAGTTCTAGTTTTTTTTGATGCCAAGCCATGGAGGTCCTTGTCTTGCATTTTAAAGTACAGGTAGGACCTAAACCTTATGCTTTCTAAAAATCTGGCCCAATATCTGTAATGTGCTTACAGAAACATTCTTTTAGTCTAAAAAACAGCAACCTGCTTTGCTCTGAGTCTCAGTCTTTGACAGCTTTCAAGACCCAGCTGGATAAAGACTCGAGTACCTTGGTTTGACCTCAGACATGAGGAGCATAGCATTGGACTAGAGACATCCTGAAGTCTTTTCCCACTTGAATTACTAATTGATTCCAGCCAATGATGCCATCCTGTCATCCTCTTAAATTGGGAAGTACTACATCATAGCTCTCTGATTATGTTTTATTTTCAACTCACTTGTTAAATTAACATTATCCAGTCAATTGTAATACAGACAAGAGGATCTAACTAGATATCCAAGAAAGTGACCAAGAATGGTTTTAATACATATAAGTGTATTTTCTCATTACAAGCAAGTCAATAAATTAATAATTATTTTTATAAGTTAGCCTTTGCTTTACTGTAAAATGAATAACTTTCTGTCAGTATATTCTATGAAATATTTTTAATAGGCATGAGGTCCTTTAAAAAGTTACTATGAAATTTTGTTTCAAATTATAAAATCGGTTAAAAGACTTTTTGACTTGATGTCAATAGTGTAAAAGCTTTGAAAACTTTCATTATGTTGGTTCATCTGAACTTATTTACTAATGTTATTCTCTAGGGAAATATTTTCTTAATTTATTCCTAAAATATATTAGAATTTATTGTGGTTGAACTTGTTGGCTTTCGGATTCTATTTCTTTCTGTCTTATTCAGGGTAGAATACGTTCAGTCAGCAGTATGATCTTTGTTTCAGTAAAGAGCTTGAACAGTCTTCTATTGTAGTCTGTCCCTACCAGCACCCTGAAGGTTAACATTTTATTCAGTATCTTAAGGAAAAGTTAAATGGAACAGCTGCATTGGCTTACCAGTTTAAGTCCCTAAAGGAGGTGAGGGTAAGAAGATGCAAGATCTCAGTTTGATTCTGCTCCTTTCACCTGGTGGAATAGTTCAGTATTTTATTGAAATTACTCAACTTGAATTTGACCACTCGCTTACACCCTCCCACTGCTCAACATTTCAGGGGGTTGAATCAGCTCACTAAATCTGATAAATGTCATAGCTGGAGGAAGGTGCCAAGTGATAGAAGAGGAACATAGAAAAGGGTGGATTAAAAACACCATTTCCCCTCTCCAGTTGCAGTATGAAGTTAACTTAGCCTAAGCAGTGCTGCTAGATATAACCTAGTCTAGAAAAGATAAATATTGAAAGAAAGCAAGCAAAAGTATTGACTGATTTAACTTTTACTATTTTAATTGGAGGACTTAATCAGTCATTTCTAACTTGATTACAGCTTGGGATTTTTGTTCTTTGTTGACTTAGTTACAAATTTGCAATTTTTTTTCTTCTCACGTAGTATAGGTACTTTCCATATATAAAAAAAACACTGTCCCTAGCACAATGAGATAAAAACATATAAGCAAAGGAGATTGAGGGAAATAATATAGCAGGGTATTTGACTATTGGCTAGTAAATAAGAATAAGCTGATTTTTTTTTTTTAACTTGTCACTATAAATCAGCTGCATTTCCAATGAGCAGTATGGCAGATGCAGGTCTTCCAAAGGGAATTAACTGGACGAAAGGTGAAAGCTGTACAGATGAGTTCATGAAAAATGCTGTGTGCACAAGAGGCAGAAAGAGATAAAGAACTGCTAAATAAATGAATAAATAAATAATTTTATTTTCGTTTTTTTAAAAAAGAAGGAAAATTTGGCTTCCATGACAAGGGAGAAGGCCATGGCATGAGAGAAAGCAGGGGAAAATGTGTGGGGGATATGAAAAATGGTGGAAGGCTTGAACTGGATTTTTGTGGTATTGGTGGTGGAATTCAAAATCCCGTAATCTTTGAGTCTGAAACCTGAACTATTGCCTGAGATGAGAACAGCAGGAAAGGAGAAAGACTGGGGTATCAGTATCACTATTGGTCACTATTTTGGAAGGTTATTAAAAGCTTTTTTAAGTGGAAACAAAAAACAGGTAGTTTGGATTTGATTTTTTTCTTTTAGAACTATATTAGTATTAAACTGACCCCAAGATGTCTGGGTTAGGATTCAGGAAAGGAGTTGGGATCTGAGTTAGATGAAAGCTAAGAAATGGAGGATAGGCACATTCAGGAACCATCAAAATCAATGTTCTACACTGCAGAACCTCAACTATCTTTCATTTTTTTTAGGCTGCAATGCTAAACATCCTCTAGAGTGTGAACCTAGCTTGGTGTAAGCCCAGCAGATGCTTTGAGTAGTTGCTGAAGGAGGACCCCCTCTGTTTGATTCTGCTGCAACAGAAATTAGCTGAAACACTGTTTAGAGAGAATTCTGAGTGTGTTGTTGAAATTACTTTCCATTTCAGTTAGGCAGAGCCCAGGACTCATCTGCTGACAGACAGGAAGTCTTAGAGTTTCTCTAAAGATTTCTACGTAGGAGAAAGTTCAATGAGAAATGGGTGTTTAGAGCTCTCTGTCATAGTAAAGTTCAGATTGTTGTGTGATGTGCACAGCCATGCCTTATTGTGTTGGAAGTGGTGACTAACAGCAGTAAAGGATCTGGTTCTGTGGACATTGTTTCATAGGATCTAACTCTTAAGAATTTGATTTTGGAGCCTCAACTCTTTAAGCACTCACAAAGACAGTGGGAGTGATCCAGAACAGCGATGTTAGCTGTCTCTTTTGGCAATTTCCTTTCCTGTCTTCTGTCACCATTCTACTCCTAACAGGCTTTACTCTGTTGTTAAAGGCTTCACGTTCTGTATACAAGTATTTTGAGTAATGATATAAAATATAACACTTGTGTATGTAAAACAATATCATTCATTTAATTTTCAATTTAGGTTTTTCAGTTATCACATTAAAAGAAACCTAAGTTTCTATGAAGTAGAGTTTTCTATCAAGTGAGTTTAGGAGCTCACTTTAATTGGTTGCTTACTTCAGCCTGAATTCGTTCTTTCCTTCAGAAATGTCTTTTTGTGCTTTCGTACTGTCACAACATAATTCTGTTTTCAAGCCTGATTTTTATGGTGGCATAATTACCAGACAGAGTACATTGATACAAAAAAAGACATCTACTGGTTTTGACACTGAGAATTAATTATGAAATAAAAGACAGATTTATGCTCAGGCTAGAATTAGCCTAGCAGTTCAAAATACAAGCAGTCACCTTGGAATCACGTAACAAAAACTGACACCCTTTCTTTTACTATAGGCTAAATATATCTTGTGAACATTTGTTAGATAAATCATCTGTGCGTCAATTCTATCTGTTATTCTGTTTAATTTGGAAAATAGTTGTTGCTTTCCTTTGAGAAGCACAGAGTTCATGTTTGTTAAATACTTAAAAAGATACTGGTTATGCTTTTTTGAAGTGGTTTAGATTATTATCAGAGAGGTTGTTCATTCCTACTAGAAAAAGGTGACATTCAGCACATCATTGGTAGCCAATTTTAAATGAAGTAATGTTTCAAAAGAATATCTATAATACCAGTTTTGAAACCCTTTAATTAGTTTTTACATGATATACCTTGCACAAAGTGCTGGCATGGTATTTTGCTCTTGTTCCTTGCAAGTGAGCACAATTTGAATGCCTTTAATGCAACTTTCCTTATTTGATGGCAACAAAGACTCCTGCAAATATCTCGCGCTGGTGAATACAGAAAAACATTGTGTTAGCGTGTTAATCTTGAGCACACAAAGAATCACTGGAGGGTAAGAGGAGGGCATCTGTTGGATAAGCTTTCAATATGATGAGAGTGATAAAAGACCTATGGTGCAAAAAACAGCTAATCTCTTACAGTATGTGATTAAAACTAATGCATATCTTCTTTTCAAAATTTGTTTATTGATGCAGAGGGGAATATCCCTGTATTTCCTAAGCAGACAAAGAGAGGACGAACTTTTGAGAAAACTGGCCATTGTAAGGTGCCACAATTTGTACTGGCTGCAGTGACCACTTTAATTTTTTAGGCCTACATATTCTGGGTGGGTTATTTTTGTGATGGATTGTCACTGCGATGAATGATCCCTTACTACCTCATCTATGTATTTGTCAGTACAATAATAGTTGTAGGTTTTAGACATCTATAGATGACTTCTTGGGAGCTTAAAGAGGTTATAAATCTTGGAGTTTTGCATAGCTAATAAAAAAAGCTTCTTTTATTACAAAGAGGGAGTGATTATGAGAAAGAAAATGAAGATGCTGAGAGATCACCTTTGGAAATCAGTAAGTAATTTCTTCATTTCCTGTTGAATAACATAGGACAGACAGTCCTCATGCGTTTTCTAGTTCCAGTTCCAATGCAGATTGGACCTTCCTTTAGAAGATGGGCATTTTAAAAGATGTGGAAAAGACTTTAAACAATTGACGTTGTGTTCAGGAAAAGCTTTATCATTTATGTACATTATGAAGATGACTGGCAATTAAAATATTTACAAAATAGTATGTAAACACTTTCCTAGGCTACCTTCTGCTTATTTGGCAGTGAAGCTACCAGCAGGTGGCTGTTGATTATTCTTCAAACTTATGAAAACTACATGTAGACCTAGCTGATAGCTGCCAGAAAGGGTATTCTTAGGTTTTGTTCATGAATGTTCAGTACGTGCACGAAGGAGCTCTTTAGAGCTTTATTCAAGCATTAGCTATTCCTATGAGATGGCAAGCATTAAGGCAAGACTAGAAGTTTTGAGTTAGCATACATCCAAGTTTATGGGAAGTCAGTTCTGGGCCATCGTCCTTTGCTTGATATTTAAGAAGTTGCATACATAAAAATACATCTTCAGTGTGCACATTTTCTGAGTGTTAACAAAAGGCAGACATGACAATCTGGGTTTAAATCTTTGTGTCTTAGTTTTGTGCCCAAACTTGTGCTGTTGCTTAGTGCTTCCATTATGCAATGCATATCACTTTAGTTACCAGCGATGGTGAAATTTCATTTAGGCCTAAACACATACATGTGTATTCATATGTTTTTCATAAAATGGAGGAAATTGGGGGGTTTGGTGTCAATTATTGGAATGAAAGGAATGGGGAATGTAATCAGTTCCTTGCTCATTAAATTCAAAAGCACCTGCTGTATTATTATTTGGCTGTAAACCAAAAAAAAGAATGGTTTAGTTAAAACTGGGGGAGGTGAAGGAGTGAAAACATTTAATCAAATTTATGCAGCTTCGTGAAAGTTACTGGAACTAAAGTAGTTGGTGATATAATGTATGAAGTCAGAGTATTTTGCTGTGCTGGAGAAAACTAATGGAAACATTCACTTGGGGTAAGACAAATGGTATTAAATGAGAAAACACACCATGAATTGCAAATGGAGCTGAGTTAATTTGTTGCTACAGTAGTGTTGCCCTACTGTTAAATGAAGGCTGTGTAATTATCTTGCTGGCAGAGATAATGTCAAAACCTCATTTCTCCTTACATGCCTCATTTTTACATGAGGGCTAATTGAGCTGCAAGGTGACAACTGATTATATATGGCTATCATCAGGTCCTCGTGCTCAATTTGCAAATAATGTTATCTTTTTTAAGTGATGATTTTTATCACATGTCAAATTAAAGCATTAAAAAAGCTTTTTAAAGCTGTTTTAGTAATTTGTAGCATTGCATTTCTGTCACCATTTTATTTATATTTTTCAGCGTTAATTCTTCCTCTGATTCTTGTCATCCATTTACTGGCCATTGCTTTATAGCACAAACAGGTGTACTAGTCAGTTTCCTTCATGCCTCTTGGTACTTATGAATGAAAGGACACTTTACAATCCAAAATATAGTAAGTTTTCTTTAACTTTTCTGTTGAGTTTCTTTTTTATTGGAATTACCTCTGAATAATTTTTGTTTATAAATATTTGATTTAACAAATATCTAGATTTAAAGCTTGTCTTCCGGCCCAAAGAAGCCTGAAGATGCTGTGTAAAATAAAAGCATTCCCTCTCTACCTGTTGTCTTCGTGAATACCAAAGGGACTACTTTATCAATGCAGAACTGAAGACTAACACCTTTTGGCTGGACACTTTTTCTTGGTCTGCTTGGTCTCTTCTTTCTATCAATGCAGTACAGTCTCTTTTTAAGATCTCCAAGTTTTTTTAATCTGGCTACATTCACAAAACCTGAAGTTAAGCCGGTTCATTTTGCATTCCACTAATGTAAAGAAGCAACGTGGATTTCCATGTTTTTGCCAAAAGCTGTTGAGTTCAAGAAGCACCTAACAAGCCATAGAAAGATCCTTGGGAAAAGAACTGTATAAACCTGGCATGAATCCTGAAAAAAAATAATTCACAACTCTTCAGAAATGTCTGCATTATTTGGGAACACTATTTATTTATAAAATATATGCAACAAATTTGGCACAAAACCTACTCTGAAGTTATCTTAGTATATAGCCTACACTTTTTGCCTTCCAGATACAACTTGTTCTTAAATGGAACCTGGCAAGTGTGATGTAATGACTGTCTTGTGTTTCAGAGTACTCACACTCTTACCAGGGATTTGATTGTAGTCTAAACGGTATTTTATAACAAATTTAAAATAAGGAAATATTTTTAATTGTATAATGAAAAAAATAGACTCAGCCAGTTTGTGTTCCATTAAATAGTTTTCAAAAAAAAACCCCCATCATCATTTTTGATTGATCTTTAATAATGTGAAACCCTCCTGTTTGCCAAGGGTTCAAAGCAAATGCACACTTTCATTCTCAGATGTTTTATTAAAAATAAATATATATTTTTGTGTTTTTAAGTATATTTCCTTCTTCATCTGACATGATAAGAGTTAAGCCCTGACTTGGACTTTTAAATAAGTGAAATAATGATTCAAGACTAAGTAAACAGTCTTCTACTTTTCTGCTATTGCCTAATATAAAGTATAAATCTTTGCTTTGAGATGTAGCACCTGAAGGTGCTTTTCTTATACTGACACACTTTTCCAGACTATTTGTATCTTGTAGTTTAGGAAGGGTACCTCTCTTTGTTGGAAACCTCATGACTAAATCCTTAAGTCATTTTACTTTATTAAGTAGTTCTGCATTTGGTAATTAAATGATGCTGCTTAAAAAAAAAAAAATTACTCCAAGACAATTTCTTGTCTTTTGCTTGTCTGACATGAGAGAAGGGGGGGAGAAAGAAACCAAAGAGCTTCTCCTAGATGAAAGGAGTTACTTGAAAGTGAAATGTGCAAATCCATCAGTGATATTTTAATAATGCTGGGTCATGTTGAGTTCTGAATAATTTAATCATTTGGTGTATGTTTGCACTTCTGTATGAGACTTTGGAAAATACCTTTTTAATAACTAACTTGAATCCTGAACTGTTTTTTAATAACCTCAACATTCTTGTGGTAGTTTTATAAATCTGAGAGTGTATAGTAAGTTTATAGTTATTAAATTCTTCATAAATATAACACAACTCTTCCTCATGCAATATAGCTAATGTAGGAACTGAAAGGATACTGCCAATCTAACAATACCAGAAAATTTAATTTTTTTCCTTATGATTAAGCGTGTGTAACCATTAACCAGATCAGACTAACCTTTTGTTTTTATTTTTTGAAAGCTGCATTTTTTGAATGACTTCTAGTTAGAAACATTTCTGCTGTATTTACTTAGTACTTACTGTGAGGTCCTAGTTCCGCCCTGATGACCTTCAGCCTAGCTTAAGCCTGAATGGAATTTTAATTTTAATATTTTCCTTCATTGAGCCACTTCACTAAAACCTTGACTTGTTTCCTTCCCCCTTAAATGACCACCTATAATAAACAGCAGAAGTCTTACTTATGGTTTCCATATATTGAGTTTTAGGGGGTTTAAAATATTGTGGATATTGCAGAAATTAGCAGGTTTTCTTAATAATATATCCTCGATTGCTAAAAGAAGATAAACCCATGCTTGACAGGGTTTTCACTTCAGATTATGGTAATTGTTCTGATAATGAAAAAAAAAACTTCAGCAGAAAGCAACCGATTTCCGCTTTTAAAATACTTATGCAGTAAGAAACCCATGGTAAAAGTATGTGATTCTTAGCTTAAGAAAACAATTCCATGCAACTTATTTTTTTTATTTCTTTAACATTCGTACGTTGTGCATTGTTTTGTTTTGTAGTCTTAAAGCTTGTCTGAAAAGTATGCTCCCATTGTACTTAAAATAGAATTAATTCCTTATAGAGATGAAAAATAAATAGTAGGTTACAAATACAGAAGTTATGACACCGACTCACTGGATTCTGAAACAGGTGTACTGTTTTATTGTGTTGTTAAAGAATTCAGCTTCTGGGATGTTCTAAAGCATCTGTGTATTGTAACTGTAAACAAACTCTGACGTTCCAGAATGTCCAAGATAATGGTTCCAAACATATCAGGAGTAACATCAGTGGTATTTGCTGCAGATGCTTGTGAGGACTTGCGGAGCATTGTGGATGTTGGGTTGCCCTGGCTGGTGACCTCATAATTTCTAGAAGCAGGTGGAGGTGGCAATTATAGCTATGGCCACTATCTTGAACCTTTTGTAGTAGGTGATGAATTGTAAATGGCTAGACCTGGTGCACAACAATAAACTCAAATAAATCTTCAATGTGTAATAATGACAAGAGTGAAAGACTGGCAGTTATAACAAGGCTGCTGTTGTCACCCACTTTACTGTAGTCTTGATATCCATCATTATCAGCTGGAGCTAGCTCAAGAGTCGGACAAGAAGGTCTGAAGAAGGATGAGTTCTTTGTGCTGAAGCGTCCAGTAGGTCCCATCTGGCAGAGAGTAAATGGGATATTTTTGCTTGTTCACTGGGCCAGAGCTGTCCATCATTTTGGGCACATATCTGATCACTTCATGCTGAGGGACAATGTGGCTTTGTGCTGTTTGGTATAGCTATGGCAATTAAAATAACTAGATTTTTCATTTATTTTAAGCTTCAGTTTTACCTTAGCCAAAGGTGATCCTAAGAAGCAATTATTAGCAGAGCTTTTTATTTCTTTGAGTCAGGAAGTCAAGTTAGACCAGTCAATGCGAAGTTACTGAAAGTTTGTTTTAAGCTGGTAATGCAAAAAGATTTAGAAATATGTGCACAATGGAGGATTTTGTCTCTGTTTACCCAGTAGTGTGCTTTATACTAACTGAAAATATCAAAATAGAATACAGAAACTGGTGAAAATGAATAAAATCTTAAATGCTACTACAGAAGTAGCAGGGTTGCTTTGCCTGGCAAGTGTCTTGTAATTATTATAAATCCTAATTGTCATAATGCATCTTAACGTGATACTTTCCTCTGCTAAGTAGAACTCTGCTGGGTTTACATCACATGTGTAGATTTCAAATATATTTATCAGACAAGCATGAAGGATTATTAAAAAAAATGTTGTACACCAGAAATAAAATGTGAAAACTGAGTACTTCTTAGTTTAATGTGGCAGTTTATCTAATATTAATTTGATCTTTAGACTTTTCAGTGGGATCATAGGATTAATCAACAGAACATGTTAATCGACAAATCCCAGATTGATTCCCCTCACCCCTAGAGGTGTAGCACTTCATCAACAGAAGACAGTTGTGTTTCTTGAATATTAATTTATGAAGTCCATATAATTACACTTTGTAAACTTGTTTTGTACTTGTATTTTAAGACACTTAGTTGCAAGAAAAAAAGTCCCATCATATGTCATCATTTTACAATTAAGTTGATTTTGTTAGATGTTAAAATTTTATAATGTCTAGATTGGAAGCTTCTTAACAGCAGTTTCTTCCGTAAAGCTGTCTTATTTTGCATTCAGGGTAGGTTCTTACAAAGCTTAATCCTGGCTTTAAAAGATTCAAAGTTCTGAAGTGAGGCATTATAGATATGTAGAGTGAGGTGTACTTTTAATTTTAAGAGTATTAAGTACAATGGGAGAATATTATTCTAGCATGTATGTTCTTTTATTTATATTACGAAAGTGTTACAGCAGTGTTATATTTTACACATCCCTCAGCTTGTGTGGTAATAGTTGTTTTACAAACATTTTAATGTCTATGATGATAAAAAGTCTTTTGAGATCTCCTTTCTTCCACAATGCAGGTTCAATAGCTGATGTCCAGGTCAACTGACATACCATCATTCATTTTTTCCTTATTTCATAATAAATCTTGAAGCCAGGAGGCATCAGACCCATGCAGATTTCTCTGAATTTTAGTGTCTTGATGGAATAACAACTTCCAAATTTAAAGTAGCAGCATATTTCATTCCCTCTCTGTAGACTTAGCTCAAAACAGCGGTAACCGTGTGAAAATACATGTCAAGAATACTGTTTTCTCATATTGGAATTTAGGCAATTTGTTTTCAGTCAGAGAGCTGTTTCTAACCTATTTTTGGAACCCCTCTGTGGCCTGACCATACGTTCTGACATAATTTATGGTGGCACTGTAACATATGGACTTTTCATCATTGTCCAGCTGAAATCCTCTGTTGGACATGGATGCCACCCCCATACACAAGCTCCCAAGGCAGGTGTTTTGGACTACTGTTTAGTTTTCTGTAAGCTGAATTCATCAGTGTGTCTAGCAAGGTGTCAGGGTTCTTCTGTTTTTTTTTCTTTTTAGCACTAGTGTGATGTTTCTTGTGTGTATTTTATCTGCAAATTGTCAGTTAAGTTTGGAATTTTTTATAAAATACGCACAGACTCATCAGTAGTTACTTTATCAGCTTTGTGTGGCAAGATTTTTGTAGCAGGAGGGCTACATGGGTGGCTTCTCTGAGAAGCTGCTAGCAGGTTCCCCTGTGTCTGACAGAGCTGATGCCAGATGGCTCCAACAGAGGCCCACCATGGTCCAAGGCCAAGACCATCAGTGACAGTGGCAATTCCTCTCTGATAACATATTTAAGAAGCAACAGGAGTTTTGGACAGACAGAGGAGCGAAAATGTGCAAGAGAGACAATTCTGCAGGCAGCAAGGTCAGTGATGAAGGAGTAGGACAAGGTGCTCTAGGCTGTGGAGCAGAAATTCCCGATGTAAGACCAGCCCTTCCACTGCAGTCCATGGTGGTTAACAGTGGAGGAGATTTCCACCCACAGCTCATGGAGAACCCCATGCTGGATCAGGTGTGTGCCTGAAGGAGGCTGTGACCCTGTGAGCAGGCTCTTGGCAGGACCTATGGAGAGAGGAGCCTATACTGGAGCCAGATTTGCTGGGAGGACTGGTGACTCCACTGCATACACATGCTGTAGCAGTCTGTTCCTGAAGGATTACACCTTGTGGAACGGACCCATGCTGGAATAGTTCATGAAGAACTGCAGGCAATGAGAGGGACTCACATTGGAGAAAGTCATAGAGAACTGGGAGTGGACCCCGTTTAAGATAAAGGAAGAGTGTGAGGGGTCCTCCACCTGAGAAGGAAGGAATGACAGAAATAATTTATGATGAACTGACTGTAAAACCTGTTCCCTGTCATCCTGCACTGCTCAGGGTGGGGGGGAGCAGAAGGTAGAGAACCCAGGAGTAAAGTTAAGCCCTGAAATAAAGGAGGGGTCAGGGAAGGTGTTTGAATATTTAGAGGTTTTTATTTCTCGTTATCTTACTCTGATTTGATTAGTAATAAATTAAATTAAATTATATTTCCACAAGTAGAGTCTGTTTTGCCTGTGATGATAATTGTTAGGTTATCTCCCTGTCCTTATCTCGACCCACGAGCCTTTCATTATATTTTCTCTCCCCTAATCAGCTGAAGAGGGTAGTGATAAAGTGTCTTTAGCTAATTGTGGGCTTTTCTAAAAAATTAGCAAATGTAGAGATATGACTGAATCCCAATTTTCCTTGCAGAACTGAGGCATTTGAGGCAGGGTTCTAGGCAAGTTTCTTTCCTGACAGAATTAGATTTCTGAAACTTCTAACAAGAAGAGTACTTAAAGTTGCATAGCCATGCTGATTGACAATGCTGGAGGTGGTGGGGGCAGAAGCACCATTTGGTCTTCGCATAACTCCTTACCATTTGAAGAGGGTGAGTGAAAGTTCTGGGTTCATTGCCCATCTCTGCTAGGAAAGTTCTTTTTGCATCTCAGCAGGCAGCCTCTGTAACAATCATCTTATAGTGCTGTATGTGGACACCATTCTGTCTTGCTCTTGGATGGAAGGTAGGACTATGGCTACGAAGCAAAGCAACGGCAGCATAGGTTGGTTGAACTCCTACATTTCTCTTATTTATGGGCTTTCTTCTATAACTGTCTGTTTTAGTGTATGAATCTACACATAGAACTGTTTATACATAATTTACTGAAATGTAGGCTGGATTAAGACATTGCTTTCCTTTAGCGCCTGCTCTGATGACCTCGCACCTTCTTCGCCTTCTTCAGTTTGGATGTCTGGCTAGATTTTCTCTTTTTTTTTTTTTTAAGCAAGCAAACAAAAAGAAAACACAAAAAAACCCCAAAAAAAAATCTCCATAATTGATTTGGCATCAGAAATCAAGTTATAATACTGATGATTAGTTGAATCAATTAATGCATTTAATTTATGATGAAATTTTCATATTAATATGATGGACTTGAGCTACTGCGGTGATGGACTCTTAAAACTTTTGCATGGTGTCAGTTCTCACACCCAGCTTGATACTGGTTGTTACACTAATGCATTTATCACCTGTTATACTGTAAAGATATTTTTCTCTCTTCTGCAATTACACTTCTCTGTTTCTTTACTCGATGGTTATTTAGTGTGTAAAGAATTAGTACAAAAAATGCACATAGATTCATAATTTTGTTCAAAGACACCTATTGTTTAAAAATTACAATGGAAGCAGTTTCTGGCAGGAGTTTTTTAGTGTGTTCTCAGCAGTGCAGGTCTGTTTTAACTTGAGACCTTTAAACCCTGTTACAAGTTTTGCTTTCAACAATTATTTCCATTTTTTTCAACTGTTCCTTCATCGACCTTCAGACCATAAAAAAAAATTCTCAGGGATTTTTGAAACATGACAACCATCTTGCCAATCTAGGAATCTTCAGACAGATGTACTCCTGCCTTGTTGGTTTGGTTTGTTTCAGTGGTGCTTATATTAAAAAGTAAACCCAAAGAAAGAATTCTTACCAAGGAATAGATGGAAACGCTTACAGTAGTACCTCGTTTGACCCATTTTGTACAGATACGTTGCAACCCAACATAGTTTTTCTTCAATATGGTAGAGCAAAAGCACCTTTTACAATATGAAGATCTCTGCACCAGAAAGTGAGCTGAAAATCTAGACTAATTGCATGATAATGTTCAGACTCTTAACCTAGATATATCATTGCTGATATTTTTAATGACCTGGCTGCTCTGGCATTTGTGCTGTTTGTGTTTGCAGAATCTTGCACTCTAGAAGAAAAATATTTCATCATTTAAATCTGCGATGGAAACTAGTTATTTGGATGTAATCCACAAGATAAGTTGTGAAAGATTCTGGAATCTATTTAAATGGTCTTTCATCACATCAAACAAAGTTTTTAGAAAGCCTATGTAGTTACACATGATAATTGTATAATTGCACATCTTAATTATATTACTTAGCAAGTTACGTGCATTTGCACTAATTATACTACTTAAGTGTTTAATTGCTAATTTATAGTTACATATTGGGGTGTGAGACTTTAATCTGCTAGCTGAAAGCAAGTTTTTAGCTAACATTCTACAAATGTAGTTTTGTTTAAATTAAATATATTAAAAATATATATACATAAAAAATGACGGTATACAATTGTGGTGGTCTAAGTTTGAACAGAAATAAGAAAATGGTTGTCTAAGAGAAATATTCATGATGATAAAGCTGAAGACAGGATAGGGATATACCAGCAGATGGAATACCAGAAAGAATTTAGTGTACTGTATTGTTTTTTAATTCTTATAGCAAAGCAGAAATAAAAACAGTTTTTATAACAAGAAATTATCCATGACTGGTCTTTATCTCCACCTCACACAGTCCTTCACTCTCACCTCTAATATTCCAGTGACCCATCTGGGCTATTGTTACTTTTTTTTTTAATATATGTGGCATTCTTATTTAATAACTGTGGAGAATGCTCCCAGCCTTTGTCGTATTAGTCAATAGTGTGTGTCAGCTTTGACTTATCTTTCTTTCTAAATCATTTTATTTGGCTGTCTTGCTAAGAGTCAGCTTTTCTTTTCCTGTCTTTTTACACAGTTTTAATCTTTTGCTCTGGTTCCCATCTTTCTGTATTTCAGTTACAGTTTCTTGTCTAGCCTTGTCAAAATCATTCTTGTCTGTTTATATGTGGTTATTAGCTGAATGTCTTTGCAGTATCATCCTTCCACCGCCTTCCCCTGTATGTCGTGTTTCCCTCTGTCAATTTCACACTAAGCCAGCAGTATGGTGTGAGTTAAGATGTGAGGAACCAAAGTCCTATCACTACTGTTCAGTCAGTGTGTTCTCCCAAGGTGTCGTCTTTGTGAGATTATCAGTTGTTTCATAGCATGCAGCTTCCTCTGCTTTTTTTGAGAAAGAGAAGGCCCTCACTGTGACATTTTTACAGATGTCAGTCCATCCCCTTGAACTAGTTTTGATGAACTAATATTTTCTGAGGAGGGGAGATGGGAGTTTAATGAGTTAAATAATTCAGAATCACCAAAAACAAGCAGCCTCTTTTAAAAAGACAGCTTGAGAGCTGTGAAAACTACTTGCCACAATAGCAACTTCAACTAATTTCCTGCATGCTAGCCACTGTGACTTACTGTTCAGGGTTTTTTTCCAGTTTTGAATTCTTTGTTTTTTACCGTTTAGTGTCTTTATCGGACTCTGGTGGAGACCACTAGGAATATGTCTATTGAAAGAGGATTCCTCATGTGTGATTATTTCTGAGGATGATCAGCTGTGATTTTAATCCATTATATACATATCAGGTGGTGTATTGAGTTTTAACTAATGATAACTTTTAATAGACCTGTCAATGCAGTATCAAGTCAGATTCTTTAGGGAATTCTTTAGGCCTAGATATATTTCTTAACCCCTATATGACGCAGCAAGTGTATTCACCCTAAAACAACTGTGTTATCTCAGCTGATAAGACTTAAGATGTTCTTCCAAGCATGCCAAGAGGATCACTGTCCATTCTCTGTTTATGATGAAAGAGATGGTGTCTTGCTCCAAAACCAGGCAATAAGCCTTACTTATTTTTCATGAACACCATTCTATATCAGTGATTCTTCTGTGTGATGCTATTTGCTTCATTTGCATAATTAACACCAAAGTGAAATCTGAGTGAGATGAAGAAGAGTTTTATTTTTGCTGAAGAGCTACATATGTGTTCTGTGTGAGTATAAGACTTTTGAGCACGGAAAGTAAACAAATTATCAATTTTATTTATCGCTCCCCTGAATAGATGCAGACTACTAGCTTGATAGTGGGATCCTCAATTGAATGCTTGGTCCTTCCTGTGTAGTCATCATTAATATTTGTTTAGTCTTAGTTTTCGTGAAAAAGTATTCTTTCTACAGTCCCTGAACTATGGCCTATATTCACTCTACTACATAATTGTATGTTTATGGAAGGTATTCTCTGATAACAGTTCTTAAAATCTCATTTAGTTTGTGAATATTTCAGTAGGAAGATGTTTTTACAGCTTTTTAAGTGGTTGGGTAGTTACTGGATCATTTTTCAATAAAAGTTTAAGGGATTGTTAAAGAATTCAGCTTTTACTCTTTAGATTTTAAGAATTTCCTCGTATACCTTCTGACATTTTAGTCTACTTCTAGGATTGTGTGTTCTAGTTTTCAATTGGAATAGCTTTTGTCTAATAATTGTTTTGTTTATATGAGATGTGACATACCGTACTCCTAAATACATGCTTTCAGGAAAAGGAATCTTGCTTTTTAAACAAGAAACAAAGACATATGTATTTAGTACTGAAACATTTTCATTTCTTCATTTCTTTACAGTTACCTGAAGTAACATACTAGCATGTGAAATGATAAAATTCTCAATATATGACATCTTTGTTAAATTCTCAAGTTTTTATCAAGGCCGTATTTTGTGGAGGATGCAAATCCAAAATAGAAAAACATTGGGAGACTCTATTGAAATAGTGCTTTAATTTATAATGTATAGTCTATACAGACTGTATAAACTATATAAAGAATCAAGCAATCATGTCTTTCAGTGTTATCTATTGCCATCATTCCCCATGCATTGAGGCTCTCACTATAGCTATTACTATAAAACGTTCCCTAAGTACATAAAGGCTCTAATCGTTAAGATTTTTATTACCAGCCACACATACAGAGCTGCAAATTGCCTTGTTTCAGATTTATTATGTATTACTCTAGAAATTCTATAAAGATCAAAAGAACTGATTACAATGTTGACCTTTGCATTAACTCATCTGAATTTAAATTCAAGTGTTTGATTTGGGAAAATAAGTCCATTTATCATAGGTCTGCTACTGAGGGGATTGTGCAGCCCTGATTGGGAGTGCTGAGACCAAATTTATTTATTGAACGTGGGCTTGAAAATTGTTTGTAGGACAAGAGGAACAAAAGTTTGACCTGCTGTTGTGTTGCACCCAGGGAACAATGTGGCAGCTTCCCTTTTCTAATATCTAACGGTCTGCTCTGCTTTGCTTAAGAAGCAAAAGATAGTTACATACGTTTGAACTATAAATACTTTGAAAATGGAAGCCAATGAGCCTTTTCTCACTGTGAGATAATTAACTGTTAAATACAAATGTTAATCTAGCAGCATTGAAGATGACATGCGGTATTCTGGATCTTAACATTTCCTTTTTCAAGTATATTTGAAGTTTACTGTCTTGGAAACATAAATATTTATATGTACACGTTTTAGAACTGGCTCCTCATCTAGTACAAGGATGGTAGCTTTATCAATTAATTAATTGTAGCTCATTTAACGTGTGTATTTATACCAGATGAAAACTTGTCCCTTCAGAAAAGTAAATAAGGATAAAAGAAATTTGAACTGCTAGAGCTGGAAGTAATGTATCCCTACAGAGTCTTTGTAGTAGCATTCACTTTCTTGTGAAATGCTGAATGTGAGGGTTTTGTCAAGTGAGTGCAATTTACGCTTTAAACTATCAGAATTAGCAATTTCCTGGGCTTAAGCTAAAGTGTCAGTGTATGAGACTTAAAGGTATTTCCAGTCTGGTTTGAAATAAACATATTATGTAGCTTAAGCTTCAAGGTAATTAAATTCAGGCAGAATGTAAGTCCTTATCAGTTCATCAGGCAGTGATAGCAGGTCTGTAAATAGTGCACCCTGATACATAAAGCTGTATGTAAAATAAGAGAGTTTTACATCCTTTTATGTCTTTTACATGCATGCGTTCTTATTCTTAGGTTAGTAAACCCAGAAAAGCTACAGTGGTGATCTACCCAGTACATTTGTTAATGCTTTGTTTGATTTTTTTTGTCTCCTGATAAGGAAAATAGGTATTTATACTGAATTATTCCATCAGAAAATACTGTGATTGAAACTTTGGGATACTGGGGATATGTAAATGTCACAACTATATCCCCAAATTATTAAACTAAAAGAAGAGACAAGGAAAGACAAAATAACATTTCTGGTATGAAGAAAAAGGTTTGTCTTGACATGTGGGTTGCACATTTTGGATTAAAGTCACTCCAGACAGCAGAAAGGGCAGGTTTCAGAAAATAAAGTTAATATTAGCTCCAGCCCTAAGGAAGTGTGTACAGATATGTTTAAGACACCTAACAAAGTTTGATTTGGGAGCTTACTGTTCGATAGAGACATTTTTATTTATGTATCTGAGTCAAATGCCTGAGAAATCAAATACTGTTAGTGGGAATGCATTTTTGTACATTAACTAAAATCCAACATTTAAGGCATGTATGTCATACGTTAAGTATAAATGACACTGCCATTTACGGCATTTCCTAGGGCTTTCCATTTTGAAACATCTTAAAGATTACCCACCTTTTTTTTTCTGCTCTGCGTGGCATCTTCAAAACTTCATGTTTTAAAGATCTTCACTTTGTGAGCAGAATGGAAGCAATGATTCAATAACAGATGAGGACTGTTTTAATGCATGCAAAGGGTGGTCGGTGCATCTTGTCCTAATCAACCTAGATTTGTATGTGTTCTGAAGTCAGCACACTTTCGAAACAATTTTGAGGGGTATTGTCTGATCTCCTTATTTGCTTTTTAGACATCTAGTGAGAAACTAAGTGCTCCATTAAAATTAATGGTTGAAGCTTTGGAGGAATTATTGGGGGGTTTGTTTAGTTTTGCTGGGTCTTTTTAGTCTACCACGTGTTTTATGTACATCATTGTAGATTTATGTTTTTGCTATGTGAAGCAATATATTCCACAATTGGAAGGAAAAAGTTTCTTTGTATTAGGGGTAAGATTTTTTGGCTCAAAAGTTGTTAGTCATTTCCTTAATGAGGACTTCTGAGGAACTGTGAAAACTTAAAAGTTTTTGGAACTGCTTTTCCAGAATTGTGTTAAACTGGAGGGGTTGATGAGGAAATAACACCGATCCAAAGCATTCAGTTTCTTTACTGAGGTCCCATATTTGTAATATTTTACTTAACACTTTGAAATTTTTGCTAATGAAGCAGCCATAGATCTCACACAGTATTGTACCTGGTTTAATAGAAACCAAAAGCATAAACAGCCTTTTATGACAATGGAAAAAAAAGGATGATTGCTTCTGTGTAGGTCAGAATCCTCAAGCACATTGGGAAGAAAGTAGTATTCATGCAGACAAGATGTAGTGTCTATACTTTCAGCATGAAGGGATTCATTGGGTGACTCTGATGTCAGAAGGAAGGAGGACAGACACTAAAACGTCCAGATTTAAAAAGTAGCTCCTTTTTTTTAACTGCATTGTTTCCAAGCATAGTATATTTTAAAAAACTCTGTTAATACAGATATACCTACAGAGTCAAAACAGAATCCATTGGTCTTTCCACCCTTTTGACTCATACCTACATTTTGTAAATTTTAAAATATTATGCCAGGTGGTATAATGACTGACGTAATGGATTATCTGGAAGCATGTCGTATCTCTGTTTTCAGGTATCAAGGATTTTTCTACTGTTATTCTCTGTTACAATTTGAATTCTAAAGCTAAAACTTGGAGATAGTATTCTCCTTAAAATATTTTAAATGGCAGAAATTGCACAAATACTACGTTTGACAAAATACTATGTTACTTTATTCTTGAATCAATGCAGAGCACCGTACCATGGTGTTTGCTTATGTTGCCTTTTAGTAGAAATATTTTTGCACATGTTAAATCAAGATCTTTAAAGAAAAATGTAGTGAACTCAAACTCGGGGGGCACAGAGAAGTACCACAATGGGGAAGAGGAATCATTCACCAGGGTGAAATGGTGCTATAATGGTGGATCCTGCAAAATTATAGAAAATAACTTTGGAAACTTCAGGCTAAGGTACAAATGGAAAATATACTCTTGTTAATTTTAGTCATAAAATTTGTCTTAAGTACTTTGATATGAAAACTACTGGAGCTGAAAGACTTTAATTTTGAATGAATGAAAACCATAGTTCTTTCCTCATATTTTACAAGAGAAGTAAGGGACTTTGATTAGAACATAAACTTCCAAAGCTCATATCACAGGTCTTTATGTAAAAGCAGGAAATACAAATGAATTCTCATAGTGGACTGAAGTCAAAGATATTTGTGAAAAGATTTCATGGGAATAGGAATTTACTCACTGCTTCTGCCCTAGCACTAACTAATCAGATAAAGTATTCAGCTGTGGAAGGATTTGAGGTAAATATTTTTAAATTACGTCTTTTAAAAAAACCGACAGTATTTTGTTGTGTACCAAGTTAGGCGAATATGAAATTTTCAAGGTTTGAGACACTTCTTGCTCTTTGAACTTGGTTTAGTTGAGGTCAGGAATGAGCTAGGCAAAACTAGAGTAGGACAAGTATGCCTTCATCACTCAATTTCAGAGTTACAAAGACTTCTTTCCCCAAAGACTGTTGTGTCTGTTGCTTTTCCAAGAAGGTATCTTGAACCATGTAACTAGTACCATTTTTTCCCCCACCCCAAGGAGCAGGTATTCCTCAGTAGGTACTATCTTTTGATCCAGTATTGGGCAGATGATCTCTGATTTAATAGTAAACTGAATCATTCCTTTTGAATGTGAACTGTTTTGATAACTTTCCAGGATTTTCTGTAAGTTTCTTTGTTCAGTTGATTATTTTCCTCAGCACGTGGCTATGTGCAGGAAGAACTTGAAAATGTTCCATGTTATTTCGTGGCACTTAGGGTACTTTTTCAGTGAACATCTATTTTCTTGCCACCAGCATTCTTGCTAGTTATTATATCACTATCTAATAATTTATAATTATATAATAATTATTTATAAATTATAATAATAAAATGTTTTATTATCTTTAAAATTATTTTTAAACATCTCAAAATGTATGTTGCACTACTTAAATATCTGTGAGCCATAATGCTAAATTCAAATGGCTGCTTCCATACATTTTTCTTCATGGCCACCCGCACAATTTAGTGCTGTCAGGGGTATGGCATGGATAACAGAGGTTTTTGCGATTTCTTGAATGCTGCCATCAAATATGGTTTCTTGAGAGATTCAACAAACGTTACAGGTTTGCCTGTTTATTTTTCTTTCCTGTGACTTGAGCTGTTTATTTTCTATAACTCTTCTTAAACTCACAATTTCCGGTTAGTTTTGTGGAATGCAATCTTTACCCTATTGGTGTCCAATCAATGAATCAGTATATGAGCTTTCTCTTGACAAGCAGTTTTCATTTTTCTAGGATAAACCTGGGCATCTTATCAACAATTTGAAATCTGCCATGCAGATTTTCCTTTGCATTTTTCAAGGAGCTGCTGATAGACACAGCATTCTATGATGTATGGTCTCCACCCTACGGTGGGTAGAAAGTCAGTCCTCCAGGACCTGGCGAAACGTGCTATATCGCTTCGTCTCTGAAAAATAATGTTGCTCTCTGTGCCCTGCAACACATTAAATACTTGCAACAGAGAGAAAAATGTTCTTTTCCTGACCCCCTGCATTGTCAGGACCCAACAAAACAGCTATTCCTCTTGTTTGTGTTTCTACAATGATACTTCATAAGTAGAGGATATGCTTTTGGTAGCCAAAAGTTGCTTTGTATATGGTTTTCTAAGGCATTTTAGAAGCCCAAGGCAGCTAATGTGTTGTATAGGGACAAAAACCTATTCTAGTGGATAGGATCCACTAATCCATGGATCTGGCCAGAAAAGTAAAATTGATGCCACCGCAGACATTAAGGGAAAATTAATTGTCTTTCCTCCATGTTAATCCCGGGAGCAGAAGAACCTACAGTGAATACTGCCATGCCCTAATTTCTGTCTCACAACCGAGGCAGCCACTGAGTCAGACACCTTTCCCTGTCTTCAGTCACACAGACACTTTTCCAGCCAGTGGTTAAGCCCTGTTTCCTGCACGTAGTGTTGAATTTTAAAAGAGCAAAACTTTTCCATATGCTAACCACCACTTTCTGGCGGAAATGGTATTTGTGAAAATATATTTAACTTGACAGCACAATTCCAGAAACAGACAATGTTTTAACAAAATACCGTAGCACTACTGAGGAAATATATGTTGTATGCCATAAAAACACAGGGAAAAACATAGCAATGATATTTCATCTTGCTGGAGGAGTGGATCACAGATAAAAGCTCCTACAACCCAGTCTTCCTTTATGAATTAGCTTTTTCGGATAGCTATCTTTTCAATGCATTGCAAGTTTAAATAACTGTAAGGAAGTGTACGCTCTCCCTTAAGAGTGTGCTGTGTGCTGTTTTCCATTATGTAAGGCTTGATATCATACAAAGAGAACCTTGGAGCACTCTTACTGATAAGAGGGAATTTTAGAGTAAGATAATACAGCTTACTCTTCAAATCAAAGTTAATGGTGACTTTGCACAATCTATTCATCAACTTTTGGTAGGATACATCTTTGGTATCTGCATTATTTTAGAAATTTTGAAATGCAATGCTACCTTATCGAAGCATTGATGTCCCAACAAGGGACCGCTATTAAGCCTAACAAGCTTGACAGTCTCTTTTAAAATGTATGAGTGGAATTCCCACTTTGGGGTTTTTTTCCTTTTAGAAATTACTTGTTTCCTTTTCTTCTATAATAGAAATCATGAATTATTTATTTGATGCTTGAAGACAAGATGATGAAAAAGTTTAATAATGTCTTTTTTAAAAAAATCCTATTTATTGTAATACATTTTAAAACTTATTTTATGTCTACATCATTTTTCTTAGGAAAAATAAGAAAAAAAAAAAAGAGTTCTTAGGCCTGAATTTAGCTTGGCCTCGAAATTGCCCAATGAAAATGTGATTTCTGAGCTTCCTGCTTGTTTTTCCTGTTCATCTCTACTGCCATTTAAAATTTGAAACAATGCTTATAGTTATGCATTAGAAGTTCAGATGGCAGATAAAATGGCAAATAGAGAAGGATTCCTAAAATCTACCAGTCATGTAAGCTTGTAGGGTAAAACATTTATGTACAGGCAAGCTCAAAAAAAGGAAAAGTGTCATCCATATAGAATGCTGTGACAGTGAAACTGACCAAGTTTTACTTTAAACTCCCCTAATGCCTTTATCCTGCTGTTTCACGACTGATGTGAGACCTTCTGGTAGGAATTTGACTTGAAATGAAGAATTGTTTAGTGGGCACTAATTGTTTAAATATTATGTAATCTGAAAGATCATGCTTTTATTTCAGCAGTTCAATGTGAAAATTCCTTAAGGTCTGCTGTTGATCAAAATGTATAAATTTTGAAAGGCAAAATTATCTGATATCTGAATTATTTTCTTCATGTGGGAAATTCTTAGGTAGGGCGCTATCAGCATTCTTTTGCACCAGGAATTCCTATCATTTCATTCTCCTGAAAATAGCTTAGGAATTGTCTGTGTTTTGTTGTCCAGGCTGTAATGTTCAGCTCATTGGGTGCCTTTTTTAAAAACAAAAGGTAACGAGGTTTTCACGCAAATGAAATTTGTCTGGTTCAAGACTATGCAGAACTGTAGGTGCTATGACAGGAAGCCATAGCATGGCTGAGGAGAGTTACCCTAGCAGATCAGTTCTGCCCTCCTCTATGTGGGGTTCCTAATCCTAACCGCTTTTCCAATCACTGGAAGTGTAGTAGCATGGAAAAGATAAAGTGGAAAGAATAGGACCTCTCTGTACTTCTGTCTACTACAAGCCTGGTTCCGGTAAGATAAGACTATGGGCATCAGTGCAATGCAGGTAACAGGACATTCTGTTTAATTGCAGTGGTTGGCCATTTGTTTTTGTTTAGTTCTAATTTATTAAACTAAAATCCCTTTCTCTTTTGACCATAATAAGGCATTATAGTCTGCATTCTAGTCATAGTATTTTCATCTGTTTTCTGATAATAGTCAAAATCTAACATTAATGTGTTCAAATATATTCATGGCTATATAGATTAATAGAACTGATGTCAGCATGTTTAAAATTAGTTTTAATGTATGAGTGAAATGAAGACTCTAAAACAAATTATTTGACTCGAAGCTCCCTTTATGTGGTGTATGTTTCAAGCTAATAATCAGGACTTACTGTGGGTCAGCATGTCATATCCCAGTGGTGTCTAGTGAGATGGAGGGTTATCTTATATGTCAGCTAGATAACCCTGTGAACAATTTTGAGTAGTGGAGATAATGGGACTGAATTCTGAAATGAGTTAGAACTCTGAAATGGGACAGAATTCCTAACAGGAGCTGAAAATATCACAGTGTTGTGTGTGAGCTCCATACGGCTGCTTATGAAGAAAATTACCTTTTGGCATCAGTAGTCACTTATGTTTGACAATAATCTTTCTTGATGGGGTGCAATTAAAATGTGGGAGAATGACAAATCAGGTACACATTCCTACAGAAAAGAAAGGTGAATTAAAAAAAATGCTTCCTTGCAAGTGGTGCTATCATTTTATTTTTTATCTAATATTTTTAATATGGATATTTCATTATAATATAGTAAGTATTTTTTAAATTTTAAATAATTAGTTTAATTTTTTTAAAATGTTTCTCTGTTTTTTCTTAAGAAAAATATAATTTTATGTACTTTGAGGACATTGCAGATCATATTTATGGCAGTTTCATACTTAATTTTTTTTCATTTTTTATTGTTCTGCAGTTTACTTATTTTAATTTTAGAATATGTTGCACATGACTGAAAAGAACAGTATTATAGTCTCAGGTTTAATACATTCTCAGCTGACACAACGGGCTTTCTTATTGTGTGTCTAAATCAATCCATTGATATAATTGAAGTAATTCAGTCTTCATACAAAATATATAATTTATTAAAACAAATTATAAATTGCTTGAGTTTGGGGCTTGTTTCAGCCTTTCAAGCTAGCAGAGTATATCTTGCTGAATTCCATCATCAGCTTTTGGAGAATGGGCTTTTGCATGTATATATTTGCAGTATATATTTTGACAAATCTTAGGAGCACCAGTGTTAAAGGTATTTTTTCCCCACTGTCTATGTATCGCTCGTCTTGTGTTTGGCTTTTATTTTTAGCCATAGCATAAGCGAATTTTCTAGCAATGATGAACAAATTCTTTCTATTAGCATTTCTTCACACGATAACTGCAGTTGTAACTTATAGCAAAAGCTTAGTGACTTCTGCAGCCTTTGGTCAGCCAGTAGAGGCCACTCATAGCTTGCTACTGAAGCTAGGCAATGATTTGAAAATGGGGTTTTCTTTTGTATGCATAGGGTTTTTAATCCACTCTTAGTAAACTTATGCTGCCATGAACTGTCGTAGTATGACTTGTACCTCCAAAGAGTTCTGTTATGAGTAATTTTGCTTATATATGTAAGTGCATTTAATATTGATGTTTTTCTGTTTCTGTAGTAAGTCCTGTGGCAGTAGGAATAAAAATCACCTTCAGTAGTATGCTTCAAGGAGTCTTAAAGCAAATGCTTTAATAACATCCTTTGTTGGCGCAATCTTCATTGTCATTCTATTACAGTGCTTTAATGAAATAAAGGAAAAATTATTACAGATTAGTTTGGGGGAGGGGGGAAAGTAGGGTCTTGTTTATATTTTTTTTCTTAGGTTTTGCAAATGAGGAAATGAGCTGCAGAAAACAACTAGCCAAAGGTCAAAACAGCAAGCCTGCAGCAGAGCAAGGAATTGAACCTGCACCTCCTAGGTCACGACAAGGAGTATCCTAATCATGGCTCTGCTACTTTCTCCTGTCTATATCACCATGTGGGCAACTTCACTTATTGAGGATAATTTTACAATTCAAAATTGTTTCATCATTTTAGATCATTCTTAATGATTAAGAATACGGTCAAAACGCTACGGAAGTCAAAATCCTGTTCATGAAGCTAAGATTCCACTCTACAGTAAATTTTATATCTAACCAGCTAAAATATAATAAAGATTTTTTTAAGATGCTGAATATTACTGCAGCATTTAATAAGAAGTTCTTTATAATAAGGGAAATTTGTTTTCATTAAAATAAGAGTACTGCTGTGTGTTGTGTTTATGCAGTCTTGTGGATTTCACATTTGCCTTCTAACAAGATATTGGTTTGATTTATAAAAAAAGGTTTACTTTATAGTTTCTTCTTGAGACTTACTAATCAGTTCATTTTTTTGCAGTGCTGCGAGCTGCTGTAGCAGCAATGATACCACATAGTACTATTTAATATTAAATATTAGGAAGCTTAAAAGAAACTCTCCTACTGGCTTCCTTGCAGATAGGACACTTGCAGTTCTCACTTTACCTGATGCTTTTTGCATAGACAAAATAATTTTTTTTATATTATGCACTGGTACTTATTTTCTCTGCTTTAGTAGCTCCTCCAGTGTTACCATATCACATACCTGAAGGCAGCACGTATGCACTGTTGTATATCATTGCAATGCATTATTAAACTTACTCTATTGCCTATTCCATTGTGTATAAAAGCTTGGCCCTTTGACAAAGTTTTAGCAAACAACATGGTCTGTGATATTTTCTGCTAGTGTTAACATTTAAAAGAAACAAAAAAAAACCTTGCTCAGGCCATTGTATTTTCAAAAGTTTTTTTTGTTTTAAATTTTTAATTATTTAACTTCAAAATCAAGTTTTATCTTAAAAGCAGCAGAGAAAAACTGTATAATAGCCAAGATTTACAAAGAAATTTTAGTTTTGCTTTTATAGCTGAGATTTAAATTTCCATCTTCCTCTGACTGAGCTATTGTCAGTAGTGGACTTTTCTTCTTTTCTCCGATACTATTGTTTTTCTTTTCCATCTTTTAATCATTCATTTGATAACTGTATACGAAGAGAGAGGTACTTTGATCAATTGTGTGAAAAGCAGAGAAAACTCTAGCAGTGTCCGAAATCACTAGAGAGATTGGAGAGCTGGGATGTATTCTTTAACTCCAAGAAACTTGCCGATTCTCATTTTATCTAGGGTGTGTAGCTCTTTTGTGTCATGGTTTGCTTGGGGGGAAGGGGGCGGTGTGAGAAGCAGTAAAACATGTACAGGGAGATGTGTGTTTGCTTTAGGATTGAAGTCCACGCCTTTTGACCTAGTTTTCTTGAGGTTTTTCTCCTTCCTTATCACTTGCATATATTTTTTAAGCATAATGGCAGTGGTCCACTATGTTAATAAGAGGTCGGTTTTGAAGAATTATAGCTATAGTAACTTTACTGCCAATGAGCCATGTCTTCATGAAGGCTTCGTAGAGTTTGTCTGAGCATCACTTGAAAGTAAGCTGTACATTAAGAGAATCTTCTCTGGAATGGTCAGTTTGGGCCCTTCAGCAAGGGTCTGCTTTTAAAGGGAATAAAAATGTAATGGTAATGTCAAGCTAGGGCTATGGGAATGATTCAGTAATGTGTGCTGTGAAAGCTGGTTTTGTTTTCTTAGTTTTCTATATTGCTCCAAGTCAAAGAATTTGTAGCTATATTTTTTAAAAGTTGTGTTTTAAGTCAGAGCTTTGTGTATTTTAGGTGCTTTCCAATGAGTCTGATAAAGGAGTGTAAAATGAGTGATAATAAATTGATGCTGAAAATAATGAGAAATTGCTCGTAATCAATGCAATAAAATATAAAGAATAAATTTTCTCACTTTCTTCTCTTGATATAGTTTGATTTAATTTCCTATAAATTAATTTCTTATAAATTGGCAATTACAGATCTGTGAATTATAGAAGTATCATTGTAATGCTGTAATTTCCACTGCAAAATCCTATTGTCCAGGATTTGATTTTATTTGCATTTTGTTTTGGACAACTTGTTTTACAGAAACTCCTGCCTAAGAAAATTAAATTTGCTACTCAAATTTTCAAATACTATGTGTCTTTTCTTCTTGTGGAATATAAAAGATTTGGTTAATGTAATTAATTTTACATGCATTAATCTGTAGTTTATTATAGCAGTTAATTTATAGACTGGAAAAGGGGACCTATTCTTTCATTTAGAAAAATGCTTAGTTCATTTGTGTAACTAGTATTCAGCAAAATTTTCCTGAAATTTTACTGGGTTTGCATACTACGAATGTGACACACTGTAATGGCTAGATTAAGCATTTATGTACTTCCATAATTATTTATGTGGGTTCTTTAAATAATCATAGAATCATTTGGATTTGAAAAGAACTGTAGGATCATAGAATCCAACTATAAACCTAACACTACCAAATCCGCCAAATCATAGCAAGGAAATAACATCCAGAAAATATTGAGCTTGGTAATATCTTTTCACTGCATGTGCCATGTTCAGCATAATCTAATTTAAAATACAGAAATATGACTTCCAGTGTTTAAAAACTATTAGATTTATAAGACTTTTTTCTTTAAAAAAAAATAAAATTTTTTTCAACAAAACCAGTGAAAGAGCTGGAAGACGTGTCCTGTGAGGAGCATCTGAGGACTCTGGGTTTGTCTAATTTGGAGAAAAGGAGGCTGAGGGCAACCACATTTCTCTCTACAGTTTCCTGAGGAGGGATTGTGGAGAAGGCGATGCTGATCTCTTCTCCCTCATCTCTAGTGATAGGATGCGTAGGAATGGTTCAAAGCTGTGCCGTGGAGGTTTATGTTGGACATTAGGAAGCATTTCTTTACTGAGAGGGTGGTCAAACACTGGAACAGGTTTCCTAGAGAGGTTGTCAGTGCTTAAGATCAGTTGGACTCGATGATCCCAAGGATCTTTTCCAACCTAAGTAATTTTATGCACAGTGAAAGCCTCTGTCCATTTTAGTATAATATCACCATCTTTCCATCTTTTCCACTTTGTCTTGTAGTATCTCTGGCAGCAGTATACAATGTTGTGTATTTTGAGGCAGAAATCCTCAGTCTTGAATACTTTTCCTTTTTACTGAATTGTTCAGCGTAGATCATAATTTCTCAAGCAAAACAATCACTGCAAAACAGGAGTACTTCATCTCTGAGTTGGATCACCTGTGTTTCAGGAACTCTGGAAAGAGTATACAGCCACCACCTTGTTGCTCTATTCAGGGAATGGTAAAAGGACTTGTAGTCAGAAGAAATTAGAGTCATCTTTTCACCTCTTTAACTTTATTCATATAAAAACGGTTATATCAACTGTAGATTACAGTATCTCCTGTGCAATGTGTCACTGGAGAGGCTTTGCACAGGACAATGAAAAGCAAAAAGGCTCGAAGGTCTCCCTGGTTTCCCCTTACTCTCCTACTTATTTTGCTGCTTTATGCAGCTAGGCCACAGGACAGATTGCAACACAGTTGGGCTGTGGGAAAACCTGTGATACTTCTTTTGTACTTTTTGAATACCATTATTGTTCCACATCCTCTAGGATATCATTCCTAGTCATTTGCTACATGTAGTAAATTTTTAAAAAGTTGCTATTCTAAATCAGAGGAAATAGAAAAATTTCCACTTTTTTATCTTAGTTACAGTTGCCTAAGTTCCAGTGTGTCATTATGTTCAGTTGTGGGGTAGTGTGACTTCTAGAAACACAGATTATCCAATATACCACTAAAAAGCTTGAGGAGGTTATTGGGCATTTCCTAGGCATTTTCATGTTTTACATGAAGGAACTTTTGAAGCCAGAATTCTATTCACGTTGCGTATGAACTTTAAAGTGTGTCATGGCATTTTTTTCCAAAAGTTTGCTATTCAAAAGATTTGAAAAACATATTACTACATTTATATTATTAGAAAAAAAAATCTGCTGCATTTTTTCTTATGAAGCATGTGACAAAGGAAGCCTATAGAACTTGTTGAATATTGTCAAAATGTACTTTTTCAAATTGCACTTAACTTGCTTATGGCTTAAACGTTTGCTACAAAAAAAAAAGAGAAGGCACCCCTCCTTCACTTTTTCAGAGGGAACAATAACATAAAGACATCAAACATAAGCAAGGAGAATTTGATGAGAAGGAAGACAAGCCCACTGCAGTTCCAATATCTGTTCTCAGATGGCTCAGTCCTGGTCACCTTGACCCCTGTTGACTAAGAACCATCAAGGACCATAGCTATCAGTGCTCATTATACAGCATCAACTCTGTGATATTGTGTACTCACAGCTAATTTACCATATGAGTGCTAAAAGCTAACACTCTTCTTTATTTAAGGGGGATGTTTAATAGCGCGTAAGAATTTACCATTATCAAGAAGTGTATCGTTAACAAATGAACTTAGTTTAAAGTTTAAAACAGTCTTGATCTGTCATTCCCATCTCAGTAATTCTGAGTCCCTGATACAAATATATCAGACATGCACACTCACATGCATTCAATAAGAAAAATTGAAAAACCCAAACATTAGTCATGCAGACTTTCAGCGTCGCTTGTTCTCAGTACTCCAAGAGAAAGCTAGTACTAGCTTTAATCCCAGATGTCTTCTTGTGCAGTGGGATTTCATTATCTAAACAAATTCTAGGTAACTATGCGTATTTTTTTTCATTAATACACAATCTGAGCAGTTGAGAGGGTATTTGTTTGATTCTAGTGACCTGCAATCTACTGCCATTTTCTGGAGTAATTTGCACTCTCTTTTGTGAAGGCTCAGCAGAATTTTGCAATATATTTTTCTAATAATGAGTTAGCAGATGAAGATAGGCAATTGGTTTTGGTTTGTTTTTTTACACCCTAGATAGCAGATTTTTCAAATATGAATTAATTTGCATTAACATATTGTGAACCTTGCAATAATCAGCATTGAGTTTTATGTAAAGTTATGTATATGTATTATGAGCTTAGTTTTATATATATGCTGTGACTACTTGGTAACTAAAGTTATCTAGAGTGTGCAAGGGAAACCTCAGCAATGATCATTTGTAACTGTATTCCAAGCAAGTTCATATTCTCATATAAATTAGTAGACAAACATACTTCTGTGGTTTATATATTATTTTAAAACTGGCAACTTATCAAGTGATTTTTCTTGAAATTGCCATGCTTATTAAATTTCAGATTATGTATTTTGAGTAAGATGGAAACTTAAACTTGTTTCCCTAAGTATGGCTGCAGGTAAACAAGCAATTTTAGTCCAGAAAATAGCTTTTGCTTCTGTCAACATGTTGTTTATTTTCTCCCTGAGATAAAAAGTTCAGTTTTCTGATATTTGTACCAATATGAAGTCTGTAAACAAGATTAATATAGTGTGGAAAAGGTTGTCAGCAGCCCTGGCAAAGGAAATAAGTTGGCTGTACACAGAACATACTGTAAACTGAATAAAAGTGTCAGGTCCACCATGAGATAATGTGATCATGAACCCCTAACAAAGCATGACATAGGCACAGTCGGCTTTTCTTACAGCCACAGTGTAGAAAATGGATTACTATATTCCAGGGATACCCGCTGGAGTAGCATGAAAACCTCATTTTTAGCTTAATGCAGGATGTAACTCGGAAGAGCTGAGCTACATGTTTACCTGTAGTGTTGAAGTTACAGTTTAGTTATTAATGACAAAATTTGGAAATTACATATTAAAATACTTGTTTGTATTTCTAGGTCTGTATTTGTGAACTAACATTTCTTGGTCTGTATTTGTGAACTAACATTTCTTGTTCTTATAGGGTGAACTGTGACATTGCAAAAATAAAATTTGGTCACTAAGTTATTATTATGTAGCTATTTAAGGCCTCTAGAAGTGTAGTAAAACAGTAAATTCCAAGTGTGGGTAAAGCAGTGAGTGCTGTTCTCCCATGTAGCTGCCATGATTTCCTCCACTAGGGATTATGTGTTTTTATAGATTTTTCTGTGTTAAATTATCACCATTTCTTTCCATTCGCCACCAGCCAAAAGAAAAAGACAAAGCTTTACGGGCTCTCAATTCTGCCTGCAGTGACATTATTCTTCAGGTCAAAGAAACAGATTTTGGTCAAATACTTTAACCACATGGAGATTTCACATTATTCAGTGAATGGTCTTTGAAAGTTTTCCAGACTTGGGAGCTCCAGCTGCCCTGACTTTTCTCCAGCATGAGACCAGATGAATAGTGATCTTTTTCTTTAAAAGCTAAATGCATTGTTCTTTTAAGAAAGGGTAGGCTGCTTTTGTTTGTGAGTCTTCTGCTTATGCACTTTTGGCAAACTTGAGCCATATAAATATATTATCATTGGGTTTTTGTGGTCTCCTTTTAAAACTGACAGAACATCTGACTTCATCCCCACCTATGGTCATCTCCTGGCTAGAAAACTATCTCTAAGGAACTGAAAATTTGTTCCTGCGTTCTTTCCAACAGGAGTAGTTTGCCTCTGCTCCCGTTTTCAAACATGAGTAGTTTGACCACCTTTAAGCAAGGTTCTCTCTTATTCTTCTGCTTTTACCGATCTACACATGCAGTCAAATTAAGCAGATTCTAAAACTAAAAGTAAAGTTTTTTGAATGCATTCTTGAGCAATACCAGATCATGATCTCCGAAAGTCTGCATGTACTATCATACATTCTTAACATCATTCTTAAACTGAGCCTATAATGTATTTTTGGTTTCTGTAGATGAGGACTACAGCAAAGTGTGGTAAAAATTATTTCATCTTTGCTTTCTATCCCACATCAACCTGAAGTTCAAAAGCTTTGTGTTGGGATACAAAGGTTCAAAGTGGTTTTTAATAAATTTATTATTATATTATTCATAAATCAGGATATTACGGTGAATATGATTTTCAAAACATCTAACTTCCATATTTTGGAGATAAAATGCTTTATGGACTCTTCAAAAGTAACTTAGGCTCCTGACATCTGTAAATGTCTGATGTCTGACGTCCAATCAGAATTACACATAAAGGATTTTGGTAAATCTTGTATAGTACTTTCTGCACTCCAACTTTACTTAAAAAATTGCAGATATCACTAATTACATTTACTGTATCTAGTGTAATGTCTCTATTTTATATTTACTATTTGTGATATTTTTTCTTATAAAGAGTCACTTTGTGTGTGTATGCTGCCTCATTCAGACTTCTGTTTTCCATTAGATAACTCCAGGACCAGGTGGTAGCAGGAAAACGGTTCACTTGTCCCAGGATTCTCTTCACCATGAGTGAGTATCAATGGTGTGAGTTATAACTTATTATTATTGTTTGCTTTACAGTAATACCTCTGTCCCAAAGCCACGTTTTACAACTGTACAAACGTGATAAAAGAACCCCAGCTCAGTTATAATGATCTTTATTTAAGAATAATATTTATAATCCTTTTGTAATTCATTTATGTTTCTTAATGAAACATGACGTTCAGTGCTTTGTAAACGTGTTTTATTAACTTGCTAAGTATAAGCTTTCCTAAACCACAGCACTTTTTTAAGGCTAGCTACTGAATACACGTTGTTTAAATAGGGAAATTCAGAAATGATGATGTATCATATGAGGCAGAAAGTTATCATAAATTCCACAAAAATACATTGAATTAATTGTTTGGACACATGTAAATAGAAAATGTCATTCAGTTCATTTGGTTACTCCAGTGTGCCATTACTGTAAACTAATTCTGTTCAGCTGACAACATTAGCAACATTATTTCTTGGTTATCTCCTTTGAATAAAAAATTAAATTTTCTTGTATTGTCCAGATTAGAAATCTAAATCACAGACATACATAATTAGGAAATAATATATTTGGGGTACATTTATGTGTTTTAATTGCTGCTAGATGTGGAATCCACAAGTTAAAATAAAACTTTCCAAAGTATATGTACTGAAAATCATAGAATCACCCGAGCTGGAAGGGGCCCAAAAGGATCATCAAGTCCAACTACCATCCCTACGTAGGACACACCTGACATTCCCACCATGTGACTGAGGGCATCATCCAAATGCTTCTTGAATGCTGGCAGATTCAGTGCCATGACTACTTCTATGGGGAGCCTGTTCCAGTGCTCCACCACCTGCTGGGTGAAGAACCTGTTCTTAATATCCAATCTAAACATCCCCGGCACATCTTCCTGCCGTTACTTCTAATCCTATGATAGGTTGCAAGAGAGAAGAGATCAGCACCTGTTTCACCTCCCTCCCTTGTGAGAAGGCAGTAAATAGCTATGAGATCCCCTCTCAGTCTCGTCTTCTCCAGGCCGAACAGACCAAGTGACCTCAGTTGTTCCTTCTACAACATCCCCTTTAGAGCCTTCACCAGCAAACATCAGATCCTTGATGCCAGCTACTAAACCACTTGTGCTGCACCCCATAACTTGCTAATGTTGTGATTTCATTCAACTGATACTTCATGGTTTATACTTTTGTTTATTTTATTAAAATAAACAAACAGATAGTACCATAATTAAAAGAATGGACAAAGTTATAAAAAACAGTATGATGCGAATATCAAACTCTTGTTACAAGAAGTCTTTGCTTTATGAAAAGGTTTTTTAATATCTAAATATTAAATGCATTCAAATTGCTTTGATATATTTTCTCAATAGAAGTGCATGCTACTACTAATTTAGTCTGTAATCCATTGCTTTGCCACAAAGCAGCAGAGTTTATGTGGTGTAGGATGCTGTGATTTGCTGCTGCTCCTTTGACACTGGTCAGAGGCCAGACACTCATCTATGTGGAATTTAGACCTAACCCATTACACTTCTTATTTTCAACAGTTTCTGAATGATTTTGACCTTATTTGTTGGGCCACTGGCAAGTGTGATGTTTTGTCTTTTCATCCACTGCCAACATCAAAGTTGTGTGTGCACAAAATCTCCCTGTTTTCCTAAGATATTGAACTATTCGGAGCAATTGATGAATATTTCATGTCCAGTATATATAGATGTCTATTAATTTTTATCTCTAAGTATACTTTTAACATTATTTCTGTCATTCTTCCAGCTTCTTTTCTTTTTTCACCATAATAGTAGAAAAAGGAATTAACAGCAGGTTTAAGGGGCAACTGGTCTTGTATACAAAATGAGAGTATTGACTGTTCATCAGCAAACTCACAAAAAGTGAGTGACCAAAAGCTGCAGAAACTCTTGGATTTGTGATTTAAAAATAATTTAGACTAGACAATTCTGTGGAATCTGCTTCTCAGTACATTGATGAAAGTAAAAGTTTTAGTGTCATCTTGTGGCTGCTGTGGGGGAAAAATGAGAATAAACGGTATTGAATGTAACAACTTCAGAAAATGCATGACTACGTTAAGCTTATAATCTTTGGTTACACTTCTAGAGGAACTTGCAAGCATAATAGCTGATAATGTGATGAGGTTTCTATGCAACATTGTAGTGGATAGAATTATTTTATCCTTCACCCAGAAACTATTGCTTACTTATGTCAGTAATGTGTAGGTAGTACATGTAATTTCAAATCCCCCTTGTTTTAATTCTGTTTTTCTTCTCCTTTTCATTATGCAAGTATCAAAATTTTCCCCAGGTTTGTATAATGCTTTCTGCAGCTGTATTCAGATGTTAATTGAGTTCTGTGTGATCATAGCGTATATGTGAACCAATAGTAATATGCTTTTACTGCTATTGAAGGAAGTCCCATTGTTAGCTCTTGTCTCTGCATGTCACAGTCAGAATTTTTGCCTTTATGAAATCAGGCTGCAAGTAGTCAAAAATTGTGCAATTGTATAGAGATATAAAGCCACTGAATGTATGGAGTTTGAATTTAATTTTATTTTCAAATTCAGACCTCAGTTTGTGAAGTAGTACATAAACAACTACCAAGTAGTCTACAGTACATAAACAACTACCAAGTAGTCTACAGTACTTAAAAATCTTTTGAGCGATAATTGTTAATAAGTAACATTTCATTGCTAAATACGGAATTACTTTATTTATAGCACATATATTCTAGTATATTAAAATACTATCATTTATATATTAGTTTGTTTGACAAAATTTAATAACCTTTAGAGCCAGTAACTACTCAGAAGTGAAATCTATGGTGCTTTCTTTCAAAACTGTTACAGACTTAGAGTTGAATAAAAATATCCCATTAAAATAAAGCATAGCCAAAGGCTGTATTTTCCTGGCAGAGAGTAAAATACCCAAAAGCACGCACAGACTGGTCATATGACAGCATGTGCTTTGTTAGTTTTATTGTTAAACATCTGTTTTCTTTTTCTCCCACAGCCACTGGTTTAGCCCTGGGGCTAGGAAGGAACATAGCCAGGTAAGAACTCCTTTGATCAACAAGAGTTTACTTGAGATGTAAAAAGAAATTTAACTACATGTACTCCAGAGGTAGTGGGCTAATAGTTCAAGAAATTATAAACTAAGCAGGTATGATTTCATATTTTCTTGTAAGGAAATATATTAACAGCAATGCATTTCAAAAAGTCCCTTAATTAAAAACATTTAATTAGTCAATTTCAGTTAAGTATCTTTGAGTTTTAGCAGGTTAAAAGTCTGTTTGGGTTTTTTTTAATGATTTTTTAGTTGTGGTGTCTCCAAATGTTGTGTTTCTCAAAATGTTGGAAAGCAAAACATTTGAGTCACAAAGTAAGAAATACACAACAGTGACAAGAGCGGACAGGCTTCTATTGGAAGATCTTCAGTTCCACTTTTTTGCATTTTATTGCTTAGAAAAGGAACTGTCAAATCTCTATCATTTTGCAGATATTGGTGAAAATATCTCACTAGTTTGTCTGCTGAGCCCCTACAATCTCGTCCCTAGGAAGTCGAAGCCTAGAGATGTGATTGAAAGTATGTGAAAACATATTTAATACATGATTCATAACATATTACTTACATCTTCAGCTTGTGTTTAGACATGGAGGAATACCTATTTTATGGATGGCAATAAGGTCTTAACAAAATACACTGTCCAAGAGTGTTATAATCTGAAATTATGTCTGGTTTCATTTCATAAATGTATAGCAAACTTCAGCTATTCAGTAAAAGTAGCTGAATTTGTCAGCAATACATTGAAAACTGAAGTTGGATAGTAGTTTTTTAAGCTGATAAAAATTGGTAAAACACAGTTGATTTCATTAGATATGTGCCAGTTCACTGGTATGTGTACAGCTTTAAATTCGTTTGAAATTTCAAAAGGAAATGGCATCTGTAGAAACTTTGGAGGCTTCATCTTAGGTTCCATCATGAACACTTGCAGCTCCAGTAAGTGTGTACTCCAGTACGTACTCTTTCCTGCTCCTCCTCCTTCTTTTGAACTCCAAAGCAACATGAATCTCTGAAAGTTGCCCAAAACTGCCATAGTGGATAAAATGTAGACTTTTAGCTGTAAACTGTGAACTTCTAACATGTTGCAATAAGCTGATTTACACTTAACATCTAAACAGGCAGCTTTGTAGCATTCCCATTTAACTCATTATTTTGTAACACATTTCCTGGTAGAAGAAACACATTAAAAACAGCATTTTAAATATGGGCATGCTTTTTCTTAATTAATTATGATAAGAAGTTCTCTTGGTTTAATCTTTTTCCTATTCCTGAAATTTTGATGCTATAAGGAGTCAAATTTGCTAGATTAGAATAGCATTGAGTGATTTTTTTAATTGGATTTTTTCATTTATTGATTTTCTCACGTAACAGGGCAGTTAACTGAAGATACACTGTTTACTTCTTTAAAAGATTGTAAGCTTAAAACAACAGTACAGAAACTTCCATGCTAAGAAATCCATTAACCTAAATCATAACATACCAGCAATATCCATTCAACATAGAAAGTGAAAAATGTCTGCTTAGCTGGTATATAATTACAAATAAATTTATCTTTTCTCAGACAAGAGTAGATTTGAATTAATTTTAAATATTACGTTTATTTCTTGTTTTCCAAGAGCTGTGTTTTCAGAGCTCATCTAAAGATCACTGTATTTGTAATCTACAGATTACTGATGAATTGTGAAGTGAAGCTAACGTCACCAAATAATAAAGGTGCTACTGACACATAATGGGCTTTTTTTTAGGCAAATAAAAGTAATGAGAATGATGTTGCAATGCAATTATAACAATTTTGACAGCCTATAAAATTCTCACTAATTTTTTTGAAGATCCATAGCATATAAATATTGGTTTATCACTTTTAATTAATTTCTGGAGTTGAAGTTGTTATGCTAGAGCATGAGTAATTAAGTAGCCGAATTTAACGTCTTGCAGATTATCTGTATTTCTACATGCTATAATTACAGCTTACTTTATCAGCCAGAGAATATTGATAACAGTAAGAGTATTCTCCTTAACTTGATCATTAAATAGATACACATTGCTCTAATGTCATGCTGGTAAAAATTGGAGCTACATTTAAATACGTATTGTGCTCCAATTTGTTGATGATAAGAAAATGTATCAATATCAGATTGTCTTTTAAAACCAGGTTGCACTATTTTTGCTTCATTGGGAACTAGATGGTTGAAGTCACACTGAGCATCCCTTAAATGAGAAACAAGTTATAGTAATGGGAAAAATAAATCAAGTGTAATTTTTCAGATGAGTGTCATTTTGAGGAGTCCATACTCATGTACAACATCAAGGTGTTGTTGGCCAGGTCATAAAGATCTTCATATCCTAGTTTCTAGGGGACTTTAAATGTGCTTGCTGTGAATATTAGATCCATTTACCTGTAGTACGTTTCTAAACTATATTTTCTTCAATATATGATTAGTTTCAAGAAACATTTGTGGATTTTATACTGTCTAGTTTTACTTGCTTTAGTGTAGCTTTTTGACAGTTATTTTTACTATTAGGGCCACTTTACTCATCCTGACAAATATTATAATGCTGGAATAGACTTCTAGGTGTTTGAGATAGGGTGAACAAAGTGTCTTCCTTTATTTGCCTGAAAATACATAGAGTAAATCTTCTTGTTCCAGAAGCATGAGTCACCATTTCAGTTAAATGAATCCTTCATTATTCCTACTTCCCCATTATTATGGGAAGCTTCAATATCATATTTTTGTTGATTTTGCAACTTTTGAATTAAAAAAGCTCCTGGGGCTTGTAAGAGTTTATAACTGTTTCATAACTGCTTAGATACAAGTGCCAACCTGAGTAGTTTTTTGTAATTTAAATTCTCCAACACTTTTTGTTATACAGTTTTGAGCACTGAAATTGAAATTTTGAAAATTGTAAAATTTTGTAGAGAAGTTGTGAGATTGTAAATTGCATGGCTTTCTAATATGCTTTGAGAGTGCTTTTTATATTTTCAGTTATTTAGGAATTTTCTATTGATGGGCGTATCTTGAAATAGTACTCTTGTAAAATTCTATTAGGTGTTCATCTCTCTTAGAGTCCTGGGTAAAAACTACAGAAAATTACTCAGGACAGGAAAGAATGGTGTTGTCAGGGTAATATTTCTAAAATGCAAATAAAGACATTGCTTGTGAGATTGTTTGGAACACTTTTTTTAACAGCTTCAACTCTTGCGAGACAACCGGTCGGAGAGAGGACACAAGAAGAACAGCTCTGTAAAAACAGCCAGCCGGTAAGCTGCCATTAATTAATATTGTTTATGAATTTGTTGATTTAATTACCAATTTTTTATTTCAGAAATTACACCATTCTTTTGGGTTATTTTCAAAGGTCTTCTGATTTTTTTTTATTTACTTTCAAGAATTTATTTTACATGTCATACTCTTTGCCTAAAATAGGGTGTAAGACTTTATTTATGGCTATACTTACTAAAACTGCGCTTACTAAAACTTAATCTCTTTAGTAAACATAAAAATTTAATGAATGCCAAAGTAGGGTTTGTGCTTCTGGCATATAAGTATATAAAATTTACCACTATGCATTCATGCTTTTGAAATCAAGAAGATAACTCACGTGCTGTAACACTTAAATTGGTCTTATATTTTGACAAAAAAAATTTAATTGTGAAGACTTATTAAAACCAAATATAGTTCTATCCTCCAACTTCTTTCCTCTCCCTCAAAATACAAAAAATTCAACACCGAACTTTTGGGCACTGTTTTAGGAGTCTGTTTCTAGATAGTTTATGTACATTACTTGCTGAATCTATTCTGCCAAATAATTATTTTAATGCTAGTATTTTTTTAAATGAGAAATGGCAGTAATGTTTCCCTCACTATATACGACAGCTTACACAGTTTTTATGTTGTTCTATAAAGATAGCCATGTACTAGCTAATTAATTTTTTCAAAAAGTTATATAGTAGTTTCATATCATTATGTAATACTATGGGTTTGAGTGAGGCAGTTGTCTTTCAGGCAATTGTCTTTCAATATATATGTGGTCGTTCTGAAATAAGTTTTTAATGTCATTAAATACTTTTTTTCAATGCATGGAAAGGGAGACCAATTCTTTTTCAAAAATATGCATATTAAGTATGGATCATTGTGTACAAGTCCTGATTACATGCTCCAAAACAATGGTTATGCAAATGTTGATCATTCATCTTCAGAAATAGTGGTTATCTTTGTCTATTAAACCTTTTATAGTAAGAGAGAAAGTTTTTAAAGTTTCTGCGTATGTTATCTGGCAAACACATCTATTAAATCATATTTTTTCTCAAAATTTTAGAATTAATTCACTTTAGGTATGAATTTTCACCATAAATGCACTCTTACTATCAGGCTGCTTACATAAAACTAAGAGTATGAAGTAAATATGGAGCAAGTGATAAGAAACAGATTATTTTTAAAGACATTTTTGAATCTTTTCTATGCTATAGCAGTGTAAAACAGTGTCTGAGGAATTCAGAATCATAACTTGTGTTTGTGTTTGTTATTCTGACCAGTAACGCTCTTGTGAAGCAATTGCTACCTACACAAGCAGTTTGGATAGCGATTTATAGCATGGCATTAAACACCTAAACTGATCTTGAACCTCTCTTCACATCTAATCAACAGTGCATTAGTATACTTGTTATCCCAATAAACATCTGGCAGGGTCGTGTAGAAGCAATAGGTGGCAAATCAAAGACTGAAGATTGACATTTTCCGTAAAGCATCTGTAATATTAAAGTAAGACTTACATAAACCATTATTTTGACATAACTAACTCCACAATATATTACCATACTTTAATACCCTTTTAAACATCAAGGTCACCTGCTGACATCTCTTGCTACCATTATCTCTGTTTTCAAAGGCTTTTTCCTCCAGATGGAGTAAGGTTATTTCAAAATCATTATTTGTGCTTTTTCAGAAAACCAGCGGTTTCTCTGCCTACCACATAAACTTCACTATTAGTTCTTTAACATGCCTTGAAGAGCGTTTCTCAAGCTTCTGTGAAAATGATACTTGTAACAGGCCATTTGCTGTCTTAGAATATCAAGCCGTATACATCTCATTTACAAGGCATGTATTGAACAAACTGTAACATTGTTGCTGCAGTTTAACTGCTGAAAATAAGAATTAAATTTGCACAAACGTTTTTTCTCAGGCCAGTATCATTTCTGGTGACTACTTTCTTCCTATGGTTTTAAGTGTTCTGTAACCTAGTATTTTGCTTTTTATCAAAAGCTGTTACAACCAAAACAGATTGAATTTCAGATACATGGGAACAGCACATGACAAATACATAGTTCATCTCCTCATATGTTCATAGTACCTGTCCTCATTTGATTCAAGACAGCTGTTCCGGTATCCTCTTCCGTACAAATGAAATTCCTGGTGTGTAATAACATATGTCAGATTTTTCTGTAGTTAATATTGAAGGCTGATTTTGTTATGACTTAATTTTAAATTACTACTTCTACCAGAAACACTAAGCTCAGTTTCACCAGACTATACAAAGAGGGAAAATGTTTCTGCTTACAAGGGACCTATAGAAGTTATTGGTTCTGTAGCAAATGTTGTTCACAGAGCCAGTAAAGTGGTGAGCATCACATTAGTTGCAAGTGAGCATCTTCATTACTGTGTATAAAATCTTAAAATGGAAATCTGAATTTTTGCATGTGCCCAAATACTTAAAAATATTTTAAAAACCACTGAACTGCAGTGATACCAAACAAATGTCACAACGTTGTCACACAATTAAGTAACATTGTAATAAATTTTTCAGTATTTCAGTATGCTACATGCATACGCAGTTAAATTCTGTTAAATGCAAGTGTTTACTCATAACTGAAAGTCTGAGGCTTTCTAAAATTTACTCTAAATTAGGTCTTGCATGTGTTAAACTATTAGAGTTGACACATCAAGGTAATTCAGATGAGTAACTGGCTTAAAAAGAGGCATACAAAAAGTAATGTCTGTGACCTTATATTATGCTACTGTTTGTTGTTCAATGTGGTGATAGAACAGCAGCAGTGACTATTGGAAATGTTATAAAATTGTTGTATTTAGCCAGAATACCATTTAATATGCCTTTATTACAGGACTGAATTTCTCTCAGTTTTTCTTTGTATCTTCTTTACACAACTGTAGTCATTGTTGTGGGGCTGTCTTCTTTTGTTTCCTGTTCTGAAAGACCTTTTTTTCTGGTTTATATATATATATACATGTATGAGATACTTACACATGCAGATATGCGTGGTTTGACTTTTCTTACCCCATTTGGATGACTGAACACAGTTCAGTCCCAACATGTAGACAATGTGTAAATACCCATATTGCATTAGATCGTTGGCTTGTAGAATAATTTACTGTATAAATACATGAGAAAGGCATGGAACTCTAAGCATGGCAGTGGTCTGCAGCTGTCTCTTCATGGAGATACTTTGTGGGTGAGCTTTATTGTACTAGGTTGCTTGTATTAGGTTTATTAGGTTTCTTCTGTCAAAATTAATAATATTGAGCCAATCCTATGTAAACTAACACAAACTTTAACTAGTGGCAAGATAATTAGATTGTTGAGAACTGTTTATATGGCTCCTGATGAATGAAATGTTAAGAGGACGACAGTCGTGCTCCACAGAACTTGGAACCCCGATAGATGATATTATGCTGATACAGTTCAACGCACCTGGTCTTCTGTATTCGAAACATTTAAATATACGTATCAAATTATGCTACCTTTACAGATAAGCTTTAATCCTCAAATATGTAATTTTCCTATCAGTTAAAATTATATAAACAGTACTAAATAGAACTGGTTTAGAAGCTCCCTTTATTTCTCCTGTATAACCTTGAAGAAGTTCTCCGTTTACTTTATCTGTCTGCATTAGGGCAGGAGAAGTCTGCTCCCCAATCCAGCTACTCTGCTTGAAGGTGTTTTTACTTTTAGCTGCTTATTTTAATCCTCTACACTTTTGCCAGTAAAGAAGACTTTTTTTTGTCTGAATTTTTCAATATACTTCAGGCAAAAGCAGCCTGGTTAGCTCAACCCACCTGTTTAAATCAAATTGGATGGCTTTGTACAAGCCATATTAGGGAGTATTCATATGATTTCTTCCTCCGGCAGCACTGTGGAGATGATAATCTCCAGCAGATGTGTGATAACAAATAGCTTGGGATAGTAATGTCTTCATCTGGTGCAGTTGTTAGCAGACCAAATGTATGTCTGTAGCCTGAGGCTGTGGGCAAACAATTGAACATGATTGAGTTATGGTGAGTTAACAAGTTGCTGCTTGGCAGCTGCACTACCATAGCTGATCATGCGCTTATTGTTTGCCTGCTCCCATCATGAGGTAAAACACATTTTCTTAAGTCACCTTTTTTTTATAAAAATGGATTCTACCTAAAGAAGATTCCCCAGGGCTAAGAGATTCATTTGGTCAGCTATGGAGACAGCGTTGAACACTGTTTTGCTCAGCTGCTACAACATAATTTTGAACATGTAATCATATTGTTAAATATATGGGGGAACTCCATCACACAACTACCTGTCTCTTAATATTTAATGCATTTGTCCTAACAGTATCCAATGAAACTGGGAGTACTTTTATCCTCATTTGACAGAAAACCCAGAATACCTAAGCAACTTAGTATTTTGCCTTTGGTCATACAGTCAATGACGTAACTAGTTAATTTATACTGTATTCTAGAAATAACAGACTCACAGATTGTGAAAACAGCACGCTAGTGAATATGTTGCACTTACATAATTGTTTCCTCTACTATGCATAATGGTCTTGTACTTCTTTTGCAGCGTACTTCTATTAAGTATTGTCAATTATGTTACCTGCGTAGTTATTTCTTCTTATTTTACTGTAAGTAGAATTTGACATGTACATGAATTGAGAAACTGAAAAGAAAATAATACCAGAACTTCTGCTGCTTGCCAGTTTTTTTGATCATACCTTGATAATTCTGTGCTGGTTTTCCACAGTCAAATGCTCCCTCAGAAATCTTGAAAAGAAAAAAAGCACTGTTTGTAAATGTTATGTAGTTCAGTCCTGACTTGAAAGAAGGCTAAGTCATTCTCATAGAAGTGATTTCACGGTGGAGGAGTGTTATACATGTCACAATTGATGCTATGTTAACAATCTAGTTGATGCAGCAGCAGCTTTGTATGCAGTAGTTAGCCACTTCTTGTGGCTGCAAAGTAGACCATAGCTGGATTTAGAGGTAGTATCTTGATATCTCTTTAAAAAACAGAGGAGCCACCTACACAACCATTACAATAGTGTGAAATGAAGACTGTGTACCAGTCATCCAGTGATCACCTATCGCTGCTCTGTTTTGAGCTGACAAGGAGGCTTTGAAGTCTTCTGCTGCAGTGAACAGCACAGACTGAAACATGGGTACATGAGTCTTTGCAAGTGTGGAGGAGAGTGGTGCTGCACCCTCCCAGATGATCTCAGTCTCCCATTGGTGACAAAGACACATTCAGGAAAGCAGACTCTGGAAATAACATGAGAAGGGTTACGTGAAAAATGTGTCAAATGCTACTAAATGGTGATGTGTCACTAAAATCCCAGAACATAAATCATAACTTCCCGATGTTTTCTGCTACTGTCTCTTTCCCTGCTTTCCCTGGTTGTTCTCAGTCCAGTTTAAATGTGTGTTTTGTATTGGTACAAGAAGATGACTCTTTCACTTTTTATAACTAACAGTATTCTCTATTAAATGGTATTTAAAGAAAGCTCATAACAGAAAAATTACAGCAAACCTGATGAGCATGTTTTCAAAAGTGTATTATTACTTTGGTTAGAAATATGACTTCCTGCCTTTCCAGTTTGGAAGGGAAACCCCTGTTTGTGCATTTGTACAGCACTTCTTCATTTTTGTCTGTTGATACAGACGTGGTAATTTTTTACACAGATGTGACAGATAGCATTACAGCTGCTCTTTATTTGATCTTCTAAAGAGACAAAGATATGCAAGGTTTCTGTCTGCTCCCTCTTTCCCACCGTGTCATCTGTTGTTTGGGAAAGAGTCCTAATTTGCAGCAGATACAAAACTATTTGTTGAGTTGCAGGTTTGCCAAAAATAAATGAAACCATTAATTACTACATTTTTTGAGCAGCTGTTAATGGATTGGGATAAGAAAACTGTACATTAGACTACTGGTTAATTACAAGAACTGTAATTGTTTAATGTGGCTTTTGTGGAATGAAATTATAATACCAGAGGAGGTAAATTCAGCCAGTTTTTGAATATTATACGTGAAAGTGTGCACATACTTACACTGCAGTAAACCTAAGGAATGTATAGCTATTTTGCTAGGTAATTCATTTTTGCCATCACATGAACAAGTATTCCCAACAAAAATGCTTTAAAAGTACTATTTAAACATGCCTTTTAATTCAAGTGTAAAATTATTAAAGGTAGTAAGTTAATATCTTGTAACCCCTGAGCTAATAATGCAGGAGATTCAGATATAATATTAAAATCCAAATGTGTTTACATCATTAGAAATTAACAACTAAGCAGTTTTATCTCCTCTTTGGAGTGCCGTGAAGCAGTAACTGTACTGTTATGATTGGTACTTAATAATATTTGCAGTTCAAGATTAAATTATGTGAATATTTGAGGACACATTGCTTTCCTCCCTTGCCGTCACCTAGAGGGACAACATTATTCCACTAGTTTGGTATTTTTCTTCTCTGGGAAGAATAAAAGATGGTGCCATTTTGGAAGATGGCAATTCCTGATTGTGTTTTCTATACTATGCCCTTATTTTTAAGGTCCAAAAAGGATTTTTCTTTTGAGGGAGGACAGGGCTGCAGCAATTAAATTGTTATTTCAAAATGTAGCCAGTATGTGATGCCTCAATTTTATGGAAATCTTCAACCCTCAGTATTGTTTCATGGATTGTTTTAAAGTATCCATTGATTAAATGAACATTAGTCACTTAGTGTCTTAAAAGCATCATATTTTTACTCAGCTTCCATGAGAACATTTGCAAAAGTAGCAGAAATTTTGAAGAGACCATGTTCTGTTTTAAAAATACATTTTTCTATAAGATCTGAGCAATTTCATTGCATTGTTAATGCAAAACTAATTAAGTACAAAACCACAGGATGAATTTTCTTCTTCTTGCACTAAAATCTAATATACTTTCTAATATTATACATTAATAAGGTGCTAATTGATACTGAAGATTTGTCATTTAAAATTGAATTCCAGGTACACATGAATATGTTAAGTAATAGGAAGTCAATTAATCCTGATTTTAAAATATAATGAAAAATAAGTCTAGAGACTATGTACTTCTGGATCCTCCTAATGCACCATCTAGATTGAATTTTCTCCTGAATGAATTGATAACAGATTTCTCACTTTCAGGTACCTGAATGTTAGCCCATGGTACACGTGTTTCTCACACTCAGCTGCTTTAGACTCTCCCTCTCTTTTTTTTTGTTAGAGTTTGTGCTCCAGAGTTCAGATTTTGCATGTCTCAGCATACTTGTTAAATTGCTAATAGCTTAAGAATATAGTTAGCTTTGGCTTCAGAGGTATGAATGCTGTTCCTGCTATTTTAGGTCTGAGCAGGAGCTGTGCACAGTAACTGTAGTTCCACAATTTCACAGAATCATAGAATCATTAAGGTTAGAAAAGACTTCTGAGATCATCAAGTCCAATTGTCAGCCCAACACCACCATGCCTGCTAAATCATGTCCTGAAATACCACATCTACACGTTTTTCGAGCACCTCCAGGGATGGTGACTCCACCACCCTAAGCTATTGTTAAGCAACACTGTATTCAAAAGAGGTCATTTTGCATTTTGTTTTTGTGTTGTTATTGTAAATTAAATTGTTTCTGTAACTTTTACATTGAGTTCCTACTAAGCTTGGAGGGATCTCTGAATCTCATATATACAAAGCAGCATCCACTGATGCACATTCACTAAACTTCTGAGGCATAGGTTTGCTGATTTCTATCCGGACTGTGGTTTGTGTAAAGCTGAGAAAGAGCATAAAGAAAATTTGAGTAGTTAGGTTAGGTAGAATTTTAATGTTTATTTTCTTTGCTGATATTTTGGAATTGTGATGATTTATTGTAATCGTATATTTTAGCCTATCTGGAAACTAATGTTCAGTAAGTGTCCTAGCCATAAGGAAGAAGAGGTCACTATTCAGCCTCCTCGATTTTTAATTTGGGAGTTTATTTTCACAAGGCTGCTGTTACTTTTTATATATATGCCTACACATGCAGACCCCTTATACTCAGTGGAGCTGCACAACAGTTACTGGGAGGAATGGGTACAGAGTGTTAGGAGACATAATTGGCTTAATTATGACATAATTCTTAACTTTAGTGATTACACACGCACACGCCCCCCATCCCATCTTGCACACAATAACTTTATTACTCAGATTGACTGCATTATGACTGTACTGTCTTGGCCAGATGATTAGTTTGTTTAAAGAGTTGTTTCTTAAGCGTAGTATTAAAAATAGGGAAGCAAAAGGGACTGAGGAGGAGAATAATGCTGGGGTGCACCTGTAGAGCTGTTATTTTCTTGGAACTGATTGGAAGGCAATAGATCAAGGACTGACCGTAGTGTTTGTAATGTGATAAATAGTTCCTGGGTCATTGGTCCAGATCTGGGTCTGAATCATAGAATCATCTGATTGGAAAAGACCTCTGAGATCAAGTCCAACCATACTTGTCCCCTTACTAAATCATGTCTGTAAGAAACTCATCTTCCCACCTTTTAAACACCTCCAGGGATGGTGACTTAACCACCTCCCTGGGCAGCTGTGCCAGTGCCTGACAGCCCTTTTAGTGAAGAAATTTTTCCTGATGTCTAACCTGAACCTCTCCTGGAGCAACTTACAGCCATTTCCTCTCATTCTATCACCTGTCACTTGGGAGAAGAGACCAGCACCCACTTCACTGCAACCTCCTTTCAGGCAGTTGTAGACAGTGATGGGGTCTCTCCTCAGCCTCCTCTTCTCTAGGCTAAATAACTCCAGTTCCCTCAGCTGCTTCTCATAGGACTTGACAAATTAAAAATCATTATATTGTGCTGGCTGTTTAACTACATTCATTGACATATTGGTCACCTATAGTAGACCACATTCAGTCTAGTTGACCATGCTTGCTCACCTTCCCAGTACAGAGGTAAAGAAAGAAATTGATGTACAGGTTGAGTGTTTCCAACCTAATAAGACATTTTCCTTGTTCTGTTTCTAAGCTATGATATTAGAAAATTGTGGATTTTTATAGTGTTGCTTCTTGCTTTTTACCTGTTCTGAAAGTAAAGGCTTTTGAATATGCTACTGTTAGAAATAATTGAACCTAACTCTATATTGTAACCCAAAACTATATAGGTAGGATGTGGTTTTCAAAGTATTTTCAACAAAATGAATTTGTCCTACACTGACTTTATTTAGTGAATATTGTATTAGTAAACAAATACATGTCCAAAAATAGCTGGAAAAAAATAGTTTAACTGAGTTAAGTCCTTCTGTGGAACTGTCTGTTCAAGCCCATGGTTATTTCTCAGGTTATAAAGATATTTTCTGTATCACTTCATAGTTGGATCAGGGGCTGCATCTTTTGGGTATCCACAATGTCATCACAAGATGAAGAAGAAGAAAAAAAACGTTTGCTGTAGATTTTTGGAAAAAAAGTTGTCCTGTAATAGGATTTTATTCTATTGCTGCAACCTATTTTCTAACTACATTTCACCATTACACACATATGAGCATTAATCATTTTTATCGGGTGTTGGTTGACATAAACCAATAATAGAACTCACTGTCAAAAATGTTTAGAAATATTCTGAGTGAATATAAAATTTATATTCTGAATTAATAGAAATCTTAATTTCCTTTCTGGAAAATGTGAAATCATGTCCTTTGTTGAAGAAAACTATAGGGTTTAGCTACTAAATTTTTAACAGAAGTGGATTTTTTTGTTTTATTCCCTCAGTGTTCCTTGGTGACTTGTTTGTACACCAAGATATTGGTTTGGAATTGCCTTTGTGTAATTCATATACTTTTGATCAATTCCAACTCATGCCCAATTATATTACACTAAATTAACATAATTCAACAGATGTTGATATTTAAATGTTTTCTGGCATTCACATCTTGGACAGCTGTCTTAGAGCTTGGGGAAAAGGAAAACATTTAGAGTTAAATGCTGAACATATGCTTAAATTACTAATTAGAAACAAGAAAAAACAGTCCATTATCCTTTCTGAGGGCAGTAGGCCTCTCTACCACAGATTTTTTTCTAGAGACTCCATTTACAAATAAAGTACTTGAGTGAATGGATTGGGTGTCAAAAGTTATGTAGTGATGTAAATTTTTATTTTCTATTGTGTTTGCCAGAATTATGCCAGTGTGGAGTTGAGCATGTAGAAGTGTGGAGTTCAGGAAAATTCAGGAACACTTCTGTGTCTGAATGACGTTTAGAAGTGCTGAAAAAGATAACAGAAAGGAACATGTTAGGATATAGTATTAGGTGGTTAGATAATCTGATGGGTCCAGAGGAAGATCATATTCTCATAACAGGATTGCACTGCTATTTTCAACAATGCAGGTATGTCACCCTTATGTTTAAAGTTATGTTGTGAACAGATTGACATAGTATGAAAGGAGTTTGATAGAGTTGCATGTTTTTTCACATCTGTTTGAGATTTAATAAAAGGAAAATGAAGTGCATAGTGCTTGTGTATAACGGTATAGTTTTTGCACTTGTGAAGGCAGAGGAAGCAATCTGTTGTATAGATGATGTCATTCTTTAGACAAATCTGAAGAAGAGCTTTACTGTTTGTAAAAGGGGTGGAGGAATCAAGTGTGGAACTGTTGATGATCTTGGTATCACTGCGTAGTGATACCAAGAAGAAATATATATTCATCTTCATAAGCATTAAAAAATAATATTTATGCTGCATATGCGTAGTATTTCATTATTATATAGCCAGTTCTTTAGCACTAAATGAAAAGCTTCTGTGAAGACTTCTAATGCATTTTGTAGACAAGACTAGTTTGCAATAGTCTCTGTCTACCACTCCTAACCAAGAGAGAAATCCTTTCAACACTGTCAACACCCTGGTGTTGGGAGAGGTGAGAGTGGTTCTTTCTACAACTTCCAGAAAGTTAGCACGAGGGAAGAGATCTGAATTTGTGAATTATTTCAGGATAAGAGAATTATTTCTGTGATATATTTGTGCAAAAGTACTTAGATAGTGGGAGATTTGCTCAGATTTGATTTTATAAAGTTTAGCTGTTCCACAAATTCCATTTTTTAATCATTTTATTGGCTTGCTTTTCTGTTACACAAGTGTGAGTTCTGCTTTTTCGTCTTTAACTCCTGCTGAGAATATTGCTTCACACACTTCCTACTCAATTTCCATTTGTAAGAAATTTTCCAGCCATTTTAAGCTTAAAGCAAGTCATGGTCCTCACTGCATTCTCTCCTCAATCATATCCATAGTTATATTTTGTATCTGTATTTTAAGACTGAGGACTGATAATTTCAATTAGATTTCGTCTTCAAAATAATCCTCTCAAGTCCCTTCTGAAATGCAAACCAGTCAACTTCTGCGTTATTGTAATGTATTGTGAAAGAAGTTCACTTATAAGCTTTTATCAAGCCTCTACATCAGCTGAAGCATTCAGTGGAGATAAACTTGCAGAGTTCTACAGCCATCTGCAGGAATGCATTCATACTGTGGAAGAACGATGTGTTACTGTTTACTGTGAACATGTTCCTCACATGAGAGAGATACTAATTGCAGTATAATGTATTGATCATTACCAATTCATCTAATTGTGATATTGAAATCAGGCTTCTTGAGAATGTTATTGCATCATAATACTATGCAGCCTTGAATTTTTCCGAGTTAGAGTACAGATATTTAATAAATACTGTTAAAGAAAAAATGCACTCTTCCACATCTGCCTTTGTTAGTAATCAGAACTTCTGTGCATTTTTGACACAAGAAGAATATAAGCCATCACTTCTGTTACTTACAAGTGTTCTTAATAATGTCATAGTATTGTCTGGTAAATGGTTTGACAGTAAATTTACTAAAGGACAAAATTAAGTTACCTTCACTGGTGTTGTAACCGTTGTCACAATTACAATGCACCAATGAAAGCAACTGCACTGATATCAAATAAGGCATTGCCGCTTACAAAGAGAGTGACAGCTGCTCACAGCAGACAGACAAAGTGATCAACAGACATGTTGTTACAGTGAGACATATGAAATAAAAATGCAAACATTTTTCATTTAATAAAGTAGTACCCAGAATTCCCCTACATGAGATAACAGCCTCGCTAGTTTAGGCCGTTGTACTAGTACATATGAGGCTACTTGCTGTATAACACTGTCATCGTGGCTTTCTAAGGAGGCTGTGGAACAATTATTGCATTCGAGTAGGGTTTTTTAATATGAGAAAGAAGAGGGAGTTTGTATTTTGATGGGATTTGGGGTTTTCAGTTTGGTTTGTTACACGTGGAATGATAGTGATTACAGAAGTATGTAGTAAACCAGAGAGCTAGAACTTATGTTCAGGACAATCTGCTGTCCTACTCCCATATTATTGTATTAAGATTCTCAGTGACTGAACTGATGAACTTAGAACTCTGGTAGTGGCAGAGGTGATAACTGCTAGTGAAAGAGTTAAGAATCACTTTGTGTGCCAAGTTTCTCGTTTCTCAGAAGGTGGATTGCAAGATGTGCAGCTGTAGGTTACTTCACAAAACAGATGGGTTTTGGGGCAATGTAAGCAAATGATCCATTGATTGCAAAGGTTAGGGTAGATAAAAATCTGACATAGGCTATTACAAATGTCTTGCAGAGGTGAATACATGTAACTGCAGAAAAGGTACTCATCAAAAATATTTGCTTACTGAGCTATGAAAATTACTGAAAAAGAGGTTGTGTTGTGCAGGCATGGATAGAAATTTTGGGGAGTTTAAAGATACTATTCTAGTCATGTTCCTATAGTTCAGGGCAATTATCTTGAAGAAAGAAATGATAGGGAGACTGCAGCTATTTAAGAAGGAGATAAAATTTGCCTGAGTGAATGTTTGTCACAAGAATGTGTAGGTGCTTGTGAATTGCTTTACATGTCATTGCCTCTATAAAAGTATTTGCTATATCAAAACTACTTTTCATTATGTTTATTATTTATTATTTCAATTGATTTTTTGTTGTGGCTGCTTTTCCCAGTCCGTCTTCGTTTTTGAGGCTCTTTTTTACCACATAGAAAGCAGAATCTTAACACTGAGCAAGATCAACAATGAATAAAAATTGACAGTGGCTTTTCCAGTGTTTTTGTTTCATACATTGAGGCATGACACAATAACAACAGCAAAAAAATCTTGGCATGCTAGTGTAAGCTCACACCAGCCTGGCTTTTGCAGCCCTCTTATTTCCCTCTGCCACAACTTTGCTGCTGCTGTGACACTTGCAGGCCTGCTCGGCCCTGGTGCAGCTGATGCCCTGTCCATGCTCATATTTTTCTTATTGACAGTGAGTGTTCTTGCCAAACGCCAGGGACCATAGTCACATCTGTTTGTCTCCCAAGCTTGTCTGAGGCTGCTTGGGAACACTTTTTATCCAGAGGGCAGCTTTAACTAGGCCTAATACTCTGAAAAGCCTCTATTTGTAAATGCATACAATGAGGCGACAAGTTCCTGTTGTCTTTCCTTAAAAATTATTCTATTTGACACTGCTTGCTCCAGTCCCTGTCACCAGCACATCAAAAGCCAAGTTTTCAGGCAAGGTGGTCTTAACAAGTTTTATTTTTTCCCTAATAAAATGCCTAGCTTCCGTTTAGAGCACTATTTATAAATGATAGCTGGAAGCAAGCTAGGGGTAAGTAGCAGAAGTCAGGCAAATAGCTTTCTTCCCTTCTGTAATCCATGCTCTTCTGATTTAATGCTGAGAAACATAATGCTGAACTTAGCCTGACTGAGGGTCAGAGTTCTCCCTACTTGAAAATACCCCTATTATGAGCATTTCAAAACGCACTCTGCAGCTTCAGAATGATACTTCATTTTGTCCAACCTGCCAGTTTCAGAGTGGTCATAGTTCTTGTCTGTTTCTTTTAATTCCTCTTTAAAACAAAAAAAAATACTTTTGTTTTGCTGTGATCTACATTGACATTGCATATCAAATGTTAAGGTCTGGCAGTAGTAAATGCTGCTTTAGAATCACAAGTTAGCTTAACATTTCATGTTAGTGGCCATAAAACTGGGTTTGACAAAGCTTAATTGGTGCTCTAGCGTATTGTTATTTATTCGTGGTATACAGAATTTTTGACAACAATGAAATACCCACTCTCACCTTGGCTTGTGATCAGGTTGTTGTGCTCAGCAAAGGCGAATGATTCATTTATGCTGAAGGAACAAGGCTGCCTTTCAGACGTTCATTGATTTAAAATTAAAAAGTAACTGCTATGTTCTACATGAAGGGTGACAACAATAACAAAGTAGTCCTTACTTAGTGTTATTTGTTGCAACTCCATTGGTGTGCCTGGAGGAAAACTGGGGAGACCCCAGTACCATAATCATACAGATCAATAATCTAGATATCTCAATATAGTGTAACAGATAATCAATTCTGGGTAAAATAACTCAAACGCTGCTAGCTGCAACTGCCGTAGCTCAGGTCTTCAGGTTCAATTGCCTGACTTTATTAATTTTTATCTTTCATCCTACTTGCATTCCTTAAGACTTCTCTCTTTTTCATTTGGAAGAGAAAATGGAGACTTGCACACTGTTTAACATATAATGTACCACACGACTTATTCTGCATGTTTACTATCAATGTTATATGCATCTCCTAAATACTTTTTCTCTAATAACTTTTTCCCCATATTGTATTTTAATATTAATGTTCTTTATTGTACAATCAGTTATGAAAGGGTTACACTTCTTGATTTCTTTCTAAATATAGAACTAAAATTCATCACTGTGTTAATATTGTAAATTAGTTGTGTTCAGTTTCTGGATGTTAAAATTGGATGCAATTTCATCTTAGAAGAATTGGAAGGAAAACATTTCTTAAAATAAAGAGAAATAAGTGTTGAAATAGGGGTTCACTAGGTGAAATTGGAGTGCACTTCTGTATGAAACTTGAATTTCTTGAAATAATTAAATAAAAACACTTTAACTTTTTAAAAGAAGCATGTACAGAATTCTACGTTGTCTTTTTCATCAAGGTGTTCTTGTCACTCTTTTATGTTATTGAGCAGATCTAAGGTCTCTCAACATTATATGACCATTTGTTATTCATTTAGAAGCAGCACAGCTTTAAAAAGTTTATAAATGCAGTTAAGGATAAATCACATAGCCACACTGAAACCAGGTCCTGTGAGTGACTGAGTGTTACTATGCTACAGGAGACTGTCAGGTGCAATTCTTAGCTTGGAATTTTGATGAAATTCACTACATTTCTGTGGTAATAATCACAGTTTTTAGTAACGTTTATGGAAACATATTAAAATTGTAAAGTTTTAAATTACTTCATTTCCCCCTTTCTGGTCTAATTCTGAAAAAAACCAACCAAACAAACAAAAAAAAGCCAGCTACATATATTCTATTCTGCAGGCATTGCACATTACTTTCAGAATAAGTAACACCTGTAATTATATTACAAAATTCAATATTCTGAAATTCCAAATTTAACCTTTTCTGTGGTACCTGACTTCTAAAAGCTGACTTTAATGCAATAAGATTGCTCATTTGCCATCCTCCGCAGCTCCACTAGTTATTCCAGTCTCCAGGGGTAAGCTTGTAGCTGTTCAATGTGTATACCAGACACTGTTCTGCCATTCTGACAACTGGCTGGTGAATTAGAAGAGGACAAATTGGTGTGCTACAAGCTTATTCCTTGAATCTTTGAAGAGTTTGCTGTTTCCCGTTTTCTCATTCATTCTTCATCTTACCTTAAAATAACATTTATAATACTTTTCATGTAATAAATGTTGTTCTGACAGTCAGGCATTACTAGCCAATTGATAACCTACCAGCAGTATTGTGATCTCTTTAGATAATTAATCTTAGCTATTTTGCTGTCAGGAGCAACAGTGGTTTTGTTTTATGTTGAGCTAGAAAGATTGCCAGTTTTGAAAATTAAAAAGCATGCCCTTTATATTATTCATTCCAGTAACAATTTATGATGCTGCATTTAGATACTGAGCGCTTGTCAACAAACATAATTATGCTTCAATATAAACAAGATTGGTGGCTTGGCTGTGCAGCTTCATCTTGTTTGAGAATGTTTTGATATAGGTTCTGATTATATAAGCTGTGTATTTATGTGGTGGTTTTCTTCCTTTGTTAATAGTTTTCTCCCGTAATTATTTGCAGGCAAACCAGTGTACATTTAGGATCATTGTGCATGGGAGACATCAAAAGGAGAAGGAAAGCTGCTCCCCTGCCAGGACCCACAGGTAACCAATTTCTCTGGGACGTTACGCAAAATATAAGATGTTAAATCTCTAAATACAAAGCAGTAGGTCAGTGACCTGAGGAAATGCTTGATAAATTCAGTAACTTTCCATATAACTTCAGATATATACTGTCCTTATTTGTTAATCGAGGTTAAGAAATAAAAAGGCTCTCTTAATTCTCCCTCAAACATTTCCAATTTCTTGACCTTTGTAGCATGACACTTCTTTAAAGAGAATAAATCAGACAGTAAAGATTACTGCTTATGTCTGTTCAAGAATTACAAGGTAGAAGATACGAGATATCTTTTTTCTGTGAGGAATGCATATGAATACTGTGCATTTTCTGCAAAATAAAGATAGGATTTGAATTCTTGGGCAAGCAATTGAAAATGTGGAGATGAGACTGAGAAACACAGCTTTAAAATTAGTTCTGTAGATTAAATAGGAAGCACTTGCAAGCACATTTCTGAAAGATTTTTACAGATTCGAGGTCACAACATGCACTGGGTGCATTTTGCTGATGTCACAGCTGTGAAATTATTTTTTTCAATACATAGCAGTGATTTACAGGACTCTCATCAGTTTTTGGTATTAATTATATATGTGCATACTGGAAGGATCAGATTGTGTGTCTAGGCCTGTGTGAAGCTTTTTATATATTTCTAATATAGAAATCTGTATTTTATGTCCTAGCCATATATCAATTACTATAGCAACATGTGCAACACATACAATACTCCAAGTATATTCTAGAGTGGATGTCTTTAGAGAAGCCTAATATTCGTATTCCAACTGAATTCTCTCTCCTGAAACTTCGTTTCAAACCTCAGTGGCAGAAACAGACCAAGGATAATATTAACAAAGTTATTAAGGCACCTTAGTGGCAGCAGCATGGAAAAAGAGAATGTATGGGTCAACTTCTAAGACTCTGAACATATGTGAAGTGAGAAAGAAAAATACTTAATGGCTGAAGAGAGAATAATATAATTATTTCTACAAGGTGATTTTCACTTCACAACTTTCAAGTACTGAGAGGGTATGAAGTATGATTTAAAAAAAAAAGCTGGCTCCTCTGCATAACTTTGCAAAGCCAATATTTTGATTCTAAGGCAAATATATTATGTGGTCATTGAGTATTCTGTATCTATATAGTCGTGATTTTAGAGATAGTTTTGCTCCCAATATTTACCTTTGCACAGAGAATGACAGAGAATAATGGTGGATAAAGTGTCATATGAGGTACTTTTTAACTGTATGGGTTTTTTCCCTTCAAGTTCAAGGTAATGTTTTGAATTTTGTTCTGGGCAGGAGGATTGAGATTTTTTTCTGTGGTCTCGTAATTTTTTTTCTGCATTTTATCCTTGTGAATTTTTAGAAACTTTGGTAAACTTTGAGTAAACTTGTACATATGTGTAGATAATGTATAACATTTTATAAATTATTACAGTTTTTTCAAAGGCTAACCGTCCCACAGCTAAATTATTGTTTACCCATCACAGACCTCGTTTGTTTGTCTTTGCCAGTATTTCCTACCATTTTATGACAGAAGCAGGGTTTCCTTCTAGAATGGAAATACATTTGGAAATTTGGATTAAAATGAAAGTTTACTATTTGATTATTCTCCTTTCAGTAGTTAAAGTTAGCTAATATATCGGAACAGGAGGACTAGATTTTACATAGAATTTGTAAACTTTTTTCTTTAAAGAAAGAAAGGACAAAAATTGTATTCTTATGTGAACAAAAATTGGAAGTGAAAAGAAACATTCTGTTAATACTTGTCCATATTTAACATCATAGTGAAACATGAAAGGTTGTCTATCAGTGAGTCATTAACTACAAATATTTTCTTGAGCAATATGTGCTGTGAATCAGCAAAGTTTCACCTCATATGAGCCAATCCATTGAAAAGTGTTTTCAGAATTCTCATCTGCCATGTTTGTATAAATTACATCAGTAAATTAGTTCTTGTAACAATCTGCTTAGCGTTGAAAATTATCATTTATGTGTTTAGGTTCGGTAGTACTGAAGAGAATAACTGATGATCCTAATGAGGTATCGAAATATGTTCTCTGGTTTTGAATCTCACAAGGGTAGCACCTGCTACTTTCAGGCACCTTACAAAGCCACAGACTTCTGTAGCAAGCAGTGTTATTGGTTAAACATTTATTAATTGTGACAAGAACACCCAATTTATTTCAGTACTCCAGCTTATTTACTGCTCTTTCACCTTCGTATTTTGTATTGAAAAAGTAAAATGAATATTGATAGAGTTAGATATTGATTTCTAAATTTATAGCCTGTTCTCAGCCTGGAGTCAAAGTCACATACCAATAGGTATGTGTATATTAGTAGCAAAGGATGTATATTTACTTGTACAGCAATGAGAAACTATTGAAGCCAGAAGGTTTGAGCAGTACAGAACATTTTGTAGTTTTAAAAATGTCATTTATAAAGGTGAAGAAAAGCTATGTTTAAACGCAATGAAGAAAATGGGAGATAATATAGGTAAGGATTGTTAGGAGCTGACAATGCTGAGACAGGAGTGTCCTATTCTTCCTTTTTTACTAAGATAAATTTTCTGGTTTGTGAATGCTTGTTGCAGCCCCATCTATGCATTACTGAACCTAGGTAGATAATTAGTTTATCAACTAAAAAAAAGGTACAAGTAAAAATTGTTTACTTATGATGTCTTGTAAGAATTAAGTGTTGTACATTATAAATATCTACTTTTTTGCACAGCTTCTTCCATGATACCGATATTATTTCAGTGATTCTAGTCAGATTTGCGTACAGGTCATTCTCAATGACTTTATGCCCTCCCTGACTACCTGAGTGGTAGAGCTATTTCATATGACGCCCTGATGTGTTTTGTTGCGCAATAGAGTGCTCTCAAGTTTGTACAAAAAACCCTTAGACAAACTAATACATTAGCATGGAAAAAGCCTCACAAAAATGGGATCAAGTATTAATGAAAATAACAACAACAAAAACCCCAAAGAAACAAACAAACAAAAAGAATTTGTGTACAAGAGGAAGGACATTCTCTACGAAGTAAAACATGCATTTGTAATGTTTACAGAATTTCTATCTCATATCAAACCAGTAGATGGTACAGAATTTTAGACACTGTCTTCATGCGCCAAATATGAATTTACCCCAATTCTTTTCCTATTGATTCAATCTTCTTTACACACTTTTTTTCACAATAGGCCCTTATCTTACTTTTTTTTTTTTTAATAAGAAACCCCTAAGGCATTTAAGTGTTGGAAATCATCAAATTCTGCTTCGCATCTGTGGGATGTTAATAACAATTTACAGCGTGTAGAAAATTTGATTCAGAATGGCAAGGGTTAAGATTTATTTCTGTGCCTTTTAAGTAGGCATTTATTTCTATTTGAAAACAATATTTTTGCTCTGATGTTTACATGATTTACAGCTTGGAGCAGTGGTGAGAACCTGCAAAAACTATTTTTAAAAAGAGAAAACTATTCTGTAGTTAAAATACAGAGAATGTGCATATAAATATCTAAATTATTGTGCCTGTTATGACCACTTTAATACTGACCTTTTGCAAAAGCAAATTTCAGATGTCATTTCCTTTATCTGGTTGTCATGTTGCATGCTACACTTCAGGCTGGTACTGATTGAAATGACCAAGTTAAAAGTCTTGGTTTAAAGAATGTGTTTTAATGAAAAATATGACAGATTCTTAATTACAGCAGAAATACTGAGCACTGCTGTAATGCCATCATGACTCACTTTAACAAGGTAATCAAAGGGGTACATGTTTTCATTCCGTTTTAAAAATTGCCAACGGAACAGCTAAGCAAACTATTTTGCTGATGCTTAATATGTCAGTGATTAAAAATCAGACCTGAATATCTGCAGTATCAAAATGGTGATGATTTGAAAAACATTATGATTATGTTTTGATAACAGAGGTGGCTGAGGTTAAGTTTGTGGTGAAGGTCAACTTAGTTAGATGGTTGCAGTGAAAGGATTGACTTTTGTGTACTTGAATGAGCTGGCAGTAAATTTCCAAAACTTTAGACAGACTATTACATGCCTACTTTCTTTTTTGCTTGGTTCACTGCTTTTCTGTCTATGAAATGTACAACTCCATAAACAGAAATCCCTTTTTTCAGGACAGTATACCACTGAAATGTGTTGTGAATGTTTTCCCCTGTTGTGTTGTGCTGTTTCTAACCCTTAGTTACCAAAGTCCTTTCTGCTGTACACAACCTATCTGCTTGATTGTCCAGCCCATGGATACCCTTTTTTGTTTGGTTAGTTTCTGCAGCAGATTAAATTTTAGGGACTCCTTTCTGTCTCTTTTTTTCTCCTATATTGTCTCACTAAATCAGTTCAAAAGTTAAAAAGATCACTGAATGCCAAATGTCTTTTCAGAGCAGAATAGTTTTCATGTTGAGTTTGAGGTGATTGGTTCAGGCTGAGCCCCTTACATATGAACACCAGAATAATGATGAGAGTTCAGTAACAAACTTCAGAAGAAATGATCTACAATACAATGAGAAGCAACCTTATATACTAAGAATTTGCTGATGGATTTCTTGTGTTCTACAGAGAATTCAGCATTCTTCAGGTTGTACACATAGCCAATATAAAGAAGAGACCTTCGAGTTGATGGAAGAATGTCTTTTCTAAACGCTGTCATCTTCTGAAATGTGAAAGGTTCAAAAGTAATTCCCCAACTTACTCTGGGAGACTTTCCTAAGGTAGCTGTTTATTTCTGGTTGTGGAAATCATTCAAATTGCCTCCATTGGGAGGTGGGGTCCTTTCTAACTTGAGATATTTGGTAAGTCTATGGATTTTTAGGACTTCACTTTCAAGAATCATGTACCAGTTTAACAGAGAGTATGATCAATGAGAGCATCCTTAATATTTAAGAAATTCCTGCTCAAAAAAGGCTAAACCAGCCTTTTTTTTTTTTTTCCTCCAAGTTCTGAAGGTATTTCTGATTAGACAGTTGTAGGCTTGAGGAATAGCTTTCCATGAAACTGAGAGGTGTTGATAGGGAGACCCAAGGAATTTATGTGCTCTGCAAGTTCTGCTCAATTCTCCACCAGGTACCATAATAAAGTATTTCCTCATAGAGAGGAGTCACCTCTATTTTAGATGCTCTTTTGTTAGAACCATACCTTTTTCAGATGGGATGATGTACGTCATGCAGTTTTCCTACAACTAAACCAATAAAAGCAGTACCTGATATTTCTGTCAGTCTGCTTTAGGTTGGCAATACCAAAGGACTTTAGTTAACCAGAGAAGATTTGGGAGTGAAAATGTGGAAGGAGGAAGTATGTGTATTTTTTCCCCAGTTAATATAAATTCTTATCCCAGCTCTCCCCAACAACCTCTCAGTTCATGACAACGAGTTTTGCTTTCTCCCAAGAGAACAGGCAGCACTGCTGCAAACAGCCCCTGCTATAGATTATGCAAAAATCACGTTTCTTAAAGGTTTATTAGCATGTAATTTACTTGTTGACTGAGGAAAGAGGCCTGTGCATAAACCTGATAGCTTTATGCAGAAGGGTTTTCCCACTTCAGGGGAATAAAAATATTATCATAATGTAGGAATACAGAATTCATTAATCAGGTTCCCAGTGCAGGCGAGTTTGGATTTCTGTTTTCTGTCTTTCTGTAAAATCTTTGCATTTGGTGGAAAAATTTCTGCTAAAAACTCTCATAGATGCCTGTTATATTCTGTATTTCATAAAGAAATTTTTTTTGCTTTTGATTTCCACTACGAGAGGAATTTTTTTTTTTATTGTAAGTGAAGTTTGCCTTTCAACCTATTTGTTAGCATGGCCAATGCTAGTGTAGTAACTAAGATTTACGTTCTGATGCCTTCATTACTGATAGAGGGCTTGCAATGAGCTTTGTTTGCCTAAATCAATGACCAAATGCTTATTTAGCCCATAGTAAACAATATGCAGATGCATTTTCCTACTTTTAATGAATCTTCATTTTTAAACTAAAATAATTTGACAGAAGATAATACTCCAATCACATAGGCACAGAATAGATAATAGAAGTGGAACTTCACCTCCAGTATCGTGGCAATCCATCCCAACTTGAATTATGGTCAGATAACCAACAACCGCACTGTCCATTCTGAGAGTATTACTGTGATTTATATCCTTTCCCTGTGGGTTTCAGTTTGAGGTTACAAGTCTTTTTGCAAAAGTCACGGAATGCGTATCAGAAAGGAGCAATTTTGCTGTTTTGCTGGTCTGAGCAGAGCTTTGGAATGGTTCCCAGTGAGAATGCCTCTCCCAAAATGATTGTCCAGTAACAGTCTTTCTGTCAACATAGACAAGGCATAAAACTTACCCCCTTTGGACCCATGTGAAAAGACATTGGGTATTCAAGAGATTCCCCTTACAGATGAATAAATGGGTATCTAGTAATTCCAGTTCTTCCCAACTAATTTAATAGTAGTAAAAACTGAATGGACAAGAAGTTAAACTTTACACACAATGTAGTCCAATAAACCATCGAAGGAGAAGTCACCTTCAAATCCAGTTCCAAGTGATACAGGATGATCAGTTGAAGCTAACGTTCAGTGTTGAAGTTTTCATCAGTATATGGATTTATGTTTATGTATTCGGGAGGGTTGAAAATGGATTTAAAACTAGGTTCTGTGCTGCAGGAAAGAGTACATTTACCCATGCTGCACTTAGGTGACAATTCTTTGAATACCTGTTGGTGAGAACGAAACTACAGCAGTGCAGGCATTAACAAAACTCTGCTGTGGGTGTTGGGTAAATACGGAGATTTCCAACACCTGCTGAAGTTGTGATTCTGTCCTCTCTGCTATTTTTATCACTCTGTTAGCTAGGATGAAAAGCAACGCAAACAGACTCACCTTACCTAGAATCATTCTAGGGTTATTCTTTAGACACAGTCTTGGATAGTTCAGTGTGAGTGTTATGTTAAAGTTTGACATAAAAATATAATCTCAAATATTTAACTAAATCATATGACTTTTTTTTTTTTTAGATATATAGCCATAGTATATTGAATTCTGAAAAACACTGCAGGTGGTGAATTTAAAAATCACAGTATGGCTCTTGGCTATGCTCGTGATGCTGACTGTGGCTTTATCCAAAACAGTTCTAAGAATATAAACATCTAGGCGGTCCAGTTCGCATTTTGCTCGTTAGAGAAAGCTGGCATGAAATGATACACTACAGCAATGTATTATTCTGATTACATTCTCTGTAAAATTGTCTTGTGCATGAGGATCAGTCCCTACTGTTCTGAGCTCATCTGTCTAGTGAGGAGTCAGAAAAGAAAAAGAGTAGATTTAATATTAAATGCTTTCAGAAAATGAGAAGGAAAGTGCACTAGCTTCTAAAGTGAAGCAGCATGTATCGTTTCTCCTTCCATTGGCTGTTTATCCAACATCAATAGAACACTTTAGGAGCCAAATTACTAAACAAGCTGCCAATTAGGCTTGCAGTCAGCTGGATAGATTAGTGGCTAAGAGAGGCAGATACAAGATTTTCATCTCTTGAGCCAATTACGCAAGTGAATTACCATCCACAATGCTCCTTGGAAGATTTGAGGTAGAAAGACTGACTCTGCTGTGATAGACATAAGTGAGATCCAGGGTAGGGGGTAAGGGTTAGCAGGCCGTGTATTGCAAAAATTACCCAAGCAAAGAGAGATCCTTCTAGGAAAGGATTTAAAGGATTTAAGGCTGCTGGGAGCGATAGAAGAGGAAATAATAGTTGTGGTGTGCTCTGCAGTGGCATCGCTGTTCTGCTCACAAGTCTTAATCATATAAAAGAAAGATGAAAGGCCAAGACTATATTTATGTACCAGTGTCATTTTCTCAGAACTGTTTAAAAACCCGTTTTCTTAACATCAAAAGTAGTTCTGTGGCCAGAGATGAAATTACTTCAATGTGCCTTCATTTGTTTCTTACAACTGTGAGGGGCAGGGGGGAAGGGAAAACAAAATTCTTAAATAAGGGTTATTTAAGACATTGAATCTGGCTGTATTCTTTTTATATTCACCCCGATATAAACCAAGCCTACTTGATGTTAGTCTTATCCAGCAATTGGACTAAACAAATAAATATTGTCACAGTAGTGGCTTATGGGGTCACAGTTCTTTATTATTCTATAATAAATGTTAGCATAATATCTGAGCTTTTCATTTTTTCAGAAGTACTTTACAAATAAAATGTATCTGTTAATGAAAACTATGCATAGGCTTGTTTGTTTCCTCTCAAGATGTTGTATACTGGTGCAATATTGTTTCTTAAGTGTGACGCAGATTTAAAACCTGAACTTTTGCAAGCTGTTGTATCCAAAAATGATTAAACAGATGTGGAGCCTGCAGCAGCATTAGACCTCTGATCTGATTTTAGCTTACAGATGGAATTAAATTAATTCATGGCAATCACTGTAAAATCAAGGGTATGGCACTGAATGCTAGTGTACTGTTTAAGCAGAACATACCTGTCTCAACAGCTGTTAAGAAAAATTAGATACCTTTATTTTTCATGGAAATCTGCCTTTAATGCAATCATAAATATCATACCAAAATTAATTAAATGTGCTGAGTTTTTTGGTTTCCCTTTCCCAGTTTTACCTTTCTACTCATAGTTTTCATATTCCACGTATGTAAGGTCATACACGTAGACCTTGAAGTGTGGTTGTTCATGTACAAAAACGTTGAGGATTGGTCTTTTTTATTATTTCAGTCAGCAGTATTGCAAAGAGAAGGAACATAAGTGAGGGTGTTTTACAGTGATGTCTTTTCAATCAGGTTACTGTTCCTCAATGTTTGCTCCTCACTTATGTAAAGGAAGCCACTTCTACATGCAAATACTCATCTGGTAGATCAGGAAGCCAAGCTGCTATGGTGGCTAAAAATATTTTCAGTCTGTAGAAAGAAGAGTCTCTACACAGGAGATTCCCACAAATTATTAGTACAGAGACTTCCTTGGAACTTCTGGAACCCTCAACAAAACCTCATACAGAAATAAACTTAGAAAAATATATCCTTTGTGGTTTTTTCTTAAGCTGATTTTGTATAGTTATTTTTTGTGGGACGATGCAATGGGTTGGTTTTGCTCTTGCTCCTGGGTGGGTCAAGACTGAACACGTCCCAGAGGTGTCGTAGCGTTTTCAAGGCCAGTATGCTTTCTCTAACAGGCCCTACTGGCTAGTCCAAGAAGTGCCATAGGCATGAATTAAATACTGAACTTGGAAGATGAATATTGCAAGGACAATTACTGCTTTTAATTAGAAAATAAAAGCCCAAAGCACAGGAATGGGGGTCAGGGGAATAGCACACAGTGTAGCATGATTTTTAAGAGCTCTTTCCTGTCATGCAATCAGCAATGCAGATGTTTTTTCTGATTGCTGATTGGTCATGGAATGGAGGAAGATGGCAATACCACAATCCAGATTCTTCTGATTCAAGTAAAATATGTTGCATTGCAGCTTAATATTCCTGAAATTTTCGCCCATTATTTGAAAAATTTAAGACAGATGTAGGTACGTATGTACATAAAACCTGACTACACTGTAAAAGAATGACCTGTACATATTAAATCTTTTTCACAATTAGAGTAAAAAACTATCCATATTCACCTCATTTGCAAAAGTCAATTAGTAGTGTGGGCAAATCTGGTGGCTGGCTTTTTGGTTTTGCTTTATTCTTGCTGCAGTACAAAGCCTCCAAACACATTATCCTTTGGACAGTCCATGTTGTTTGATTGTTTGCTGAAAAGCGAGTCGTGAAGCCAAGTTTATATTTGGTGGTTTCTGCTTTTTCAGTTGTCTGATTGGGTTGGGTTGTGTTTTTTTTAATCTGATGATGTATAAGAATAAAACAGAACTCTTCAGGGGGGATTTCAGTCTTCTAATGAGAGTTAGAAAAGTGTGAACAGTGAAGGGAAAAACAGTTATAGCATACATTCTAGAAGTACATATAGTCTTTAAAAACAAAAAGTATTCCAATTATCCTGTCAATTACAGAAAAATAAACATTGAACTACTTCAAAAAAATATCAAAAATAGAAGTATCAGTTTATTAAATAACACATCAGGGTACAGAGATTGATTTTTCATGTGTCTTTTCTGTGATGTTACTCTGGCTGTCTTGAGAATTGAAATTCATATAGAAAGGTACATCTGTCACAGGAAAAGGTCTGTGGGGTTTTCCCGCAAATAGACTAATAAAAAAGCTGTTTACGTTTCTCAGTTCATGCCTTGCGTACCATTCGAGCAATATTACTGTCTTTGCCTAAACAGCATTATGAATGGTTTAATATTCCCAATTCTTTGATGTCATGAAGTATAATCCTACCATTGCTCTTTCCTGCTTGGCGGATCTATTAGGTCTTTATTCCCTTTTAAGTTTCCCCCTTAACTGTTCCACAGATGTTCATTAGAACAATGCTTAATTTCTTACCATCAGTTGTTGTGAAAGGTGGACCAAAACACACTTCCAGAATGCAACTGCTTGTGGTAGTTCAGAACTTTCAGCTCTTTTTTAAAACTGTTTATCTGGTTTAACTTGATAAGTTATACTACAGATTCTTGAAGTAAATATCATTTGTATCCCTCAGTTATGTATGGGAAGTCTTATCCATGCATCATCTCCAAACACTAGCTTGAGTAGTTTGGTTGATGAGGCAAAAAAACAGCTTTGTTAGTTGATTTCACCTGTTTCTTTATAATGCCTTCGTGGAGAAAAACAATGTGGTATTAAAAAAAAAAATCTGTTACATTAACACTACCAAGCCTGATGATCTTTTTTGCAGTATGTGTGTGGCATTTCTCAGAGATCTTAATGGTATGAAGAGAAAACCACAAGCAACACTTAATGGCATTGTTAATACTGAAGGGAAACCATGTAAAGATACAGCTGAATTCAGAATAGTAGACCACTTGTGTACTGTTTCTGTAGCAGCTGTAATTGTTTCATTAGAAATGATTCATTGTATTTGGTTGAAAGCAATCTTGAACATTGATAAATATTGCTAGGAATGGAAAGATGATCATGATGTACCTCAGCTTAGTAACTGTGTAGGACAAGAAGTTCAGGTAGTGTTGCCAATGTGCAGGTGAAGCGTGTTCTTTGAGACTGGTATAAAATCCACTCTACTAGAATATAAAAGATCTGTAATAATAGTTGTCATACTTAGAAACTGAGTGAATCTTTAAAAACATTAAAAATAAAGCAAAGCATAAGACTCTAGTATTTAGAATCATACGCAGTCAGGAGGTCAACATGTGCAAAGACAGCCTGTTCTAGCAACCTATTAGATGAATTAGGAGAATAAGAAGGTTTAAAGCTTTACGGGAGATTATCCTGCTCTTCTCCACATGGCAGGCAGTGCTGATTAATGCTGTGTGTTTCTTTAATCTCAGGGTTTGTAGGTGAAAACACCCAACCAATCCCAGAAAACAACATTGGAAACAGAATGCTTCAGAGTATGGGCTGGACCCCCGGTACAGGCCTTGGACCAGACGGCAAAGGGATAGCAGAGCCAATACGAGCCATACAGAGACCAAAAGGACTTGGACTCGGATTTAGCTAACAGAAATGCACTCTGGCCAGCCAATAAAAATAAAGCTCAGAATTAATTTTAAAAGACAAAAAAAAAAAAAAAAAAAAAGAAAAAAAGGGCAAACTTATCTTTCGTTGTGATCAGCGAATCCAGTTATTCTTCTGTCCAGGATCACTGAAGTTAATATCCTTCACATTAGCTGCAGGGTGCAGCCACAATGACAGAACCGGCATTCGAGTCTAACTTGATAATGGTGCTAAAATGTACAAAAAGTTCTACTTTTTTATTTTCTGTGACTAAAGTTCGTATTTAGCATAAAATTCAGTATATTTACTTTTTTCATAAAAGCTTCTGACACTGCAGGTTTTAGTATGTAAGCAAATTTTTTGTTTGTAAATATAATTTCATCTCAAGAATCTTGATAAGATTTGTCGAGGAAAATGGGACTTTCTACAGCTATTGTGTTTTGCCCCTTTTCAGGCAAAGTTTCCACACCTGATATTTCTAGTGTTTAACAATATTTGAGGATAAGCTGTCATTTTGCCCATATGATATACACATTTCCCACTGGAAGGTGATACGATACGCAATTTTGTATAAGAGCATGAAAAATGGCTTTGTTGTCATTGAAATACTATTCCAACACCATTATCTGGCAATGTATCACTGTCTTCCATATTCAGACTCAAAAGTGAAGCTTTTATACTTGTTTTTACATTTACAGTATTATCTTTTTCAGCGAACATTTTAAAAACTTAGAGTTTATTTTGACTTTGGATTTCCCTTTGTATTTATAGCCCTCGGTGTTTCCACATTTAAAAATGGTTTGAGCTTTGAACCAGGAAATTGTATTTTAAAGATGACTGTCTTTCAGTGTTTATATTCTGGGTTTTGCCATATTTTAAACAATGCAGTGTTTAGCATTGTGTTATCATTTGGTTTGTGATCATGCTGGTGCCAATGAGCCACAACCTTTAAGGATCATGAACAGAAAAAGAGCAAGGAGAAGCAGGATTAGGGTGGAGGAAAGAAAGGAAAAAGATGCTTTGATGGCATCTCACAAATCTAAGCTAGCAATTTAAAATCAAGAGGGATCATTAAGTGTTTTAATCAGTATCCTAATGTATCTAATGGCAGCAGAAGCAATTTCATTAAGCACCAACCAATCAAGCTCCTAGGGTACTTATTGGTCTGCAGTATAAACCAAATTCCACTTTAAAATTAAACGATAGGGCTGAAGGAAACTGTTGTTCAGATGGACTAAGGAGAAAGTGGTCTAAGGAGAAAGTCCTGCTCCCACCCACGCACCCCTGTAGTAACTGGCAATATCTACCCTAACTGCAAAGGGAAAAGGATTTGATTCTCCAGTCTTTTTTTCTTCAAGAGGAGAATCTCTCCCTTCTTCTGTGGACAAACTGCAGAGAAAAATACTCCCAGATGCTTGCAAAGCTTTTTCTTTAGAAGAAAAAGAGCACAGCTTCATTCATGTGACTGTGAAATAGTTATGAATTTTAACAAGTGTTTCATTACATTTATTTTTCTCTCAACTTCACCTGTTTTTCCAGAAAAAATAATGCTAGGAAAAGAAGTAGCAGCAGCATTATATCTTTGAATTTGCTTAAAAGAAATGTTGATGCTTTCCACTGTAAGTACTGTCTTTTTGGGAATGTTGTTTCACCATGCACATACTGTAGATTAAAAGGTTAGTACCTGATATTGTTTTTAATGATCACTGAATGCACATGTTCTCCGAGTTTCAGGAGAACTATTTATTGCTGTTTAAATACTTTATATGATTGTGTGGTGGTTTTGCTTTCTGAAATTATAAGAAATTTTAAACAGACTTGGGATTTATAATCAACCTATATACTTTTTATTGGAAGGTTTTGGAGCATGGCATAATGTGAGTTTGAAACTTTGGATATCTCTTGCACAACTAAACTGAGCTAAATACATTCCATATCCAAAGAATTTCAGGCCACATAATTGCAAAGGACTGAGAGCCTGGAATTCTGCAGCTAGCAGAGCTGCCCACTTGCATAAGTGCTATTTACAATTATGAATTTATTTGGCATGCTCCCGTTCTTTCAATGCAATGTGCTACTGAGAGCTAGTGAGTCCTAAAGACCTCTTTGAATTACACACCACAATCAAATATTCCTTAAAACAATTTTCGATGTGTGAATTGTGAAACTCTGTCTTTAACTTTTTGTTGTTCTAGCTCTTTTTACAAAACTGTAGAATAATATTAATTCTCTGTATAAATTCCATTGCTGTGCTTTGGTTACAACACCTACATATCTTGGGCTGGAAATTCTATGTATGGCACATACAACACTTGTTTGAAGTATTTCTGTGCAATTCCTCAAGAAACCAGTCTACAGCTCCAAAAGTACTTGAATATTTACCTGTTTTAAAAAGATAAGAGGAAAATAATGGATGAGAGAACCTCTTTGGCCCATTCAACTTTTCATTCATCTATTCATACAGATACAGTGAAGCAGCCAACCTAGTAAACAACCATAATGGAAGAACTGTTTAATCTGAATGGAAGTCTTAAAAGTTTTTGGTTTAAATCAATCTATCAGTGAGAAACTATTAGACATTAAGACTAGCCAAATTGATTTTGATATAGATACACCTCATCTTGTTTTCCAGCAGGTTTTCTCATAAATGGCACAGCTGACAGTCAGCTTTCTCTGTTAGAAGCTGTAAAACAAAGTGATTTATTAAAATATTTTGATGTAGTGTTTTGAGATATTTTTATGTTGCAGTAAAATTCCCATTCTGATTTACACATTTCATTTCTTGTTTTCCATGTCTCGCAGGAATTGTTTTGAAGGTATTCCAATAGTGTCATTTTGCATGGTTAATACTAGTGTTAAGAAACAAAAATGCATTGAACTTTTTTTTTTTTTCAAGCAGTTGCAGAGTTAGCTGTCCTTGAAACAGATCAGAATCCTTGTGGTTTTTTTCTTCTGGTCTTTCCCATACCTAACTTGCAATTGTACTATTATACCTGCTATAAAGCTTCCTCACGTTATTTTGAAACAGGTATACAAGTATTTTTAGCCAATAATTCCTACTGGCTGTGACACTACAGGTTTTTTGCCTGCATAAATATATATGGGATTATCTTGTGTCTAAAAGTTACCTTCCATCACTCACCAAATTCTTTCCATTTAGGTGACTGTTTAATCTGTAGCTCAGTTGTTACCATGATATTCTGCCTATGCAGAATGTTTAGTGAAGAGAAGAAATGTTATGTATTTGTCAGCACTGCATTCTGCTACATGTTCCATGGTGTCTCATAGTTCTGTGAATTGAGCTATTAACTGTTAATAAAAAAAAACATGAGCAGTATCTTATTTTTAAATAAATATTGTCAAAGTCAGAGAAGCATTATCAATGTGATCATTTTAAAAAGTTTGTCCCTGTATTTGTCTCTCTGCAATTAGATCTATAATGAGTGTAGAATGGCCGTAAATAGCTAAATAATGTATATAGAATGCTTTGCTTTAATAATGCAAATGCAGGATGAAATATAATAAACAGACTGTTCTTCATGGGTTTTGTATTTTTTTCTTTAAACTGCCCTTCTACTTAGCATTGTTATTGCACAGGTGAGTACCTAAACTTTCTGTTCTGCTCTTTCTGAAAATATAATTAAGGTTGCTAACACCTTGTAGCAAGCAGATGCATATTCTATTAAAGTTATTATGAGCTGAAAAGGTTAGACCACAACACCAGGAAATGCCTTGTTTAAGATGTTTGTGGTACTTTCGTTATCATATTCTTCTAAGATATCTGAATACAAGTTCTATTCATTCTTTAAGTATGCGTATACTTTGATAACTGTGGCACAACTTCATACTTTCTCCTCAAACAGCTGTCCAAAAATGTTACCCAAGGCCAACTCACACCACCTTTCTTTTACCTTCCCTCTCCCCACGCTCGTCAGGGCAGTGTCAGTAAAGCATATCAGAATGGGGATCCCTTCAAAATAGTTTCCTCTTGAGTTGACACACAGCTGCACATGGTGCTGCCAACATTCAAAGCAATTCTGCAGGTCATTTTCTGAAAGGAAGTTGAGGTTCTCTGTTGCTTTTGATTTTTGACATCTGCTGACATAAAATGGGTTCCTTTGAGCACTGATTTGATCTTTGAGATCTCTTCAGCATATGCCTCCGTCAATAATTGAATAGTTTCTGTCTCGGATTTCTTCAGTTTCACAAGAAATTTGATATTAATTTGGTGTTCACTCTTGCACACTGACATTTTCTGACCGAAGGTCAGTATTTGAGCATGTGTCCACTTGTACTGAGGGAAGCGATTGAGTTGAGCCTTGTTTCACTGTGACAGGTTAGAACATGTTCTATAACCATCTCTTTGTCTCTCCCCTCCCACTCTGGGTTCTCAAGACATAGGATTAATCTTGGGTTTTTATGTCAGACCTCGTAGTAAGCACACAGCAATTGCATAACCAAGTTACCCACAACTGAGTCCCGTATCTAAGGGTACTGTGCGTGTTCAGACTGAGAAAGAGTTATTTCTTTATTGACCTCTAGTCCAGCTGTAAAGCTAATGTAAGATGCTAAAGGAGAAAATGGTGTTGGTAAAGATTGATTTGTGATTTTGATTTGAATTCTTCCTGGAAAATGTTTTACTGTAGTCAAGTGGGGTGTTTTTTTACAGGTAGGGCTTTATTTTTATTTTTTAACATCTTCTCTGTACCAGAATGAGTCTTGGATGAGTTGAAGCAGTTTCAGCATGAATTTTCTGCTTGTCTCAAGTGGGAGTTTTTGCTAAAAAAAAATGTAAAATATTTACCAGCATAGATTGATGTAAACTGTATCTGCTATCTACTAAACTCTTTAGAGTTTGTCCAGTAAAACAGTCAATGAACTTTTTAATATAAGTGTACTTTAAGTTATTGTGGAAACATTTACGAAAGCAACAGAAGTTTAATGATTAACTGGTAGTGGAAATGTTTGGACTTCCTATGATTCTCTTCTCCTGTCCTACAACAAAACAGATATTGAAAGTATTTTGACCATCATGATATATTGCTTGTATTTGAATATTCAGTCTTTAAGTAAAAGTCTGTATGTCAGTAAGATTCCATAATCTTAGTCTCTTGTATCTATGAGAACTGTGTTTATTAACAGCTATGAAAATGGTTTGAATTAATATAGGTTATTATAGAAAATTATGATTTTGGCCTGATTGCTCATGGCATATTTCTGTGACGAATTAAAGTGTTGGGGAGTCTGCTTATGAAATTATGAATGTAACTCATTAGTCTCCGAGGAATATATGCTTTATTGTAATATATTTACACTGATTAAATATGTGAGCTTATTAAAATTATATTATCTTTCAGAACATTAGATCATAGCTATACTCAGTTTAACTGTGCCGTGTCCTTAGTGTTGTATTTCATCCTTAATTTTTGTCCCTTTTTCTAAAAAAAGTGTAACCCTGTATATGTTTTACGTGATTATACTCAGTGTTTTCACTCTTACAGTGTAATCTTAATCTTAAAGTGTGCTGAGTGATGTCACTCAATATTTCCTATCATTTCTACTGGTCTAGTGAAGCTGGTTTCCAGTACTTCCCCAGTTTTCTGAGTGGCCTGCTGTTGGCTTTGCCAGTTGTTTTAAGAGGTTTTGACACTGAAGACTTGACATTTCTTTAGCATGGGTGGGCTGTTGTTTTGGCCTCTCTCTTTTCTGTGGCTCCACACCAAGGAAGACTGAAAGATACGTAATGATTTCTGCACATAAATATCTCTATTGACTTTAAGATGTGAAGTACTAGCTAGGTCTAAAAATAAGTATGCACAGAAGGGTTTGTAGACTGGGGCCTTAACTTCCTTCCATGTAAAAGATAAGGGTCCTAAGTTTTCCATGGCATCAGAGTTCCCACACAACCCTGGAATCAGCTGCCTCTTTGCTGGATCATGCTGGCCCATTTTCAACATTGACTTTCTTTAGAGCACCTGTTTGAGTGCTGCAACATGTAAGTTGGTTTGTGGTTAATCATGGTCTATCTTTTCCGTGCCAAACACAACGCATCCCAGCTGTGCAAGGAGTTGGGGTGCCATTTCAACCCAGGTTCTCTCCACTTTGCACAGCTTGAAATAACACAACTTGCACCAGGTTGTCTGGGCCACAGCATCAGACAGCCAGTCTAGTACTGGGTAGTTGATCCTATATGTTATATAGTCTTTAATTCCAGCAAAGTAGCAAGGAAAAGAGGAAGAAATAAATATAGAATGCTTTCAGTTCAAAAAGGATATAGCAGAAAAGTAAGAATTACAGATAATAGAAGGGATAAAAATCATTTCTGAGGCTGTGCTACGATGACAAATTTGAAATCGCTCTTAAATTTGGAGGACAGATGAGTAAGGGAAAGCATTTATTAGAAGAAAAAAAAAAGGCAAATATAAATGTCCTAAGTAACATTTTCCCTAATTTACAAAAAAAAAAAAAAAAAAAAGATGTCACATGAGACCAAAAATAAGTAGTTAAAACTACTATTCTGAGCATTTAGGTAACACTTGATACAGGAAACTCGGCACCACAAGATATTGAGTAAGTTTGGTCAGCCTCAACATTTTGACACTTCTGAAGGGTACTGTCAGCTTAAGTGCCTGAACTAAGTTCTCATGCATCTACCGTTTGAATCCAAACTTCTCAGTGAGTCTGCTTCTTCTATACTTTTCCACTCTCAAACTTCGCCCACTTCTTCGAGCATCTTATATTGTTGGTGTGGGATCTCAGATTGCCCCCTGAACAATTTTCCATGAGTTATGTTTTCTGCTTTAATGAGCTGTGATTTTTTTTTTTCATTCAACTTCCTTGGAAATTTTCTATAACGTGGTTTCAACACATTGTCTTACAGGGTAGATTTAAGTAGTGCAAGGAGATTCTTTGGAGAATTGGAACTAATGGGTCTGGGGTTTTCCCCCCATAAAATATTTTTGTGTTTAGATCCTTGCTTTCTTTGAAGACCTTTACTGCCGTTCGCCATACTGCCATCGGTTTCTCTCTTGCACAACCTTGGCTGTTTTCTTTTAAAGAATATTGTGATGGTTGGCCCAAGAGTTTTCCTGATGGCATTTGAAATTATGCTAATTTTCAATTTTGTGCTTTTGGTTTCAAGTCTTAAGAGTTTGAATTCCACAAGTGCTGGCTTATTTTTTTTCAAAATATTCCAGGTTACCTCAAGCATCTAGATGTTCTGCCATTTGTGAAGGAAGTGGAATATTTACCTAAAATTTTCTAAATGCTAAAATCTCATTATATCTAATGCTGACTCTCTCCTTTTTGGTAGTAACAGATATGATCTACGACATAAACCATTCATATATAAATATAGCTAATACAAGATGTAAAAATTTCTTGAATACAAATACCAGTGATACTCAGTGTGTTAATTTGGGTTAAACTCAAGTCATTTCGCTACCTGAGTGAACACTTTCATAATCAGTTACAGATTTCTTTTTTTTTTTTGTATACCATAGTATGCCTTATTACTCAAATAAGAGATTTTGAGAATGAACCAATAATAATTTTAAGGGGTCTCTTAATGTGATGTAAATAATAAGTAGCACAATTACCAGGTTGCTGTTATACTCACTGTAGTGTGTTAACTGGTTTATTTTTCATTGTCTTTTTGTCAGTGAGCATATGAATGCTGATAAATTACAGCATGCTTATTAGCTGAATTTAAGTAATTTCTACCCATTACCGACAAAGATAGGTCAGCTGTTAAATAGTAGGTCTAGACCAGGAATTTGATAGATGCCTATCAGGAATGCTGCCACTTGCAGAAGTGTTGGAATAGAGAAAAATTAACCATCTAGAGTATCCTCTCACCTTTAGACCTCTACAGTGTACCTACCAGCAGTTTTCGCAATGGAGAAACAGTGTACGGGTTTAGACCTGCAAATTTTAGTCTCGGTACTTGATATTTGCCTGTTACATGTATTTATTGCTAACATTCAGAAGTATTCCTCCTGTAGCTGAGTTCCCTTTTGAACATCAAGGGCCATGAATGCTACTCAGGGTTTCTGGAGAGCTGGGAACAAAGACACTTTGCATTGAGTAGGCTGCTATGGTGGGAGACTCTCCATCTCTGGCTTAGATTTAATAGAATAAAATCTGAATTTGCACAATGGTGTGCCACATTCACATCTTCAGAGGAAAAGAAGTCCATTTGTTAGAACCAAGCTACTCTCATACTTGATTTAGGTTCCATATGCATCCAAAAAGTAGAATTTTTGTATCAGACAATGTTTATTCAGCAAAATCTAATATTTTGTGGAATTGTGCCTTTTGTAATAAACTAGTCTAGTTGGAGGCAAGTAGCTAGTGGTGTTCCTCAGGGGTCAGTACTGAGCCCAGTCTTGTTCAGCATGTTCATCAATGATCTGGATGAAGGAACAGAGTGCGCTCTGAGCAAGTTTGCTGATGACACAAAAATGGGAGTAGTGGCTGATGCACCAAAAGGCTGTGCTGCTGTTCAGCAAGACCTGGACAGGGTGGAGAGCTGGGAGGAGAGGAACGTAATGAAGTTCAACAAAACCAAGCACAGAGTCGAGGAATGACCCTGTGCACCAGTACAGGTTAGGGGTTGACTGGCTGGAAAGCAGCTCTGCAGAGAAGGACCTGGGAGTCCTGGTGGACAAGTAGTTAACCATGAGCCAGCAATGTGCCCTCGTGGCCAAGAAGGCCAAGGGTATCCTGGGGTACATTAAGAAGAGGGTGGCCAACAAGGTCAAGGGAGGTTATCCTTCCTCTCTGCTCTGGCTTAGTGAGGCCACATCTGTAGTCCTGTGTCCAGTTCTGGGCTCCACAGTTCAAGGAACTACTGTTGAGTCAGCAGAGGACTAGATGTCTCCAGAAGACCCTTCCAAACCCTACCATTGTGTGATTCTGTGATTGGTTGTTATGTGTCTATACAGGCAAACATATGTGCATGCATATAGATGTAGATCTCTGCAGAGAATGGTATAATAAATAACATTTTGAAAACAATACTTAAATGCTAGGCTGCTTGTTATGTTGTTGCCCCACATGCCTCACAGAAGTGTGACAAAGCTTTTGGTTCTGCTAAGCCCATGTTACTTAAAAGGGATGGGTTGCTTCTACAAAAGTCAATAAATCTGCAATGGTTTGTTTCATATTCTATCTTTATGTAAACCGAATCGGGTTTTTTGAGTTGTCTTCTTCTTAATCAGTGGTAAAGTGTATTTAATAGCTCACTTAAGATGTCATCCATTAATATGAGTTACTGTTAGAACTAATTAATAGACCTGAAATCATTTTGTAATGAGAAATGGAAGTATTGCAATGTTTAAAAAAAAAAATTACCATTCATAGCTAATTAATGTTTAACAATGCAAATAAGCTGATAATTATTTCTGAAGTCATAGAAAAATTCTGTGACACTTTATATACTACCTTTGTGATCCTAATTGTTTCAGAAAAATACCTTTAGAGAGAAATAGTCTGAAGAAATTTCCCAGGATAAAAGGCAGTTTCTGAAGCACACAGTTCTTTTGTTCATAAGCAGCCACATTCAGCAGTTCTTTCTCATGGTAAATACTGATGAAGAGAAGGAAAAATAAGAGTCATGAAGGTAGGTTGAAAAGGAAATTATGTGGGATCTTGGCTAAAAACTTCCTGGCTGTTTCAAGTCATCCATTCTTCTCTTTGGCTACTGTAGGTATTATAAATGCAGCCCCAGTGGGCTGAGATTGTTTGGATCCTTCGCCAAAGAAAATACTAACAGCAAGTGAACCTAGAATTCACAAAATCTATTTTTAGGTAATATATGTTGTAAATTAATACAATTAAACTACCCAGAAAGAAAAGGGAAAACTAGAAGACTGACCTTCTGTGGCAGTGTGAGGCACGTGAGGTCACAGTCCCCCAGAAATCAAGACATTGTTTTTTCCTTCCAGATTTCGCCACTTTGGATGTTACTTGAAACAGTTTTCAGAGGAAGCATTAAATTGATGGTGTCCTGTTATGTGACCAGCCTGATGCCATGGGCTTCGCCTGCCGATCAGGCAGGAGTCGCTGCAGGCGCAGGTGGAAGTTATGATCTGCTTCTGCAGAAATTTTCATCCAATTTTCACAACCAGTCCAAGTAAATATTAAAATCTGTTCTGCAGTGATGCAAGCTGTCACTTTGTTGTCACTATTAAGTTTGGTAAATGAAGTATGGTCTTAATCTGTTTTGATTTTTAACCTAACATCATAATGTTTACTGTATTTTAAGACATCGGTTTAATGTCACAGATTTTATTTTTATCAAAAGTTTTGCAAAAAGTGTTGGTTTCTTTTTTCTTTTGAGTCAACTGGTAATAAACACTATTTTATTTAGCAGGGTTATGATAGTACATAATCAGCTAGCAAGTGAATCACAAAGGTTCCTTCTGGTGTCCTGCTGAGCACAGACACATTATAAACCTGATGTTTTAAGTAGATCCTGGTTTCTCTCCAGCAAGACCGTGCCACTAGCTGTGAGGGGTATGATCTATCCTAGCTGTGAAGGGTATGATCTACTCTTGCCACTTTTGTTTTTTACCTGCACATTAGAGTTGTCTTCTGCCTTTGAGTTGTCAGACGGCATCAATCATCCTCTGGTTCGCAGACACTGCCCATTCTGCTGCAGAAGAGCATTCCTTCATGGTTCTTTAATTATCCTGCAGAACATGGGATATTTGTTGTCATCCTGCTCTCAGCTGCCTGTTCTCCCCAACTACAGACCTACCCTCCAGGGCTGTCCACTGCTGATTTTTCACTGTTGAAGTGGTGGTCTGCTAACTGGTATCAACTCATCTTCTTTAAAAGTGGATTTGAAGTTTTGAGTTGGTTTTGGCCTCAGATAAGGCCTTCTGGTCATGTCCTTTATAATCTTCAGGGAGTCTCTGGTAATACCATGTTTTGCTGAAAACCACCACTTCTGTTTGTATATTATCTTGCAAAACTTTGCCTGGAAAACATTACCCATTTGTGTCTGATGTTCCTGTGCCAGAGGAAAGCAGAAAGAACTGTGAAGGTAATATTTTATTTTCTTAATTCGTTTAATTATTTTAAATTGAAATTATTAATTAATGGAAGAGGAGTTCTGAGTCAAAACTTCTGAAAATTTAGGGCTGGAAGAACTGGGCATGTTTCAGCAGGTTTCTTCTCTGTCTTGCGTGATATGTTTATCATCTTGCAATAATGGTCTCTGAAAATCTTACCCATGTGTGTTAGAGCAATGCAACAAATTAGAGAGTCAGATTTTCAGGGCAGTCAGTAGTTGAAGTACAAAAATTTTTGCAACTTGCACCTCTAATATAGCTATAGAATATAAAATGCCTTAAGGTATGGGTTTAATTGTAGCTGTTCGGACTCTGCACGCTGCAGAGCATGGCTGCTTTCAAATGTTTTAATTTCTAATTGCAACTTTACAAAAGGAGGGAAAAGGCTGAGAAACTCCTAGTCACGGCTCTCACGCTGTGTGTTTCTCCATTACGCCTGTGAACAACTACACTAGAAACAAGCAGCAGATTTTTTTTTTACTCCATGAGTAACTGTCTGCACAGCAGTGACAGATGTGCAATATAGCAGCTTCTTCAGGAAAAAATTAACAGTTTGTCCAGCATGTCAGCTCGCTCTTTTTAGTGCTTTGGAGGTCTTGGCCCCATTATGGATGATTTAGAAATTGAGGCAAGCTAAGACCAGCTGCCTGGGTTGAAAGCCTTAGTTAGTAGCCCTCATCTGCATTCCAGTATTCACTTACATCTAGAAATTGGTAGGGCCCCTCTGGCCACAAGATGAGTATGGGCTGACAATGCCTTGATTTGTTGAGAGAGAGAATAAATGGGTTTTTCAGAAGATGAGGAAATATCACCATTACTGGCCAATTTACAGCATTTTATCTGTTCTTCAAACATGTCACTTTTGTTATTGTTGCATGGTAATTACATAGTGAAACGGAAAGAAAACAAATTCTGGTTACATATTCAGATGGATTGCAAAATCATATAATCCTGATAAATGCCCATTTATGATACACACGGATGAAAGGTTCATTTTAATTTTGAATAGCTAGCACAGCCATAAATAGGATATAGGATTAGATCCCACAGAATCCGATTACCTAAAAGCAAATAGTATTTTTCTTCACTTTTTTCATAACCAGGAAGTTCAGTATGTGCAGAGTATTTAAATAAGCAGGCTTTCCACAAAAATATATAAAGTAAATATAGTTCAATAATTTCTATATTTTAAATATAATCATTTAGGACTATTCAACTAAGTTTTTTTCTGAAGTACTAGTTTGTAAAAATACATCAGCCCATCAGTATTTCTGAGAAAGTGATCTCACAGCTATACCTATTGCAAGGTATACATTTATGACAAATAGAAGCAGCTTTGTGTACTCAATATGTAGTGCAACGAAGGAAATGATGGTCATTGTGCAGGTACTGTGAATTGCAACCATTACATCTTGAACAGTTTCAAAGAAAGTTTTAGGTCAAGTGATGAATTTAAGAAGCAAATTCTGACAAAACACCAAGTAGCTGCAGTTTTGGCAATAACTTCCATGGGTGATTCATTGTCTTAAATACAGGAAGCTCCGTTTCCTCAGTGGGAAGGCATGAGGAAGGGAGTGTTATGAAAATACATGCATATATTAGCATAAAACTGTTCAATTGATTCCTGATCAATACAGAGGTTAAAAGAAACTGTTTTGTAAAGCCATCTGCTTCATAAACCCTTGGTGTCCAAATTATCTTCACGAGATGTTGTCTTCTCTCCTTAGGAAGGGTTTGCCATTGCTTCAAGAAGAGTAGGGATGGCAGAGAGGGGAGCACCCAGGAAATTTTCATCAAGTTCCCCCCATGAGCAGACATCTCCCTGGAAGGGAGCCAAACTCACAGAGCCCGGCCAGACATGACACAAGCTGGCTGGAATGTGTTAAAATGAGCTTGATTGCAGAAAATGACTACCTACAGCTTGCATGTGTTCAAAAATAACATTTCCAAGCTCTGGATATGTCTTAAGTATGGTGCCACATGGTACTTCATGTTAGACGTGGTGTTCTGGAGCAGAGGGTTAATGAAGATGGTTAATCTGAATCGCTCACAAAGAAATAAGATTAGGCTCCTACTACTCTTTTAGCTGTGGCAAAGTTTAGCCTGATCTTTTTTTCCAGCTTTTTTTTTTTTTTCAAATGTATCATCAATGTGAGCAGGTACAAGCAATCTGAGCAACCAGTTGGATCTGGTCTCAGCTGGTTAAATTGTATCTGCCTGCACTTGTCCACCATGTAATCATTTGAAGGTTTACAGTTCAGGATGAGTTATTACAGTTCAGTTTATGGCTTTGATAAGCATGACGTTATTGTATAAATGACTGGTATTGATCTCTTCCTCAACCTTACACTGTATTTGTAATAATTTAACCTTTCTCCTCCTTCTTTGGCAAGTCCTAAATCTATAAATAGCTACTGACAAGACTGTTACCAATGATAGATTTCAAAAGGCAACTTTACTGTGTGCCAGACTTTCTGGCAGAGGGAGTGATAATGTATAAAAAAAATAGTCTCTGGGAGGCAGCGATACACGCTCTGCTACTTTAGACCTTAGAGGATAGACTTTGATTTTGTTGTGGATTCATGGGTGGACATGGCCCATGAGTTGTGTGATGATTCCAAGTGGGCGATGAGTGGAGGGGCTGCCATTCAAGATTTCAGAGGGCATGATCTGAATTATATTCTTCTATGGTGTATTGGAAAAGAGGCTAAAATACCTTTCCCATGTTATTGTCATGAAGTTGCTTTCATAGTTTTCTGCCCCAGATGAGTTGTTATCTCATTAGCATTGACTAACATTTCTTCTAAAAGGATTCAGGGTAAAGTGGTGAAGAATATGCAAAATCGCTACAAGAAGAATATCTTGGGAGACATATCTGCAAGATAAATCACTACAGTTAGCTGAAGACATTCAGATACGTAAGTGCATTTGCTTCAGTTTTGAATGCTCAAATCTATCTCTGAGCATGAAATATATGCTATTTTTCGTTAATTTATCTTCTAAATCCCTTCTGAAGATTGTGACACAGTGCTTGTGAATAGCCAGAACTACTAATACTCATTCTTTTGCCACTGAAGAACTACCCACAGCCTGAAATCCATCCCTTGTACAAGTATTCAAAGTCTTCTACAAAATGTATTCACACTCATAGGTACACAGTAGCATTTGGACATCACAGTGTTGGTGCCTGGTGTTCCCCAGAGTGAAGAGTGTATCCACAGCTGATGTGATGATATATCCATCCACCAACACATTCTCTTCTGTACAATCACTCATGTCCACAGCATCATCTGCCCTATGAGAAGTGGCAAGGCACCACACTCGGTGTGGTGATAAACACATACTCAGAAGAACAGCATACAACAAAGGGAAGATTTCAGCTTTGGTGAATCACTGCCTTGTTTTCCTCTTTCGCATTTCGACTGAAGGTTTCCTGCTGCTTTACACACAGTACGCAAAGTGTTAGATGTAGCTACATGCTGCTTTAGCCCAACTTAAAACAAGCATCTAAAGTGGCTGTTGAAATCTGAATAACACTTGGTCATCATGTTCTAAAAAACTGTAGTTTTGTCATCAGCAAAATTATGCAGAAATCCATTATATTATTATTATTATCATCATCATCATCCTGAATTTCTTAGTGGCACTGAACCTTCCATAATACGCAGCCGTCTGGTACAATTTTTTCCAAATATGTCTTCGTGTTTGAATGTAGGGTCTGGAACATCAGCATGTAAGAATGTGCTGCTAAAGCATCTTCTGTTACTGTCTGATGCTGAATAAATGTTGGATGTTTCAGTTTACCTCTAAGCCCTGCATTCTTTTGTTTTATTCTTATCCATAATAGTTTGGATTGTGTAGGCAGTACCCCAAGAAAACAAGGAGAATGCAATAGCAAACTCCAATAAAGCTGAAAGCATAGCAAGGATCTGGATGTACTTCATAAATAATTAGGATGAAGTGTAGTTATCTCAAGGGTCCTTAAAATCACTTGTTGATTAAAACAAAATGCTCTTGTTCTGGGAAATTGCATAAGGTCACTAAAACAGAATTCGACACCAGGAATTAAAACTATACCATCTTCGTGTTAGTAATAGAGTAGGGAGCCATTTTCCCTACCTGTGCCCGCACCAGCAGAGAGAGGTCTGGGGCAGTCAAGAAGAAATTCAAGGCTGGCACAGTCCCCAGAGCTGGGAAGCACTGATACGGCTGCTCCTTAGCCTCTTCAGCAGGACAGGGCTGCCAGTATGCTCTCCAGCCCTTTTGCTACAGCAGCATGGCTTGGAGAAGATCAAGAATATGTCAGAATGCACAGGTCAGAGGCACTTGTCTGCAGAATTTTTTCTCACTTCTTAACACCCAAGGAGTGTTCACAGCACATAAGGACTTGTGTTTCTATTCTCAAAGGCACCATATTTCTGCATGGGTAGTATTGTTTTTAAGGGATTGTTTTGGAGATTTAGTTAGAGAAGGCACCAGGCTTTCACTGGGACCTCAGTGAAGATTTTTAGTCCCTCTGTGACTCCCCTCTCCCAGAGAAAACCCAAATTATTCCTGTGTGTTAGTTGTCTTTGCACTCCTTTTTGCCTCATTTTCTGTAGGTGTTTCCAGGTGTAACGTTGAGCCAGTCCAAACACAAGAGTAGTCAGTGGGTTTAGGTCCATCCTGATTGCCAGTCTCTCCTTAACATTTTTCTTTGCATTTGTCAGCATCCAGATGCTTAAGAGATGTAACAGCTTTTTTTGTGAAAGTCAAGGCATACAGGAGCATGGTGGTTCAAAGTTATTGGCTGCACTGATCATAACAAATAATTTGACCAGTTAAATGGTTGAAAGCTAATCTAGAAGTTGCTGCTCATCTTATTTGGACCTAATGTCTTCAACCTGCCAATTCAGTCATCATTTCCTATGACATGTTATTTGTTTGGCTAGTGAATATGGCAGAGCTATTAAGGCAATGCCATTTTATTAGGTTGCTTGATTAATCCAGAATGTGAAATATAAAATATATATTTTAAATTCAAAATGGACCAAAAAAATAGCAGCTCTATTAAAACACACCTAGATCAAAGTGCTGCTTAGTTCCCAAGTTTTGTGTACCTTGTACCAACAAGCAAACACTTGAAAGGTACCACTGTCAGCTTTCAGTAGAGACAGCCAGCTATTTTTTTCTGCCTAGGTATAGACTTCATATACATAACCTGAATTAGTTTGCTTAACCTGCATCCTACTCCTGTTTCTCATGTGGCACCTTTTGGTTAGTAGAGTAACCTACTGTTTAGTATGAGATCTAATACCCTCCAGCAACAGAAGTCAAGGATAAAATAAACCTTCAGAGGTCCCAGTACTTGCCAGGTGATTTCATCAGCATGTGTTAGTGACAAAATAACATACAACACTCATGGATCTGTTGCAGCTTGCAGATTTTTATCACCTTTTATCTCCACTGCTGTGCAGCTGGAGGGACAAATTCCTGGGAAGTGCTGGCAGAGCTCAGACTGAGACTCTGAGGGCAAAGGGGAACAGGGTGCTTCTGGTGGGGGGAGTCCTGTAAGGCCAGCCAGCCACGGGAGTGAGCACTCACTGGTGGGGACAGGAACAGGGAGAACACCCTGGCCTGGTGTGTTGTTCCGCATCGTCACTCACTCTTTAAAGAGTAAGTGCTGCAGGCTTGGGTTTAAGGGACTGAGTACCTGACAGCTGGTAGGATATGGCATTCTTTCCACAGTTTTTCCTTTCTGCTGGTGACAGATAACGACAAACCTGAGTAAAAGCACAGCTATTTTTCACAGTATCCTCTGCCATTCCCTCCAGTAAACAGCAGGGTTTTGAATGTAAATGTTTCTATTGTTTTAATATTCTTGTTTTCCTCATTCATATTCGAAGGTATTATTGTTAGTGCCAACTCATTTGATTTATTATTTAGAGAAAGCACTTGTTCAAAAAGTCAGCGCTGGGTATTAAATGATGATTGCTTGCAATGAATTTCTTTTTAACATCTGCAAAGACAATTTTGCCTTTTCTTCTTCCACTTAACTCTAAATGAGAGATCTTAAGCATAGTTAAATAGGATTCATGATATCATGCTGACTGAAAATCATCTTGAAATGGGGAATATGAAGGCAAAAAATAGTCATCCACATTCAATACCCTCTTCCCTCTGAATTTATAGAAAGATGGAAGAGGAGAGTTGTCTCTGGGTGTGCATTGCTATTCCTGATTATGTATGTCGTGAAGAGAGAGGAAATTTCAGGTCTCAGTCTGTTGAAATGAACAGTTTAGTATGTGATCAGCAATTGAAAAAATCCCCTTACATAAAATAATGCAAGGGGGTTTGTATTCTTAGCTATAGACTTCCTAAAAATACAGCCCAAACTGACTGGATTAAAGAGAAATTCTCCACTAATTCCTGTAAACATAGCATCAGATTCATATTCAGTCAATTTTTTTGCCATTATTTTTTTTGGCCAAATAATATTCACATCAGTGTTGTGATAAAGAAGTAAGATAATTCTTTCATATTAAATATCATATTTATTATATTTTTTGTACAACTGCTTTAAAAATTCTTGGGCAGGTGGAGATGCTGAAAGCACTTCATTATCCTTGAGAAACAAACACGAAAGTAGATGTAAATAAAGATGCAATTTAGATGTTCACGGCCACTAGCCAGGTTACAGAGATGGACAAAGTGAGAAAAAGAGACTATAATTACAGACTTAATCAAAGATAATCATCAAGAAGGCTGGTAAAACAAGAAAGTATCTTATTTTATAAATGTCCTACCATGAAGTGTCTGAAGACACTTAACTTTCTAGCAGTGCTTTGATAATTGGTTTTTTGTAATACAGCCCTTTTTCCATCAATGAGAAATTACTACTGGATAGCAAGTAAGTACATTGACGTCTTACTTTTTCATGGCCAAAAAAAGAATAAAGCAGTTTTGGTTTAAAATGTTTGGCTCCCTTTGAAAGTGCAGCCATAGTAAAACACTGAAACAGAAAGTTTCTGGAATAGGATACAGCACTGCATTTGTGAATATATTATTATGAATTGTCACAGAATTATATTTGAATTTTATGGCACATCCTAACAACAGTGACATGAGATGCAGAGCAGGCATTTCCTACATAAATACTTTCCTCCTTTCCCATCTGGATTATGACACTAAAAATTACTTCAGATACAGTACAGCTGAAAACCACAAACATATTGTGCTCTCACTTTAAACCTCATGGTTTTCATAGTTTACCTTTCTGCTAAATCTTACACATCTGCTAGAGAAAGGGGAAACATCATAATACAAACTGATCGGACACTTGGTAATTATAAGGGAACTGGAGAAGGGTTTGATAGAGAGTATTAGATGAATTTTTTTCTCCTCTTATTCATAAGATATAGTTGATTTATTAGGTATCAGCATGCTTGATGGTGTGAAGTGACCTAAAGTTTCATTCAGCATTCATTAGACATGGTTTTCTTACTAAGAGGAAAATTCAGACTTAAACCTGCCAACTATGTCTTTTTTTCTGAACCATTATGTATTCCACGTAGGCCACACAGCTTGCAAAGTCTTATTCTGCAAGCAAATTATTCTGTTGCAGTGGCTTTTTTACATGTCTGTTCATTCTCCATTTTGCCTTTATTTTCCAAAGGCCATGTTGTGGGCTTCGAAGGAGATAAATGGGCAACTAATGTATTTTGGAAGTCTGTATGATTACATTGGAAATGGGCAATTTTCAAGAATATATGTAAATGTGTACATGCATATAATTCTTCTTATTCTTATTTTTAGAGAGATTTTTGAATGGAGATGGGCTGTCATTGGGAAAGACAGTAACAAGCAAGTGTTGAAATCTCAGTGACTTCAGATGAAATGCGTGCTTATAAATATTGTTCTGAACAGGGATACTTATCTGACCCAGGACTTTGTGGAAAGGACACCTGAGAAGATACAAGCACATAAAGAACCCTAGATGTGTATGCGGCTGCATGATTAGCACTCAAATATGTTTTGTTGGCCCAAGGTAAGCAGTGTTTAAAGGTTTGTGGTGGTGGGAAGGTGCAGCTGGCTCCTCGCATTTTAGCAAACAGACGATAAACTTTCTGCCTGAGGGAGGAAGGGATGGTCAAGGCTCCCAGCCAAGAACTAGAGCAAAATGTGAGGCTTGGTAAGACTTCCTTGAGAGCACATTGGCCTAGGACAAGGGTTTCCAGTGACACCTCTGGGAAGTTTCAATTATGCGGGGGACTTGAATGAGACTGTGATGATTGTCTATCCAATAGACTATAATGTCTCTTTCTCAGCCCACAGATGTCTGGTTATAGATCTGTATTTAGGGACTCTTAAATATACCTCTTGAATGACTTGACAGACCAAAACTGCTTCAAAAAGAGACATAGCAGTTGGTGGCATAAATACTTCTCAGTTCTCAAGTAAGTTGAGCACCACCTCAGAGGCTGCCTCATGCTCAACACACTCAAAAGCTGGAAACTTTAATATTAATGCTAGGATCTGTGATTTCCTTAGTTTGTTTCATTATTGTCACAGCTTTTAAACTTCTCTTTCATGTGCTCAACCAATTGCAACCCAGTTAAAGAAATTAATCAGATGGAGAATTTTTGGCATAGGAAAAAAAGAATATGCTCCTGAAACAAGTAACCTGTTTCTTAGTGTTCTCTAACTTAGTGTTTCTGTATACATTAGTGGGGCTTTATTCTTTCCTGTTTTCCTCTTTTTTTTTTTTTCCCCTAAAGTGCTTCTGGATTGTGTCTTTCCATATGAAATTTCAGCCTAGAGCTAATTGTTACTGCAGATGAATTATAAACTGCTTAAATATAAGCTTATAAAGGAAATTCTGGCACATTCTTGGGTATAGCAGCACGAACTTGCTTCCCTGATACCGAAATAAACCATATTTTTCCCCTTAAATAAGTTCTATTAAGTTATCTACAGCTTTCAAATTTTCACCCTCATGCATTTCTTTCATGATTCCCCTGTGGACTTACCCTTGTTGTTTTGAAAAGGATAGTCTCGAGTCTGAGCCTGTACTTCCAAGTCCTGCTCTTTGTTGCCTAAGGAGTATACAAAGGTTTAGATTGCATCTTTTCAATGCATTATGGCACTGCAGCCTAAAGCCAATACTTGTTTTTTAACTGGCAACCTGCCTGTACGAATGGAGGAAGCAGATTGCCTCTTTGCTGAACACTTAGACAAGGTACTGATTTAACAACAGTGGACAAGCAGCTGGGAGCTGGGCTGTCAGCCTGTCACACACTGACAAATCTGTTGTTCATATTCAGGCAGGATGTTCCAGTTAGATTGCCATCAGTATCATCCATCTACCACAGGCATGTGAGGCGTACCAGCATTTCCTGCATACCCATAGACAAAATACTGGTGATACAGCTTTCTAGGGGAAACTCAAGAAAACAGCTAATTTGCTGTGGTCTCCTGTAATAAGTCCAGGAAGACAGCAGATTCAATTTTTGTCTGTCTCTTTGTTTCTTGATTTGGTATGCTGGCATTATGTGTGCAAATTTTTGGTTACTCCAATTTCATGTCTCAGGCATGAAAGGAAACCTCTGAAAGGAGCGTTACCACTTTTCATAAAGCCATGAAAGCTTTTTCAAAAGTCAATTCAATAAAATGCATTCTAACTAAAATAGAAATAATAGAATAAAAAATGATGGTTAATAAAGATATATCAAAATTACTTTGTTCTGGATTCCAGAATAATTTTGAACATATTTTCATATAGCTGCTAGATTTGTAGCACTAAAGCAATACTCTCCAGAAGATTTCATCCATATAGTCAAGCTCAATCTGTGGATGAACGCTTAAGCTAAAACCTGTCTGTCTATATTCCCAATTAATCAATTGGAGTCCATCTATATTGGCTTTGTATGTAGAAGTGGGTGTGGGGAAGGGGTGTTTATAAAAGCTGTGGAACATGTGCTGTAATTATTTTATCACAGACATGTACTTGCCTATTTCTTTTTTAATTTGGAAAAGCTGCTTTTAAATACTATGATTATATATTCAACAGATTATAGTTTTATATTATCTGTCCTTATGTCAAAGTTATCCAATTTGCGGCCCCATATGCCCTTTATCTTCTCCTGTTCCAGCTCCAAATCCATAATCCCAAAGCCCACAAAAAGAACTCCTGAATTTAGCTGGGGCAGGGAGGGGAAATGGTACATCTGTATAATTTCATCTGAATTTGTCATCTGATTTTGCTACTGCCTGTTCATTACCTCTGAGAGATAGAAATAATCCATAGCTTTCTCAAGGAGGTGACAAAGGAAGGAGTCCAGTTAACTTACTACTTATTCTCACAATGGTATATACCATTTTACATTTTTAGACCGCCACTGGTGTAATTTGAAACAGTAATGGCTCTGAGAAGTGGTAAGCTAGCCAAATTCTGAGCATTAATTTATATCTTTTTATATGTTACATTAATACTGTAAAAATCATAATGTGACATACATTTACGTAGTGTGTAATTTAATCAGCTGAGGTCTTCAAGCCCTCTTCCCAACCTCTTCAATATCATACCTTTTCTGGTCAAAAAAGACATTTACCTTCACTATATTTTTCACAGTAAGGTTCAAGATCTTCTGGAAAACACCGAGTTCATGTAGATTAGTTAAGTTACCTTTCAGAAAGGAAAAGATGAATCTTGCAATTTTCTGGCTTTTTTGGTTTGGGTTTTTTTAGGCATATCCATCAATAAGAAAGCTTGTAAATAGAAAATAGGGCGGTACAGATTGCAGTAAATTTCCATGCAATACTGAGAACAATATAAAAGGTCAGTAAAAACATGTAAAGGACCCGGGCAGATGATAATATGTCCATATGCAATATGATGCTGATTCTTCATTATTTTAGAAACAGTTAATTCGATTTAAACTTTCATCTCTCCCTAAAAGAAATCTTAGTTGTCTTTCCATGCATAAGAAAGGGATAAAACCAGAAATCTCTTTTTACAATTGTTTATGGTGTTGGATTTTTTATAAAAATAGTGTTTCCGAATATGAACACTCAAAAGAATTTCCAGGTGAAGAGGCTTTTAAATTCATGAAATACCATTATCTCACTTTGGAGTATATTGACATGAGTGAACTACATAGCAAATTGCCCAAATGATGAGCAATTTCGCAAATGACTTTTTCATTTGTTGAAGTCTAGTGCTTGGTCTGTTAAAATAGCACCACAAGTTCATCAGGCAGTAAACACGGGCAGTAGACATCGAAGGTAAAAGGACTTCTAGAACCTTGTTAAAAATATAAATAAAATCTGAGGGTGTCAAACTGCTTTTGTTGCTGAATGTGAAATAAAACCATGCTCAAAAGTCTTTTCTACATGGTCATGTGTCAAGGTTAAGCTCCTACTTTTTGTACACAAAGGTATCAGTATCGGTTCCTTATCTTTATGAAATCTCTGGGTGTTCTTTGCTCTGAAACCTCAGTGATTTTTGATTGACAGAAAGATTACCTAATAAACCTTCACCACAAACTAATTAATCACTGTGAATACAACACTGAATTGGCAAGCATAAAAAAGCAAATGAGATGGGTGTTGAAGACTGTTTTCAAATCACCTTAGTTAAAAGCTAAGTGTTGAAAGCATCTATAATATTGTACTGCTAGTAAACTTTTCTTTACAAGAGATACCTGCTTACAGGAAGTGTATAAGGATGAGATATTAAGTCGCACCACTCACAACTGCACAAATCCTATCATATTTTGGTTGGAGGGACTGCAGTAAGAGCAAGGCATCACCTCTTCTGAAAGGGACTTGGACAGGACTGGGATCTGGTTTACAGTTTTTCTGTGATCCTTTTTCAATTATTGGTTACAAATATTTTTCTTAAAGGAAACGCATGATTGTAGTTATTATCCTGATGTAGAAATTTCATTGTATCCATGAGCCACTCTCATTCTTTTACTACAAGAGTGGCAAAGCAGCAAAGGGTTTTCCTCCAGTCACATCGACCCTTGCAAGCTATGAGAATACCTCTTCCCCACACACAAGTTTAACCAAGATAAAGTCACCACAAAGTGATATTCCTGACAAGTTTATCTAAGTCTGGGGCTTAGGTCAATATAAGATCTTAGTTTTCTACTTTCTCTTCTCTTTTCTAATAATTGAATACCCCTGTAGTCTTATTTATGGCTCGGGTATAGGGTATACAGCATCACTGCAGGAAACACACTTGTCAATTTGTTAAGCCTTGAAATTAAGGACAGGAGAAAGCTCTGAGGGTTTTTATCCTACTCAGATCGTTCCTTCTGTTCAGGGAGCCTAATATCAGGGATTTTGTTCAGGCAGTCCATGCCAAGGTTGAGATACACAACCCCTGCAGGAATACATTGCCTTTGATAAAACAACTACCTCTGCTGCTAATTCACTTTCCTGTGCAGAGCTGTGGAGTGGGGGGCAGAGGGGGCCATGGTTTCAGTGATGGGAGCAGGGAGAATACAGGCTGCAAGAAGGGGTTGTAGAGACCTTCTGCCACTTAGAAATGTGGAAGAACAGAGTAAAAATATTAAAAAAAAAATAAAAATAAAAAGTAAATTAAAAAATACTGCAAGAGTGAACTAAAGCATTGGGAAGCATACTGTGGGGTTTTGGGCAGATGAGGGAAGCGAGAGTCATGTTTCCATCTATAATCACAGCCTTGTAAAAGTCTGGGTTTTCAGCTATGTTCTGCCATGTACCTAAGCTTAATATCAGTGTTGTGTTTCAGTAGTGCTCACGTTTACTGAAGAAAGGATGAAATAGGTTTTCTTTCCTGCAGTTTTCAAACAAATATCTGCATACCATCTCAGTGGCTTGCTAACATTTTGTTTCTGATCTTTTGCTTCTTCCTCAGTTCCTATGTAAACTGATGGAGGTTGTTTCCTTGTGCCATTTATCTGTGAGGAGACAGGTGGAGTAACTGACCTGAATCCAGCTGGTGCCTCTACATTTCTCATTCATTCACTTAAGTGGAATTCACTTGAAATAATAATTTCAGATTTGTGGATTTCAAATTTTTCTCGCTAAGGTTCAGGTTCATGATTTGACAGACTTATAATATTTTTATTTTATAAATAAATCTAAAATCCAAGTAGGCTGGGGATGGGTGAATAGACAATCATGGGCTCTTTCATGAGCATAGAGAGGACCGTGTAGTCTTCAGCATAGCAGTGCCTTGTCTGTCCAGTAAGGTACCATTTGTGTGGTTGGCCCTGTACAATGCTCCATCTCAATAGCTAAGGAATGAAGTAAACCTCTGAGACTACAGATATTCAACTTGGCAGGACTACGAATGAGCACCAAAGGGATGGTGTGCAATGGGTATTTGCAAGGTCAAAGCCTGTGAGAAATTTTAAACAGCATCCGAACAAACTGCAGCCCAAAGTAGACTGCCAGTTGCAGCATTTTCATCTTTCTTCTCTCCTAGTTATCTGCATTGCTTTAATGGGAGCACACGTGCAATTTCTGCCTGGTGCAGGGTCGGCTGGGGCTGTCTTGGAGGAGCATGGCTGCTGCTGCTGGGTTGGGGCAGATACGAGCTGTCTGCTCAACTCCAAACCTGCCTGCTGTGCCCCGAACACAGACATGGCCTTTAACGACGAGCAGCAGCAGCCAACGCCGCTGCTTCTAGGGATTTTAATGAATTGGCCGCTGTTCTCCAACCCACTTATTTGCCTCCTGCAGCCCCCCCCCTCCCCCACCTCTCAGTTTCTTCCCCTCCCTGCTCCCATCCTGGCTGCTTCCAGGCAGTGGGGAGAGAGAGAGAGGAATTATTTATTGTGTGCCTGTTGAAAATGAAAGGCTTTTACATTTTAATGAGCACTAAATAGGAGCGAGGAAATATTGTTCATTAGCTGTAATCTGTGGAATTGCTTGAGTGAACTTCCTTTGGAGGCCGCTTTAAACGGTTCACTCAAGTAAAGCAGTTTGTATGGTAATTAAGGGAGCATTTTTCTGTCAACATCTGTGCTGCTATTTATAACGCTGAAGGTATCTTATTACTCCACCAGAGAAACATTAAAAAGGGTGAGCAGAGGGGATGTTGTATTTTTTATATATATATAAAAAAAATACTGTTTTCTATTCTCAAAACCTCTTCCTTGTTTCCTTTTTGCTTTCTTATTCTCCTCAATCTTCCCACCACCCCCCAATTTGCCAAGGAAAAAAAAAATCCTGTCCACTATTTTCTGATAGTAAGGATTATCATTTTGACATCTTTTCATTAATCATACCCTTTACTCAGCAGCCAGGCAGGGAGACTCAAGCTGCTTGGCAAAAACGAGAGGCTTGTGTTTTTGGAAACCATTCCCTGTCCCACTTCTCTCTACCGGAAAATAGATGCAGTTTGGCTGGGTTGTCGCAGTGTCCCCAGAGGGGTAACACAGCACTGCCTCTGTCGTCTGTGCATCCCTCTAGTAGCACTGCTGCACCAAAGCCAGCCTGAGCTCCTGGTGATCTGCCATGAGGAGAGTGAGGGAGCAGGGGGAGGGGATGGGGAGAAATAACCTTCAGTGTATTCAGTACTGGTATATTATTTCAAATTAGAAATATGTATTTTGACTTTGCTACTCTGACGAAAAGAGTTTGAGTGTGATGAATCGACCTTGGGTTTATGTACAAAAATATAAGGATTTTTATTTTATAAGGATTATTTATTTGTTTGCTTTCATTTGATAGTACATATCTTTATAACCCCAACCAGCTACGCTACACCAGGGCAATAAGGAGCTATCACTAGGTACAGTTTCATCCTTACTTTTTGCCTCTTTAATTTTTCCTATACACATAACGTAACATGACATGATAACATACCGTAACGTAACGTAACGTAACGTAACGTAACGTAACGTAACATAACATAACATAACAGTGGTGAGGCACTGGCAGAGGTTGCCCAGGGAAGCTGTGGATACCCTCTCCCTGGAAGTGTTCAAGGTCAGGTTGGATGGGGCCTTGAGCAGCCTGGTCTGGTGGGAGGTGTCCCTGCCCATGCTAGGGGGATTGGGACTGGCCTATCTTTAAGGTTCCTTTCAATCCAAATCATGCTATTATTCTATGATAGCAATCACATTCACATCCTGAATGCAACTCATCACTTATGGATATGGGAAATGATGTCCTTTAGAAGTTGGAATTGCTAAAGCAGAGATTCATGTTACCCAATGCCACTCAGCAATGCCTCCCAGCCTGCTTGGTTCTAGGTAATTTCCAAAGACCTGCAAGCCACCCACCATAGTGGAGGTGTGTAATTCCTGCTTTCCCAAATCTAAATGTCTTCCTCCTTCCCTTTCTCATGTTATGAATGTTTCATTTATGCTTCTGCAGCTTTAGTTCTACTTTTAAACTCTGACATAATTTTCTCCCTCCTCTAAACTAAAGCTGAATTTGGGGTGCTCAGATGGGTGTTTCATTAGTGTTTTGCATGCATGCTAAGAAGGCTTCAGAGAAGAGAAAATTAATTTAGGGCTGTGAAAATTTTACCGTTTTTTACTAAAAAGAGTTTTGCAATGTATGTGGCAAAATGCATGATGAAAACCAATAGTACAGTTAAATCTTGCTACAGCACACCAAAAAACATTGCTTCATAGAAATTAAATATGCTGTGCCAAAGCCAATAACTTTTATAGATTTTTCTCTACTTGTAATGAAGGAAAAACATAAATGACCATCATAAAAAGTAAACATTAGAGATAGAAAATCCCTTTCACAGCATTCAGTCCATCTTTCTGACAATAACAGGTTGTTCCCTGTAGTATATTTTTCTAGCGATGCCTCCAGTCTAGTGTTAAACATTTCCAGTGATGGGCCTTTGTGTTCCCCTGAGAGATAGGCTGAAAGCTTAGTGCATTTCAATGTCAGGAAGTTTTTCTTGGCAACTTTAATATTCTATACCTGTATTTCTTCCTACTCGTTGTGGGATATCCCTGTAATCATTTATGTTCCTTTGAATTTCCTTATCAGTGTTGTTTTGGAGGTATCTGTATCATGATTCTATATCAACATTTCATAGCTCTGCATCCAAAATTCCAGCAACAAATAGATTTTTCAATCTTGGCTTATATTTTAATTTATAGGTATATTTTCTTTAATGTTTGTATCCTATTTACAGCAGAAGATCTTATCATATCACTACAATCAATATCACTGTTCTTTTATTATAGTGGGTAGCAAAATCACAAGACCCTGACATCTGCTATTTTTGGTAAAGGGCCAGCACTGGTTTCAGAAACAGGAAAGTGCTTCCAAAGAGAAAAATTACAAGCAGACAGAGAAAAAATAATGGAGAGCAAACCTGTCCAACAAGTAAGAGAGGTCTAAAAACAAAGCTGAGAGGTTTTCCAGAGGGAAGCGAATGAAGGCCTCTGATGCAGAAATGAGCAATTTACCTAAAGACTGAGAGCATTTTATAGACAAGGATAAGTGGAAATCTGCCTGAATCACCAGCACAAATATGCAGACCAGTTCTGAAAGAGCTATATCACACTTAGCATGCACCCACCCACAGAGGAGATCAGAGAGGCTACCAACACTCCTGCACTTCAAGTAATGGATGTTCAGGTGTACACCCACTTACAAATTGGGATCACAACAAAGAGCTGAGGGCTGTTTCATGGGGCTGAGGAATATGCTTGAGAGTTGGAACATTTCCATGAAACCACTGGCAGGAAAGGTAGAGGATTTCTGCCATGGTCCTAATGAATATAGACCTGTATCTCTGGTGAAAGCACTCCAGATTGTGACATATCAGAGTGCTTGAAAAATTAAAACACTGTCTGGTTTTCAGTATGTCTAATTAACTGTGTGATAAGTGCCAGAACATGGATCCTGGAAATTTTGTCTGTCTCCTTTTCATTAATATTTGGAGTCTAGGTGAAATGCATATTTTGCAGGTTATGTTTCATGCTTGGAGAATCATCTCTCCCAGAGCACCCAAAACCCCCATACACATAGTGTTTTTCCAAGTAGAACTGAGAAGAGACACATTTGTTGTATAGATTTGGCACAAAATGTTTCAGGGTTCTGCCTGCAGAATTTCTGAAGACAAACTGGGCTCCTTATCTGTTGGGTGATTCCAACTTCAGAAAAGATGGCAAGCAGAAACATATCAAATAGCAAGACCATAGTTGGTAGCAAAGCACTATGGTTCATTTCTCTGTTCGAGTAGAAGAAAAAAAAAGTGCTAATCAGAAAGTTGATTCATTACCAGGAGACTTTATTAGACCTTCTATGTATCACACAATTTTACAATTCCCCTGCATCTCTGTGAAGACCTCAGTTTGACTAAACCATAGCTTCCTACAGTTACCCAATCTTTATTTGTCTTATTTTGTTTAATACTTAAACCTCTCAGGTACTTTTCAGGCAAACACACAGAACTACAGCAGAACAATTCCACAAGAAATATAAAGACCTCCACTCAGTTACAACTCACTGTGACACTGGAATTGTACAATCTGCCAGTAAAGGACTAAAAAAAGAAGTCTGCCTAGTAAGTAGTTATTGATATCTCTAACAAGGTGTCTTTTATTTATTATTAATAAGCAATTAATTTGATCCAATTGTTTAATGTGTCTTATTTAAGAGGCCTCTTAGTGAAATAAAATACCATAGTCACAAAGGCAGGAGAGGACGAATATAAATCTGTATAGTAATTGTTCATTTTCTCCTCAATTATATTTTTAGTTGTCAGAACAACAAGAGATGCCAAATGCAGAAACAGCTTATAAGCATATGAAATACTCCTAACTTTTACTCCTACTAAGGCAAGTAAACTATCTTTTGAAAACTTCTTCCTACCTTCCTGGTAACCAAATTGTTTCACTCAACACTTTAATGTGCAACTTTAGGTGGCATCATATATTAATAAAAGGCAACTTTACAGACATCCCTGACTCTGCATCATCAGTGCATCTCCCTGCAGTAAGAAACTCACACATGTGCTTATCTTTAATTATGTTTAGCTTCTACTGCAGCTCAATGGAATTTAAAGTCATGGAGAAACTTTAATTCTTTGCTTAGTAGGAGTACATTTTAGTATACGCTGAAGTATTTTTGTCAAGAGGCTTACCATGCATAAGACTTCTTGAAGGGCCCTTCTGAATTAAAAATACCTGAAGTTTTTTCTAATGAGGATCTATACCATTCTGTTCAAGGTAATCAAGGCTTGCAACGTCTCATATTTCAAAATGCTTATGAAAGAATAAAAAAGGGTTACATTAGATAAAACAAGCACAGATAGAGTGAAAGATAAAAATGGAGAAGAAAAATAGTAAAGCGGAAGAGGACAACCCAAATAACACCTGCATAAGGTGTGAACAGATCAGCAATCTGCTGCTTATGGTTGCAGAGCTTAAGGATCAGGTGGAGAGGCTGAGAAGCCTTTCTTATAACGAAAGGGAGATAGACTGGTGGAGTCGCACCCTTTCTGCCCCCAGTAATACTTCCCAGGAGACAGAGGAACTGTGTATTTCTCACCGACAGGATGAGGGGAGGGATCTAGTTGTTGAGGAGGAATGGGAGCAGGTCTGCTCTTGTGGGAGTAATAGATTTTCTTCCCATCCTCCGACTCCCTTCAAGATTCCAGTTGCCCTTACAAAGCAAGTTTGGGGTTCTGGAATTTGATGCTCAGGTTGATGATATTAATGAAGACAATTCGACTGGGGAATCTCTTGATTTTGCTCCGTCTGTCAGGCGTGTCAGAACCTCAAGTACTAAAAAGAAAAGGAGGGTAGTTGTAATAGGTAACTCCCTTCTAAAAGGAGCAGAGGATCCTATATGTAGGCCGGACCCATCCCTCAGGGAGGTGTGCTCCCTTCCTCAAGCCCAGGTATGGGATATCGCTAAGAGACTCCCAGATTTAATTAAATCCTCAGATTATTATCCCCTGTTGGTTGTACAAGCTGGCAGTGATGAACTTGAAAAGAGGGGATCCAGAGTGATTAAAAAGGAGTTTAAGGAGCTAGGCCGTTTAATCAATGGGGCAGGAGTGCAGGTGGTGTTCTGCTCAGTTCCTCCAGTGTCAGAGGTGTATACTGCAAGGAACAAGAAAGTCCACGCTGTTAACAAATGGCTTAAAGGCTGGTGCTGAACGAAAAATTTTGGTTTCTATGATCATGATGAAACTTTTACTGCACCTTGCCTGCTAGATCCAGATGGGTCCCACCTAAGCAAAAGGGGCAAAAGGATTCTAGCCCGGGAGTTGGCAGGGCTTATTAAGAGGGCTTTAAACTAGGCCCGAAGAGGGAGGAGGATGTAACCAGGCTCACCAGTGATGTGACTGTAGGGAGTGAGTCATCATCAAGGGTGAAGTCAGTAAACCAACTTAAGTGCATGTACACTAATGTACGCAGTATGGATAATAAACATGAGGAGCTGGAAGTCTTGGTCCGGCAGGAGAGCTAAGATATAGTTGCTATCACGGAAACGTGGTGGAACGACTCTCATAACTGAAGTGCTGCCATGGAAGGCTACAAATTCTTCAGGAGAGTCAGGCGTGAGAGAAGGGGTGGAGGGGTAGCCCTGTATATAAAGGAAACAACGCCGTAGAAGTTGAGATTAGTGATGACCAGATTGCATGCCTATGGCTAAAAGTCAGAGGGGCGATCAAGACTGACATCTTGGTTGGAGTATGTTACAGACCGCCCGATCGGGAGGAAGAGGTGGATCTATTGTTGTTTAAGCAGCTGGAAGTTGCCTCAAGATTGGTTGCCCTTGCTGTTTTAGGAGACTTTAATCTCCCAGATATCTGCTGGGATTTTAACACAGCCAAGAGGAGGCAGTCCAGAAGGTTCTTGGAATGTATTGAGGATTGTTTTCTGTCACAGCTGGTGAGTGAGCCTATCAGGGGTGAGGCTCTCCTTGACCTACTGTTTACAAATAGAGAAGGGCTGGTGGGTGATGTTGTGGGTCAGAGGCTGTCTGGGATACAGTGACCATGAGATAATCAAGTTCTCCATAAACAATGAATCAAAGAAGGGCATGAACAGGGCTTCCACGCTGGACTTTCGGCTCGCAGATTTTGGATTATTTAAGGAACTAGTCAGGGGAGTACCCTGGGAAATAGCCCTTAAAAACAAGGGGGTCCAGGAAGGCTGGAGTTACTTCAAGAATGAAATCTTGAAAGCGCAGGAGCAGGCTGTCCCGATGTGCCGTAAGATAGCCGTAGGCAGACGGCCAGCCTGGATGGGTAAGGAGCTTCTTAAGGAGCTAAGCGAGAAAAAGAGGGTGTATCGCCTTTGGAAAGAAGCGCTGGTAAATCAGGTTATGTTCAAAGATGTCGTTAAGTCATATCGGAGGAAAATTAGGGAGGTAGAAGCCCAGCTGGAGCTCAAATTGGCCACTTCTGTTAGGGACAATAGGAAGTGTTTTTACAAATATATTAATGGCAGAAAGAAGGGCAGCAACGACCTCCACTCCTTATTGGATGTTGAGGGACAACTGGCCTTCTCAAGTGGTGGATGGGGTCAGAATGGAATATAGCTCTCCTTTAACCCAGGAGGAAGAAGTTAGAGACCTGCTGAGCCACTTGGATCCTCATAAGTCTATGGGGCTGGATGGGATCCATTCTAGGCTGATGAGAGAGCTGGCAGACGAGCTTGCTAAGCCACTTTCCATCATTTATCAACAGTCCTGGCTCACTGGAGATGTCCCAGATGACTGGAAGTTGGCTAATATGACGCCCATCCTCAAGAAGGGCCGTAGGGTCAATCCAGGTAATTACAGACCTGTCAGTCTGACTTCGGTTCCAGGTAAAATCATGGAGTAGATAATACTGGGTGCAATCATGCGGCACCTGCAGAATGATCGAGAGATCAGGCCCAGCCAGCATGGATTTAGGAGGGGCAGGTCCTGCCTGACCAACCTGATCTCCTTTTATGACCGTGTGACTTGTCTGGTGGATGAGAGGAAGGCTGTGGATGTGGTATACCTGGACTTCAGTAAAGCCTTTGACACCATTCCTCATAGTAGACCCCTGGAGAAGCTGACAGCCCATGGCTTGGACAGGAGTGTTCTGTGCTGGGTTAGGAATTGGTTGGTTGGCCGAGCCCAGAGAGTGATAGTGAATGGTGTTTCATCCAGTTGGCAGCCGGTCACAAGTGGTGTCCGCCAGGGGTCGGTGTTGGGACCGGTCCTGTTTAACATCTGTGTTGATGATCTGGACGAGGGGATTGAGTCCATCATTACCAAGTTTGCAGACGATACCAAGCTGGGAGGAAGTGTTGATCTGCTGGATGGTAGGAGGGCCCTACAGAGGAACCTTGACAGACTGGAGAGATGGACACAACAACCCCATGCAGAACTACAGGCTGGGGACAGAATGGCTGGAGAGTGGTCAAGTGGAAAGAGAGTTGGGAGTGATGATGGACAGGAAACTCAATATGAGCCAGCAGTGTGCCCAAGTGGCCGAGAGGGCCAATGGTATCCTGGCCTGCATCAGGAATGGTGTGGCCAGCAGAACTAGAGAAGTTATCATCCCCTTATACTTGACGCTGGTTGGGACGCACCTTGAGTACTGTGTCCAGTTCTGGGCCCCTCAGTTTAAGACAGATGTTGAGATGCTGGAGAGTGTCCAGAGGAGAGCAATGAAGATAGTGAAGGGGTTGGAGCACAAGCCCTGTGAAGAGTGACTGAGGGAGCTGGGGTTGTTTAGCCTGGAAAAGAGGAGGCTCAGGGGAGACCTTATTGCTTTCTATAACTACCTAAAAGGAGGTTGTAGGCAGGCAGGGGTTGGTCTCTTCTCTCAGGCGACCAGTGACAGAACTAGAGGGCTTGGGCTCAAGCTTCATCTGGGGAGGTTTAGGCTTGATATTAGGAAAAAAATTTTCACTGAAAGGGTGGTTTGCCAATGGAATGCGCTGCCCAGGGAAGTGGTGGAGTCATTGTCCCTGGAGGTGTTTAAAAACAGATTGGATGAGGCGCTTAGTGTCATGGTTTAAATGATGAGTGGGTGCTAGTGTTGGGTCATAGGTTGGACTAGATGATCTCAGAGGTCTTTTCCAACCTTGTGATACTGTGGTACTGTGATACTGTGTGACGTAGGCATCATTTATTGTGCTCCTTAATTTATAACCTTCCTTAAGCGACATTATATTTATCTATAAACTTTAAGGCAAGGATTCATCACTTTGCATGTATATGAGAGGCGCAATGTGGTTCGGGGTACATTTTAATATTTTAGAACATATAGTTTTTTATAGGAATTATGGAGTTTATTTGCTTTAATACAATTTTGGTATTTGTTGACTATCTGGACAATACAATAGACACGGAGAGATGGGCAATTAATCATAGCATTTTCCAAAGATTAAAAACATTCTTCTGTTTTTTTTTCAAGTTATATCCGAGACTTTCCAGGTCATGCACTGTTGTAGCGTAATATTGACACGTGACAGGGCATGTTTCAGTGGTCCATTAATACATGCAGTAGATGTGCAGCCTCATGCATTCAGCCACCTGAGGTGTGTATTAATGGACCATTAAAACATGCCCAGGAGTGTTTTAATGTTATTACAGTATGGCTTTGGAAATTTTAATCCGATTTTTATATAAAACATTTCAAAAATACTATTTTTACTATGTTATGAAACCTCTCCTATCCCAAAAAGAAAGGGCTTTTGCAGCTTAAGAATAAGGAGACAGCAGGACATGGATATAAATACAATTTTTCTACCATTTTAGTATATTCAGTTTTGATTTTATATTGTTGTATAAATAGCATAGTCCTAAGGCCTGATTTTCATTTTTGCTGACCTACCTTTCCACTGCTCAGAAAGTGTAAAGGAGACTTAAAGACTCATAAATGTAAATCACTTTCCCAGACTACTTAGCTCGGTTGCTAATTTCAGTAGACATTTCTAGGTTTCTAGGTGAGTGAGATTTTAAGTAGTTTTGGATTTCTGTTGTGGAAGAAGCAAAACTAAAAATCCAAGAAGTTTGCCAAATAAGTTTTGCGATAGAAAACTAAAATTATAGAAGGAAAAGCTGGGTGTAGCACAGGTGGTCAGGCTGTTCACACCGCCAGTAAAATGTTGTCACAGACCACATTCACAGCTAAATCTTGATTTAATTAACTCTGCAAAATAACTTTATCATTCAATACTGTTATTTTATTTCTATTGTATTCCAGTAATACAGAAATTGTTGTTGTTATTATGCTAGTACAGCAAACAATCATCCATGATTTCATACTAAATCCTACGCAAGCACATACTGTGAGCTGTGGAACAAACTTTATCCTCCCATGTTACCCTCTTATTTAAAAATCAGGAGCAGCATGAAGAGCTTGAAAGTTGTTGAGCCTGACTAGAGATTATTTCTTTAATGATAGTGCTTTGAAAGAGCGCCTTAAGCTACCCTTCAAAAAATTTATCATCTGCCCCAAAATAAAATACTGTCTCAGGTAAATTTAAAAATTGTATTTGGATTTTTCCTTTATTTATCTATTTATTACTGTATACCATTGTACATAACGGAAATGAGTAGTCATTTAGAAATGAAATAGTGCAACACATCATACAAAAAAAGAAAGATCAATTAGGTCTCAAAGCATTGGTTTTCCATTTTTCTTTTTAAAAACTACTTAAGGAAATGCTAGGCTTCTTTCTGATTTAGTTTCTGAGAGAAAAAGTTGCGGTGGAGCTCAACATTTAGACTAGCATTTCTTAGGGCTGTGTGTTAATCATAATTAGCATAATAATATCATTACACTGTTATTACATTTTACTCCTCCTCTGAAGTGTATAAATACATTGAGGTGTCATTTGTAAATTTCGGTGCTGCTTAAGGTGCACTTTTCTTTTGTAGTGTTACAGGAAGGACATCAGAATAGTGCTGGGTTTAACTGCAGCATCACCATGTCAGAGATTCCGGTCCTCAACCATAAATCCTTACGGCCAAACAATGCATGGACACAAGGTCCATAAGGATACATGGCTGGATCACTGGTGGGACTTGGTGGGGATCTGGGACTCTTCTTCTTCTGATGTGTTTGTATGAGAGCTACGGTTCTTGTCAGCCCTGGAGTTGGACAGTCTGACTGATGGGAATAGTGTGATGATCTAGAACATTATAACAACTGACTGAATTTGAGAGCATTTTTTTCCCATTCTTGCTTCCATACACTGATTTCAACTGGGGAGATTTTTAAGAAGCTTTTTTGAAAGGAGGAAGAAGGGATGAGGGATGGAGTAGAGAGATTTGACTGGATGCAATGCTAAGTTCCTATGTCTGCAAGTACAAAGGAAGGAAGTTATTATTAATTTCTCTACTTGTGAACATAGCCTGTAAATTCAAAACCCAGTGATGATGATTTAGGTCTTAATATGGCTGATAATATCAGTGCTGTCCTGTAGTGTTGTTCAGTAGATATGGCAGTGTGGTTAACGATTGCCTTCCAGGATGAGCTTGTAGTCTTCCTTGTAATTCGATTTTCCAGTTGTACAGAAATCCTTCAAAATTACACATGTGCTGAAATGAACCATGCCACATATCTTTTTTTGAGGTTGAAATTATATATACACATAATCTCCAAATGACTTGAAATAATTTAATCCAATTAGAGGAAAATGCATGGTTTGGATCAGGTACTAGAAATGGTGCTAGTTAGGCACTGCAGTGTTTGACTTCTAAGCCTGTGGCTGCCAGAATTTAATCTAATCTAATTCAGCATTAACACCTCATTTTCCTCTATCAAACAGGTAAAAGGTCATATGCTCCAAAAGCGTATTCCAAAAAAATGAGAGCATGGAGTGGGTAATCCAGTAGATCCAATCAGTAAGCAAAGAGCTATCTCTGAATTTATAACATATTTGCTTCAGGGCTCTTAAGGGGTGTGAAGGAAGGAATGGGCCTGATTACGTGAGAATGGGGCTGCGAGAAGGAATCAGAAGAGAAGGGTAGGATAGGGAAAAGAATAGTCTGTAGGGGAAGATGTTGAGATACTCAGGCTTGAGGCGAGCACGCAGACACATGGCTCCATTGCTGCATGCTTTCCTTCTCTGCTCATACCAGCCTCAATATTTACCTTTTAAAATATATTGTATGTGTATTATACTATATTTATTATATATTGGATTATGTAATTATTGTATCTTATTTTAGTCTCATGTATTACTTAAGAGGGCCATTGCTGTTTATTGTCAGGACTGCAAGATCCATCTCTGATTTATAGTTTTTGCAACCTTAATTCAGTTCTTACAGCCTGAGAAGTAGATTTAATGTGATTTTATTGTAACTAGCACTGTTATTCTGCTTACCATAGATAACCTGGTTAGATTTTGCTTGCACATTATGCAGTCTAGATGATCGTAATCATGAGCTGGGGAGCTCTCTGTCCTTCACCCCGTGCTGTGATGGAGCAATGCAACAAGAGAGAAAAACACAACTCAAGTGGTCTGTCCAGTGAGGAAGGTGGCGGAAGGCTGAGTGACTGTCAGGACCTAAGCAGACTGCTGTTCCCTTTCTGAAAGGCAGCTTGTGGGAGTGTTGGCTCTTAAGACATTTGGAGTTGTACATAAAATAATGAGTGGAATATTGCTGGAATGATGCAGGTAGAATACCCCTCAGCAAGTGCCCATTATCTCTAGAGCTATTTCAGAATTACTTTTCTAGGTTTCTTAAAACATATCAGAAAAGAGAGACCTATTATACAATACAGAAGATGTTATCTCTATCCGTTTGTCTGTCTGTCTATCTATCTAACTATATATCTATCAGTACTATGCTGCCAATACAGCTGGTATTTGACATATGATCTGCACAGGTTCCTCTAAAAGGTCTCATACTAGTTGCACCTCAGTTTTGAGACTGAGGCAAGTATTCCAATAAAGTATTTTTGACGAAAGTAGTAAGATTTTAAATATGGTATTGGTCAAAAATCTTGCTGTGTTATATGGCTGCGTTTTGGAAATAACAGAACTCAAATTCCTAACCAAAGCTGGCATTGACCAAACAGAAATCTTTGTGATCTGAATTTTAGTTTTCCAAAAGCAACTTTCCAGCCAAAATGGCTTGGTCCCAGGTTCTGTTTTAATTAAAGCAAGAATGTTAGAAGTTAATTAGCCAGCGCTGGTCCTTTCAAAAATTCTGTGGCTTCTACAGGTTTCCAGATGAAGGAGGTGGAAATTTCCAAATAGCTCTATTAAAACTGCTTTTTCTACCCAGTTTTGTGTCAACATCTATGATGACAGAGAAACACAGGGAAAAAAAATAAACAACCCACAAACATTCAAAATCCACCTTAAAAGGCTTCTCAAATAGTGCCCCATGATGTGCTCTGAGGTTGATGCATAATGATAATGAAGTATGAAACATCTAAATTTTTCTTTCAAAAGCTTAGCAATTCCCTCTTACAGGGAAAACTATGTCATTGATATAATTTGTAGCCTCTCCTGGCAAGAAGTAGTAACAGCTACTTCAGACATGGGCATGACAGATGGAAAGGGAGTTAGCCACATCTAAACCAAGATTGCCTTGGACATAACTTCATCATAAGGTTTCAAAAGAAATTATTTCACATGGCTTCAAATAGCGCCATACACTTGCTGCAATACACTTGCTTTAATGAAGAAATCATTACTTTATTCATTTTCTGAAAAGACAGATTTTAAACAAAAAGGCAGTAATAAAACTGATATCTCTTAAAACTGAATCTCTAGAAGAGATGAGAGGGAGGAAGTTTAAAATCAGACTGGGGGATACTTAGTAAATTGTCTTGAATATAGCTCTGTTGTTATTGCAACAGCATTAAAATCTTGCAGGATGTTCCTGGGAAACTCCTTCGCTTGCATGGCTTTAACCTACATTGAATGACCTCATGACAGACTCTGACACTTAAGCAGCAGACACTAACGGAGACTAGATGGGATGTGAGAAGAGAAATCAGAGTATCGATGCACAAATGCTGACTGCCATCTGGCACAGATGTCATTTACTGCTGTTCATGAATCAGGAACCAGTTAAATTTAACATATTTAGCAGTCTGTCTATCCTTGTGCAATGCTAGATAATATAATAATTACTCTTCAAAGTTACAAATTACATACTTCATTATTTTGTGAACAGAAATTCTTGATACTTTTTTTAATTAACATAGTTGTTATTTTTAGGGTAATATTCTAAATATACAACCCTTTCAAAATCTTTTAACAACATAAACATCTGACAATAGTAATCTTTCAGCTCTAGAATGAGAGTGTTTCAAAGCTTTTTTTTGAAAGAGAGCTGACAGAATTGCTACTTGAAAGGGTAACTACTGAGTGTTTTTCTTTTCTATTCACTGGAATAAAAAAGGAAGTTTTCAGCTTAGTTTTTCAGAAAAAAAATGTAATTTTTTTCTCTAAGGAATGTGGTAATTCTGCTGAGTATTTGTGAATAAAGCTTATATGTGCTATTATGTAGCCACACAGATATACTTTAAAATATATCAAATTACAAATTTGCAGCATATTTGCACATACACTCCTGTGTCTGCATTTTCATTTTTGGAGTAATATTTACATGATTACAAAAGCCAGTGATTAAGTTTAAATGCCCTCTGTCCAACATTTTGTTATAAAAACAAAGATACTGCTTATGAGCTGCAAATGAATATATTGAGATATTGTCATTAATAATAGCAGCCAGTTGATTGTACTGTTACATGTTAGTTCTTGAAAAACATCCTGTACAGATGCTAGAAGACATTAATTTTATTAAAGATTTATCAGCTTCCAACTCCTTGGACTCTTAAAATGTGATGTAACTTGATGTAACTACATTTCTTTTTCCTATAAAAAAGGACAATAAAAAGTGTTTTCAGAAGTTTGTTTTGACAGTCTAGGCCAAGAAAAAAAATTGCAATATTTTATCCTAAGCAGAAAAAAAAAATGAATTCTGGCCTGCAGGTGAGAGAATGACAAAAAAACAGAGAAGTGGGGAAAGAATGAAAGCAAAGGGAAGCACAGCCACTGCGCCAGTGATAAAGCTTTTCAAAACATGGTTGCTTCTAGAATTATACTGTTAGCATTAACTACTCTGCTAAATGTAATTTCAGAGCAGCTTGGCTATGCTGGGACCAATAATGTTTCAGCAGATGTTAACAGTGAGGGAATTTAAAGATTACAGAGTTTCATGGGTGTAGTAAAGCTGCAGTGGGAACAGAAATATTACCGTAGCTGTTATGTTCTGAGTGCACCACATTTCCTGACAAGTAATACATGAGTGATAGTGAGGACCAGGGGAACAGAACTTTATACTTACTGGTCAGCAGCCTATAAATTCCATAAATTAAACAAAGTTTTATGTATTTTTCATTTCTTTTCTGAATGATCCTCTCTAAGGACCCCTGCTTCATGTTAATTCCATCGACAAGCCATAGCTCTGTCTTTCAGCATTTTTTTTGAAACAGTATTTCCCCACATATATATTCTCTTTTCCTCCTCCCTCTGCCCTCCACTAGGAAGGTTTTCACAAGCAGTGCTTTCTCTCCAGTGATCGATCGTTCGTGGGTCAAGCCTTGACAGTCAGCTGGGGAGCTGTAGATGTCAGCTGCTGCAGGAGGAAGGCCCTTCACAGAAAGACCTTTTTGTCCCAAAATGGGGCCAGACACTTTGTGTACGACTTCTGCCCACCATTTCCCATCAAGGAAAAAAACATTATGACCTACTGAGACTTACATATTCATGGAGAAGTTGATATCGTTTAATTGGCCTTCCTAAAACTTTAGAGCTGCAAACCTGAGATGAACAAGGTAAACTAGAAGGATACAGCGATTGCCATAGTGTAACAACATCCAATGAGTTATAGCAGTAACCGGAGTTTGGGGGTAAATAAATTGGCCAAATTTTACACAGATGTAAAATGTGTGTTCACTTGCATATCTGGCTACAGAGACAGAGCATGAGATGAGTGTGTGCCACAGAGACAAAAGCTAAACTTATGGAAAGCACGAATTGTTGTATCTAGGCTCTATTACTTAAGCATGGATGACATGTTCAGTTCAATTAATTTAAAATTTTGGTTTTGATATTTCGTTGGTATTCAGCTTTTCATGATTAGCACAATTCACCAGTCAAAGAAAGAAGGCTTTTCAGAGAAATTAAGAAGAGAAACAAAATTTATGCTGTTTTCTATCAAAGAATCAAAAGATTATTGTTTAGAGTGAACACATCCAGTACTGTTACAGAAGGGAGACCAAAAGTAGGTAATTAATGTAATCACATTTTAAAGGCATGCTCTCATAGATTATACAGGCCCTACTGACTTCTTCTTTTCTGCTTTCAGACTGAGCATTAGGAGGGAAAGCAGTTGATGTCAACTTTTTCCCATCACAGAATTCACTACAAGACACCACCCATGTAAAATTTCCCTTCCCATGATGCTGACAGTGCAGAGCCTGCTACCAGTGTTGGTCCTGCCCCAGACATTCCCTTATTGAGTCAAATGTGCTTATGAAAGAAAGCAATACTGTACCAGTATGGTTCTCGTTAGGATAGGTCGCAGTACAGCTGACTATGTAGTGAAAGCTTTTTTATTTTGATGGCAGCCTTTCACTGTCTATCATAAACTTACTGAAGCAGGCTTTCTCTATCCAGCTCTCTTTTTATTGGGCACAAATCACTGCTGACAGGAAGTTTTATGCCTAAATCCGTTTACTGTCCTTGTTGGTAGTCTTTAAATTAATATTTATAAGCTGAGAGAGACCTAAAAGGATGCAGCAGTAAAATATCTAAATGCTTCAGTTTGGCTTGAGCTGAGTTTTCTTCTTCTTGACCACTGACATTCCTTAATCACTAGTGACCCAGGCATGTATTGTCTTTGCTGCTCCAAGTCTACAAATCACTGCCTTCGACAGTATTGTAGCTGACAAAAGGGAAGGTTCAAAGCAGACCAGTTTGTATGATATATTGGATTAATAGGTGTGGGTACAAGCTGAAGAGAGCAAAAAAGAAATACATTCAGAGAAAAGCCTTAAGAGAAGCAACTTAAAGCTGAAACAAATTACTTGGCTGTAAGAAAAAAAAATAGAATAATGCCTGAATTAGCAGAATTACTAAATTTAGTTGCTGTACTTTTAAAAACAGTGGGAAACAAACCAGAGGGCATACTGAGCTCAATAAAACTCAGTTGGGCGTATTCAGATCTTGACTGGATGATACACATATACACCCTCAGCAAAATGACTATTTTCATTAAATCAATATGAAAGACACTTCTGCATATCAAAAACTGTTAGGCAAGCTGAAATTAGAACAAAGCTGATTAAAAGTAAAATTCCATTGTACTCAATCTTTTCCTCCTTGTTGCTAATATTTTGATTTTTTTTTCACTTCACGTCTTACTTCTGCTAAAGTAAGTGAAGAGTGTACAACAGAGGAAAAGTAAATATAATAACAAACAGATCAGTTGGCACCACCTTAGCACATAACCACATAAAAGTAATGAGGTTGGTTAGACTGGAAAAAAGTAGAGGTAACAAATGGTGGAGTCCTTTAGCAATGTCATTCTGGGAAAAAAAAAAAACAAAAGAGAAGAGAGAGAGGATTCCAGCCTGTAAGTGGTGAATCTGCACCCTGGTCCTAAAATAGGTAAGTTTTGGCACCTGAATCATTTTATGATTATATGAGAGGATCTCTAAACAAAAAGTAACAGGTAGCCAACCATGCAAGTTGCATTAATACTCAGATCATCATTGTTTGTAGATGGTTTGTAATCTTTTTCATCTGGAATGAATGAGACTTATGTTTAGGTAACAGTGAAACAGGCAAATAGTTTGTAATAGAACCACTGAAAGATGCAAATAATGATCTTTCTAATCTCTGCTCATGTCTTTGCACACACTTGATCTCTGCCTATAAGGAATGTGTATAACGCATATCCATTTCATTTTGGAAATGTAACAATTCATCACCATATTTTATTTACTCTACAAAGACTAATTTGAGGACTTTTTTTTTTTTTTTGCTTAAAACCTCTGCTGACTGCTTCATATATTTGCAGATTTGATTTATTACACTTGACCAAATTTTCTTCTACATCCCTGACTGCTGTACCTCTCAACCAGTGCACTGGTAAGTCTTCATTGCTTCATTGCTTCTCTTCCCAAGAGAGCTATACTTTATACATGCTACATTCACACACTACAATAGGATAAATTTGAAGAAGGCTGAGAAATAAACCATTAGTTCTTTAGTACCTCGAAACTGCTATTCTTTTATGTTCAAAAGCCTAAGCTACCTCAGGTAGTTTGAAGTGGCCTGCCAACAGAGATAGCTAATGAATATACAAGTCTGCTCTCACAATTATAAAAGAAGCATGCTTATGTGTTCTGTTACAATGACTCAGACTTCCCCTAAATCCTGCTCTTCCCAAGCAAGATAAAATTATAAGACTTGTAGAATAAGCCGATCATCTGGTGAGGGCAACTGGTGATTCCCAAATAAGTCTCTCTGTTCTTGGGTAATCAAGCATCCAAAGCGATTCATTCTAGAGCTTAAAAAGACGTGATGTTTTGACACCTGGGCCACTACCCTGAATCCCCAGACACAAAGACACACGTGTGAAAATTGAGGCAGGACATATGTGGTAGGACATGTATGACATTAGAAAACAAGACATAAAATGCAGGATGGTGCAGGACAGCAAATGTAAACTTAACAAGTGATAAATCAGAGATTTAACTCAGCTCACTATTCCTCAGTCTCACTCCTTCTCTTTGCAAGGGTATAAATAAGCAGTGATAGATAAGGTTGAAAAAGCAAAAGCTAAGAACATTTCCCTTCACCACTTTTCAATGAGTTTTATTTTTGACCCTTTCAAATATACTAACTGCATCACAAGTATAGGAGGGCCCTTTCTCTATGCCAGTGGTTCTTTACACCTGCAATGAGTTATTCAGACTTCCTTGAAGCAAGTAATCAGGGCTCCATTATTTCTTGGCCTTCACAAAAAATTATAGCCTTACCCTCCTTCTGTTTAGATGCTGATTCCTAAGGCAGACCATAGGATTGTCTAGATTCAAAAAGACATTTATATATCCTGTGATTTTTCAACTTCTTTAGGGTCATTTGGGTGGCTGGTCTTGTTCATTCTTTTTCTTAAACAGAAAAGCATAACCAGAGTACTGAAGTGGTTTGTAAATATTAGAGGAAAAAAGGGTCTTAAATGCTTTGATTTAATTCTAACTATTTAGCAACTGAGAAAACACTGTTAATGTACTGTATTTCGTTTTTTCCATTGAGACTGAAAGCACTGTAATTCTCAATAGTGTGTTCAGAAAAGCTGACCTACCAGCCACAAAATAGCACAGCAGTTACCAATAGTTCCTCCTTATTCTGAGCCTTTTTTCCTATCAGAAGATGCCTGTGTGCAGCTTTTCCATTCAAACATCACTGAAAATCTCCTAACCTTCTAGCAGTGTTTTTCTACAAGTTGGATGAAGATTATATGAACACATAACAGATAATTTGTTGAAGGAATCTATGCCCATGGCTGAGGGGTGCCTGCTAAATGGACTGCCATGCTTTCTAAACACTCTTTTTCTAGTGCCTGACCTAAAACATAGCCCCATGGCAATAATTTTCCATAGCTGAGAGACCTTTAAATTGAAATGTTTGGAAGTTTCCTTTCCATTTCTTCCAACCCATTGTTCTCAATAGCCCATTTACTGCAACTTCCAGCTGTCCTAATAGAGGCAGAGTAGTCAGTTCCCTCCTCCGTGCTGTGTGATCAAATGCCTCCCTGTGTTCTAGTGTGCAAGTTTTGCTGCCCTTTTTGGGAAAAATTCTTTAGAGATCAGATATTTTTGATTTGCACACCAGCATGCTCAATGTCTTAGCCAAGATGTAAATTCTCTATTAAGTTATTTTGGTTAGAAGGGTAACAGCTGTAGCTGGGTTTTGCATCGGGATTCTAGGATGTTTTGGGAAGTTCATGAAAGGCTTTTTTTCTTGTCATTTACCGTTCTTTTCTGCCTCTGTGGGTGGCTTGCTATTATCTTGCCTTGATTCTGTTCATTTTGTGTTGCTCTTCCCCTACTTTTCCACTCACTATCTAAATCTGAATGGAAACATATTTTGGACTGAATAAAATCCATTTATCTCTCTTCTCTACACATATTTTTCCTCACTCTTTTACCTCAGAGCCTTAATGCCTCCTCCTCATCACAACAACCACCCACATCTACCCCCTACCATTTCTGTGGTGATTTGTTTGATAGGAGCAGAAGGATAAGGTAACAGGACAGAGGAAGCCCTTATTCTTATGACCTAAACTAGGACAAGACAATATTTATTATGTGTGTCCTGCCTGAAGTACACAGGATTTCCACCAAGGCCAGGAGTTCTTTAGAGAGGGGATGGGATTTAGGTACTTAGATGCCTTAAAGTCTGATTCTTTATCTCTTCTTCCCCTGGGCTGAAAAGATGAAATCTTGCAGCACTTCACATAGCAAGGTCTCAGTACCAAGAGCAATGCTGTCTTCAGAGTCTGAGGGAATTACAGCCATATGTGTTTGGCGAGAGTTATAAAGGGCTGAATAGGAAAGAAGTTAGAAATAAAAGGAAAAGGAAGGATTCTTCAGTCTGAAAGATGGATTTGGATGTCCACATCCAATCCATCCTCTAACCAAACTCCTCTGAGGTCTAAAACCATAAATAAGGAGCCCTGAGTTGCAGTATGAGACTTCAGTGCTGCCACATCAACAGCTGTAAATCTGCTCTCGAGCTCTTCTTACTTAGCCTGCAGGGGAAGCAAAATTCTGCCTAGTTGAGGCAGTAGCATTTGGCGGCAGCACTCTGGCAAACAGACTTCCAGATGTTTGATGGGAATGACAGCCTCAGAGTGGGAGTGCTTGAGAGTGTGCATGCATGCCACTCTTTAAAATTCAAGGCTAGCTTGCAGCATTTTCAGGGAGTGAAAATGTCAAAAGAAGGCAGTGTTCATAGCAGGCATTGCATTTCAGGCCTTAGGAGAAAAAAAAAAAAAAGAGGAAAGACAGCACTGAATCAGTTTTTTAAAATAAAGAGGGGGGAGTTGTCCAGTAGTCAGACCAAGTCTGGGAAAAGTGGAACAGACTGCTATCCACAGCCCAAACCTGTGTGCCAGCGCTAGACTGGTTATTTCAGATCTCTGTGCCCCCTACCCCTTTGCCAGGCCCTATTTCCAGCTGCTCTGCATTCAGGAAAACGGGCTCTATGTTTTCCCCTGTGGTGTCTGGCATAGCCTCTGACCTTCTCCTGACGTGTGTCACAGATGTCCTTCACAGCCATGCCACTCCTGAAGTCCTCCCACCACACTTCTGTGTTTCTTACTTTCCAGATATCCCAGTTTTAATCTGCCCCTGAGGCTGTGAGTCTTCCTTGTATCCGTCACCTGCAAAGTCAATGCTATTTGCCTGCCATTGCACAGCACATGGCTTACACCATTTTCTTTGCTCTCACCCTTTGTTTATATGACCTATATAGGTGCATGTATAATAACAGTATGCTAACCTGACCTTCTTTTCTTTATTTCCTATTATCCAGAATGTTACATTAGATTTTCCTATTTTTTGCATATCTGAGTGGAAAAATACATAGATAAGAGAAACTACTAAGTAGCATTATAATTTCCCAAACTTTTTTTTTTAAGTTTGAGAGATAACCATGTTCTTAGCTATCTCAGCTGTTGTCATTTCCATATTATTTTATTTTCTTCTGATGAAATCTTTCTATGAAAATCATACTGAGGATATAAATATTTATTGGTATAATTGTAATAATATTTCTGTTTTCCCATTTGGATATGCTCCCTTCCATGTGGAATTCCTGCTTTCCAAAATATCTCATTGCACTGGTGATCTTTGTAAGTGTATGCATTTTAAATTTAAACATTACTATCCCTGCAGAAAGGAAAACCTTTCCCTTCACACATAAATATATTACAATTTTTTCTTCCACTTGAATGTGAATCTCCTGTAATATGACCCTGATATCACTTTACAAAGAAAAGAATCTTGGTTTGGTTTTGTTTGGGAGGAGATTTCAGGTGGATCTGGTGGTGTTGGGCAAAGCATCAAAGGGTCACAATGGCTGAGTGCGCTAATTGCTCCTTCCTGCCCTCTGTGAGCCACACTGAAACACAGGTTTTGACAAAGTACTTACACATTATTCTGATAACCACTGCCCTTCTTGTAAAGTACCCATACTGCTTTGCTGAGGTTAAGAAAGCTTAGGGCTCAGAGCACTGCTCTTATTCCAAAGCCTCTGCCGTCTTCCCTAAATAAACACCGAGGACAGACACTTTCCCTGATGTAACACCGCTGACCTCTCTGAAATTACACCAGGATGAATTTGATCAGATTTGTCGTCAAATCCATTTTGTACCAGCAGGAGCACAGACAAACGAGGCAAGCCATCCCACAAGTCCCATCCAGGGGTTTTCTGTTGCCCCCACTAATACCCCAGGCTCCTTCCTCACCTTAGGCTGAAGGGAATGATAAGGTCCAACTTGTCAGGACTTATTACTTATTCATAAAACTATCACACCTTTGACACATCTGTCAGATTTTATACAAAAAACAAATGAGCAAGGATGTTGAAGTTTCGTTTCAGCGCACTGGAGGGCAGTCCTTTTTACCACACCCTTAAGGCTTTCATGTCAGGGCTTAGTTGCAATGACAGAGCAGTGTGAGAAAGATATCATTTAAGCTGGCTATACTGCACTTTCCTATGGACAGATTATAATTGTATCACGGTGTTTAAGAGAATTAAGCTTTCATCTTTTACATAAAAATATATAAATAAATAAATATGGGATGTAATTTTTATAAATATATAACAGCAAACATCCAATTCACGTTAGAGTTAAAGATAAGAAGATATTTCCTTTTTTTCCCCAACACTTTCTATAATAAATTTGGCATGGTGCCACATCATTGAGATCAGTCTTTTGCTACAGGAAACAAAAATTTTTTTCAATAAAAAAATATAAAATCAAGAAAGGTAAAGCACATAATAGAGAATTCCATTTTCTAATGAGTTTGTGCTCAGATCTGTAATTTAAACTCAATAGTAGAATCACAAAATTCAGCTTAATACTGAAGCCACCAGGGATCTTAGGAAACATTACGTTCAATAGAATTTATGGCTAATGGTTACAAAGTACAAAGGATATGGATAAGCATGGCTGGTTTATGAAAATTTTGTCTGTATACAGAATGTATTTCTTCCAGCATTTGGGCTTTGGTTGCATTTAAAATTAAAAGCTGCTTATTAATTTTGCATGAACTTTTTGGGGCCAAGTTCCAAGTGGTGTGTTGCATCCTTCTCTACACAGTCATTACATAGCCTGAACTTCAGAGTTTCCAGTGCTCCTATAATCCTATTTACACAGTCCCTATTTTCTAAAAACCACATAACCAGGAACAATGCCTTATAAAACTTCAAATCATTAATATCCCTGTGGAAGAGAAAGAAAAGTGTGCATGTACAACAAAGGTCTTCAGTGCCAGCATGTACACCTCTGTGGTCTGAGCTTTTCTGCAGATTCGATAATGCATTCAAGACCTGAACTTCATAGTCTAAATTTCCATGACGAGATCCTACAATGGCACAGAGCTTGTCAGCCCTTTGTGAACACATTTGCATTATCTATATTGCAGTTTTCATGAGTTCTGGTGACTTCTGTTTTATAATAGCAGATGTATTAGTATTTTCCCTCTGCTTTTAAATGTTATGAAAAGAAATTCCTGCTGATAATTGTATATAGTTTGGAGTCACCTTTCATAAAATATAAGGCTTATTCAATCACACAGTTTGCATGTTTGTGTATATGCATGTATGTATTCCAATCTAATCAGGTTTTAATTTACTTTATGATTTCAGCCAAATTAGACAGCTCAAAAATCTTTAAGATTAATAGAAAAATCTCTGTTTTTGGTGGAAGGATGGATGGGAAGAGTTTCAACTGTAGTTCGCAATTAATTATGAGACACAAAGCAGAAGGAAACAGAGCTTCATTAGTTCTGTTCTCGCAAAACTACTTATTTATGTTTTCATTTTCTTTCCATGGCACTTCCAAACATAGGTAACGTGACATTTAAAGCTACCTCAGGAATTCTTTATAGGGTTGTTTTGCTACTGCTTTTCAACCCATGGTAAAAAAAAGAATGAGCGCATACGTTATATAACATAAATCGAGTAGAGTTATTCTTCCTTGTGCACCTGATACTCTCTTAGTCCGTATCACATCTTTAGTGTTAGTAGTAGTAGCAGTAATAATTTGAAACCCCTAGACTCTCCTCAGTGACATAAGAGGAAGTCAAGTTGTTCAGGAAAGGTAAAATGGACAGAGCCCCCAAACAGTACTTCTCAATATTTATCTATGTATTATCACTTAAACACGATTTTCGTTGTCGTCCTTAATATCAATGAAATTGAACTGCCTTCCTGACTGTCACTGGGATTTGTATGTATATGGAGAGTGGAAGGGATGGCAGCTGCAACGGGAACATCTTCAAATGAGCCAGAAATGTTGTGTGAAAAAATCTCTTTTCTCTGCTTTGTATTCTAATTTCATTTCCAACTTACTGGAGAGATGAATGAAAGAAGTACACAGATGGAATAAAAAAAGTCCATAAAACAATTACATCATCGAAATTAACACCATATTCTAAGTCTTAATCACTTAAAATGTGATGGTCCGGAAATGATGTTTTAGTTTCTTCCTCAAAGTATACTGACTGCAGATAAATTCAGATCAATCTTGACACAGCTGAAGCCTTGTTAGTGTGCTTTTGTAGTAGAAAAATCTCCTTACTTCATTGGCTTTTCCCTTCTTACACAACTCAGTTCATGTATTACTGCACCAGACTCAGAGCGCGATATTGACCAGGAGCCTGACCTGGTTCCCACTGAAAACAGTGGCAGGACTCCTCTTGACTTCAACTGCAGAAGGATCCAAATTGGAACATGAATGAGCAGATATATCCTGGATGTTTAAGAAATGTGTTGACTCTCAGCAATTAGTTTTTCCCAAAGTAGAAAGAATTTAAACAGTGGTGGAATAATGATCTTTATTTTAAAAAGAAGACAGCGATGGGGAATGTAAAAGAGGAACACTCCTTCTAATTGTATTACAGACGTAACAGGATGTAGAAGTGTGTGATAAGGCCTCGCTACAGCAAAACAGCTAAGCATGGGCTTAAAATTAAGCAGTTATTTAAGGGTTTTGCTGAATAAGGATGAGATCATTCATATACTTAAAGTTAAATGCATGCTTAAGTGCTTTGCTGAATCTGGGCCCAGATACATAAACCATTAAACAGTCACTTTAAGAAAACAGTGGAAAGCTGCTATACAATTTCTAGACCTTTTAAGTCACATCTCCCACATTTCCAACTCTTTCTTATTAGCTCAAGGAGGAGGTTTTTAAAGATCCAATTCACCAAAAACAATAATATTCATTGTTACCCGCTTGTAATACAACTTGCTCCATTCAGCACCAAGCATGTGTTCAAACATATAATCAAGCAAAGATGAGACTTGAATCTTGCCAGTTGGAATACTGTCAGTCGCAGATGCTACACTTTAAATGAAGATGGGTAGGGAGGTTAATAAAAGCTGGCCTTCGCTGTCCATTTTTGGTGCTCTGTTCCTGTGGCTTGGGTTATTTGGGTACATGTTGCTTTGTGTCTGTGAGGGCTCTTTTTTTTTTCATTTTTCTCTTTCTCTCCCCTGGTCAGAGCAGCAGTACACATCACCTGGAGTGAAGGCTGACAGGAATGAACATAGGCAGGAAGCAGCGTGACACACACATTGTCATGCATGACTGACCAGCAGCCATCAAGAGCAATTAAACATCGAGAGCACTGGATCCTTTTGGACAGGTTCAAGTTTCCTGGCACTGCCGTGATTAGATGTTTTGCACTGTTTCCCTGTAGTCAGTATGTGACACATTCCCTTTTGCTTGCTCTTTTCTGATATTTATTTTTACACTGACCTGGTGTTAGAACTTCTCATGGAAAATTAATCACTTCAAAAAAGGATCATTTTGAAGGAGATTTGTGAGGCAGCTTAAAGAGCAAACGTTTATTTTAAAATTACCTCCTTTTTAGAAAAACACAGAATTCCTCCTCTTCAGTGAAATATTATAGCATTTAAACATTTTTTTTAATAGCCACAGTTGTGTATGGGGATCAATGAGAGAAAAATCTGTGAATGGCAGAAGCCAGCAAAGAACAACACAAGTCTTTGGGTTTACCCAGCTGCCTGCAATTTTATTGTAATTTAAGATGACAAAACAAAATGCCCTTAAAGGCAAGACCGAAGTGAAGAGTGGCTGCAGTTACGCTGGGCTGTCGCTTGCTTGCCCTCATTTCAGGGCTGAGATCCAGAGCAGCCCGACTGCCCGATGTTTAACAAAGGCCCAGACTTCCAGGGCAAGGTCTGTGGCTTGGCACGAAGTACTGCACGGAGGAATGCCGAGTTACGGCACCGGAGGCTGCGGCAAAAGGCCTTTTGCCACATGACAAGGTCTCATGCTTAATTGAATAGTCACAGGGTTTGAGGCCAGAAAGGCTCATTAAGGCTTGATTTTGACCTCGTGAATTGTCATCCTCTCTATTCCCCCAGACTGAATTCAGCAGCTTGTGTGTGATTAATTAATTACTCCTGTTAATTTGTGGCCTCCTAGTCTCTTCAAAAACTTGGGAGGTCCACTAATAAGCTGCAAGAGACTACTGGCCTTCTGTGTAGGAAACCTCCATGCCTATGTCCTTTGCATCTTTCACTTTCTATGTGGAAGAAAAGCTCCAAATATGGTTTTGACCAGGGGAAGCAATGAAGTAGTCAAAACTAATGGGATTTTAGCATTCTGCAAGGACTAACATGAGAGGGCGGTGTAATTTTAAATGGTCTGTGCTCTGTTGTGCAGCAACCGGCCCAGCCACAGGAGCCAGTGAATGCATTAGACTTTCTCCCTAACTGTTAATTCCCTCTTGCACAGTTAATGAGGGTTGCTCCAGCCATGCATCTGTTTCACCTTTATGTTCTTGCAAGAGCATTTAGAGGCCAGAGCAGCCCTGGGGCTTTGATACTAGTGCCTTTCACTGATAATACAACTCTTTAAAAGCTTTTTCTATCAGATAGATGGCTGGGATTGTGAAGGCAGAAATAAGAACTGCTATAAGAACTGGTTCTGTGTTTGTTATTCTCAATGGTCATTCCAGATTGCTATATTTGCTATAATAATTCTATTATTTTGTGAAGCATAGTGTATTGATAACACTAAGTAAGCCTCAGAAGAACAGTGCGAATCAGAAAATTTAATTATTTTTTCTTTAATGCAGACACAGAAACAAAAGCAGAAAAAGGATGAGTGACTTACCCAAGGTCATACAGTAAATCAGAAATGTAAATATATCAGAACCTAGCCACACCTCATTTCTGTATGGTCTGGGTGTATTCAGGACCGAATACCTTACTAGATTCTATTTTTTTTCAGTTTTTCAAAGACTTTCTGTCTTTCTCTATGTAATCTTCAGGATATCCTGGTAATACCATCATAGGCACTTCTACAGGTATTAAGGAAAGTGCATAAGATGGCAAAATAGTGACACTTGAGTTTCTGCTACTAAAGTAAAGTAAAGTAAAGTAAAGTAAAGTAAAGTAAAGTAAAGTAAAGTAAAGTAAAGTAAAAGACTGGGCATTTAAGCCTAGAATGTTATCTTTACCTGTGAATCACATTTTGGACCTTCTGCTGATTACTTGGAAAAATAACTGTGGCGTGAATAATTAAGCTTTGGATTTCTGGCCTGGGGAGATTTTGGCCAGCCTCATAGACAGCCTTCTGAATGTAAATGAAGATGAGCATTAAAAGTGCACAAAAAATTGAACATATAATAGAGAAGCAGCACTTCACCAGCTAACATCAGCACTAACTTCTTTAACGCTAGTAGTAAACTTATTATGTCACAGCTGAGATGCACTAGAAGATTTTGCTCTAAGAGTTGAAGCAAAGCTGTATGAGGAGAACACAGCAAACCAGAAGATTAAACAGTTAGTATTATGTAAGTCAACTGTTAGTTGCTGACATCAATAAAATATTGTGCTTTATTATGGTCATTAGGGAACCTTTTAACAAATATTAAATTTTCTTAATAATGTACTAAAAAAGCTGTCATACGATGGGGGTTTTAACAAATATTTTATAGTCAGAGCTGGTGGTCTGTTTTTGGAACCCACTCAGGAAGATAAAATTATATATGTATATATATATTATATTCAAGAAAATAACATTGAGATATTCTGGCAACTGAATAGGGATATGTGATTTAAGCTCTTTACAAATGGATCTTATTAATGATGAAGTTCTGATATGTACTGACTGGACTTTGGTGTTCACTTCATTGGTGGTGCCTTCCTTTTTCCTTCTGTGTTCTCTTTGCAGAATGTGAAACCATTCAACAGGGCAGTTTAACCAGCTATAGAAAGTGTAAGGTGATAGTATAGGAGCATGGTTATTGATCAAATATTTCTTGGCAAAGCAGTGTTTCAGGTGGGTAGAAAGATTTTTGTTATTTAGTTTTTGGAAATAATATAATCTGATATTCTGTTCTACTCATATAATGGTGCACTTCAATGGCAGCCAAAGCCAAAGATTTCACTTTAAAAACTAATGGCACTAGTGTTTCTCTACGATGTGTGAGACTAATGGCATGATTCCTATGATTCAAAAAGATAGGAAGCTTAGAGGAGCTTCCTTCCTCCTCTGTGTACAGCAAAAAATACAGCATTACAATAAAACTGAGTCATATTCTGATATATGTGAAAATATGACTGGTGGGAAAAGAAAAGGAGAAGGATGCCACGAATAACTGCACCAGCAAGGAGGATTAAGGCAAACAGAGCATAAAGTTCTTAAGCAGTATGTTGGCTGGGGAGAGGAGTAATTACTTGAGCCTCGTAACATCCTCTGAGACCTGTAACAGCCTTTAACTATTTAGGTTGCACATCACAGGTAGGAGAGCATTTTGGAGCTGTGGTGCCCCACAGAACTGTGTGAGACAAATGAGTGAGAAGGGAGGCTGAACGGTGGCTGCAGAGTCACCAGAAGGTAATTTCTTACCTATGAGCGCAGAGAATCTTAATTTATTGCTCACAAAGCAGTACAGCTTTGATTGCAGATGGGTCTGGTCCAGACGCTCTCAAACTTGGAGTATCTATTTAAACATCAACAATAGGCCAATTCCTGATTATACTTTCAAGCTTATCTGGAGCCCAGTGAATCTAAAGGAGTTAGTCTAAATGATACCAAACCTATTCCCTCTCTCCTATCAAACCAATTCATTGAAATGTACAACGCACTTATTTTAACAGTCCTGAAAAGTCATTTGCTTTTTCAGATCTGAAGTAAAAATGATGCTCTAAATCATTTGAGGAAGGACTTCTTATGGAATCCTCAAAGAAATAGCTGACACTGAAGAATTACTTTCTCTTTCTCACGGATGTTAAATTCAGTAATGGATCCAATCCTAAACCTGGTTTTGATCACTCTTATCCAATATCTAATCTTCATTGACTTTCCGGGGCAGGCAGAATTTTCAAAATTCAAGATTCAGCGGGTATCTGCAACATTGCTGAATGCAAGTTGGCCCAGTGGAGAGAGCCATTTGGATAGATGCAATCAGACCGGTGTTCTACTCCAGATCAAAGCACTCAACAGGAAGATACAGACATTGAAGTAAGCGTATGGCTTTAAAAAGTGCTATGTCCAACTAGGTTCATGTGTCAGTACCGTACTGGGTGTTCATCATGCCCTTTGCAGCATTCTGTGAATGGGTGCTAGAATAGAATGACAATGGGATTTCAAAGAAAGCTTCTTGACTTAGCTTTCTCAAAATTACAACCACCTTATAGCTGTGATTTTCTTTAATAATAAGGAAAGTCACTGTGAAAATTCCTGGGAGAGAAATACTTTAAACCCTTCCCGAACATCAGTTACAAAATTAAAGAAAAGCAAATAGCATTGAAGTATGTATTAGTCTAGTTCTTGTAGTCTTAATTCTGTTTTATCTAAGTCATATTTCAGCTTGAAAAATACTCAACCAACTTAACAACAAGCAACATTGCAAAACACAGTGCACTCATGAGAAAGAAGAAAATTGCTAACCATGATAAAACAGGTTGAATTTAGGTGAGGATTAGAGACCATTAGAGTAACAATATTTCATCACATGGATAAGATTATTTTACTTCACTCCTTGTACAATGCACATAACTGAGCATGGTGGCGGGGTGGTGGGGACTAGGACCTCTTAGCTCCAAGGGCCGCCTTTTCAGTGTGTGTACTGTTACTACCTAGTTTAATTAACATCTGTGCCAATCAGCACAGCTGCCTACAATATAGAGAAGGTTAGCTGAGCATTCAAGAAGATAAATGAGACAAGGGGTTGCCAAGGGGATGGTATGTCAGACACATGCCATGGCTGCAGCATACATACACATTCCCATTAGCTGTACTGCTCTTAAGTCTGGGGGCAGAGTCAACACTTTAAGGCACGGATGATACATACTTTAATTTCACATTTTTTATCTTTAAAAATGTAAATACAGATGTATTGGATATTCTGAAAGGGTATGTATCTCCATCTATCAACCCTATATGAATAGAGCATTAAAATAGCTAATAGAAATGATTAAATATTTGACATCTGAGAAGGATTTAAAAAAAAAAAAACATATTGTATTCACTCCAGCATCTCTAGAAACAGTAGAGCTACCTAAGCTGAAATGCCAGAACATCTCCAAAATGGATGATTTAGAATATCTCGCAAATTATGATACTCTAACTGTATGTATCATATCCTAAATTCTCATTAACAAGTTGGTGTTATAATACTACATCTGAGCTTATACACCTTACTAAAGTGGAGCTCTTCTCAAAACTTAACAATCTTCAATATACTTTTCAGATATTCAACTCTTTTTACCTTTTTTTCCCTTTAATTATAATGGGAAAAAAAAAAACTACACTGAGATCATCCTATTTGGACGTATTAGCTTCAGAATGATTGTAGAAAAATCTTTATGCCCCAGCAATCTAACAGCATTGAAATACAATAGTCATAGGGTCTAGACATACAGTAGAATAGTTTTGCCATCACAATCTTGCATCCAAATGGCCTCATAAGACAATCCCTGCAGACATACAATGAAATCCTTTCCTCCTGGTGACACCATCACAAACTCTAATTGTTAGGCATTATTCTTCCTTTGACATTGACATGAAATCTGTACTACAAAATGCAGATATCATGCACGTTTGCATTGCATTAGCACACTCTTTGGAATTAGTATTTACCTACATACTAATTATTCTTCAGTTACACTGAAGCTCTACAAATGTCTTGGCTTTTCAACATTTTGCTTGCCTGAGTACATTACAACAGTTTTCTAGGGAAGAAGACTGATTAATCTGGATTTGAATTGGGAAAAGTTAGCAGCAGTCTTTAAATCATTCAAGCAAGTGGTTTACAGGTCTACAATTGAAAACAGAGAGTTGCTCATCTTTTTTTTTTTCTTTCTTTTCCATTTTTTTTCCAGATATCTAAAGTGTCCAGAAGGCAAATAATCTAAGATTTACTTACGGCAGTGTTTGCAGTCTATTTTTCTTCATTCCCTTTCAAAAATATTTCCCTTACAAGGTACTGGTCAACAGTAAAATAAGGGCTACTGTAAGTTCCTCTAAATTTTATTCTGAATTGATGAAGGAAATTAACTCCCACTTTGACTTACACATCTATAGCAAAAGTACATTGGCAATAAGTTACAAGAGTGGTTTTTTTTAAAATACGTGTTTTATTTCCTCTCAGCATTTATTAGAGAGCAGAAGATGAGCAGTCTTCAAAGCTAAAGGGAGTATTATTATGATTCACTCTACTACTTTTTTCAGAACAGCCAATTTGTTCAGCAAAGTCTGGGCACCTCTTCAGTGAGGAAGCTAAACCTCTGAGGAAACAGGCAATATACACTGAGGTGCTCATATAGTGATGGGCAAAGAAAGACAAACATGCAGTCTGAGGGAATGCTGTTTCTAAGGATGAAAGCTGAAGAAGTGAGCCCTCATGGCCCTGAACAAAACAAGAAATAAGAGTCTGCCTTCTTTGGTCCTCATCTCCTTTTCTGTGTGCTCTCATCCAAAAAGGAAGCAAAGGTGACAACCACCCTGGTTACACAGGACAACCTGTAGATGGTTCAAAAAGAAGTTGTGCTGACACTTAGACTAGCTTTTATTTGGCCTCATCATCAAAACTTGTGTCATCAGCTAACTGAGGTTTAAAACACCCACTTTTCCCTCACAGGGAATATGCTTACAGCAAGGAAAAATCAAGACAAAATGCAAGCCTGTTCTTGACTCCCAAAAGAGAGTATGGGTATTCTAGTGTCCACTACATTCTTGACCATCTTTATTGATTTCACTTGCAAGGCACCACTCTAGCAGTGTTGATTAAGCAGCACAAACCCACTAATAAAATGTCCTGATAAAGAAAAGGCCGAGTGAGAGGCAGGAACTTACGCTAAAATGGAAGTATTTGTCACATGGGAGTACATGGTTGAAACAGAAGAGATCCTGCCACAACTTTCATGGTGAAAGCAGCGTGGTTTGTTTGGTTTTTTTTTTCTTAGAATAAAGCTATGCTGAAGGTCTTGTGTTTGAATATTTTTACCTACATAGGAAAGAAAAAGGTCTTCTCATTGAAGAGTTCCGATGTGTTTTAAAAAATGCTTTGGTGCATTACTCTAAATTTAATGATGTGAGTACATTTGCAGAGGACTCATTTGGGGTGCTTGCATGCATACTTTGTGGATAATAAAGTCATCAGCAGTTGCTTGGCATTACTGGATAACTAAATAAGTACTACAGCACTGTTGTAAAGAAGTTAAAACAGCCTGGGGCACCCTTATTTTATGCATCTGAGTTTTCCCAAACTAATTCTGCATTCATGAACCGTTGCTATTTGTATCTGGAAAGAAGAAGCTTCTAATTTTTTTCCTCTTTGCTCAGCCTCTTTGGAAAATTTCCCCATCCCCCTGTTCAAATACATAAAATAGGAGTTACTCTACATATCAAGAAGCAGGGAGGGGATGCTTTACATATCAACACAAAAAGTCTCTCCAAGGGTACAGCACTTTCCATTCTCTCTTATGGTATAAGCACCTTTCGGATGAATAATTATTCAAATGCAGTGTCTCCTGTATCAGAGTAACTCAGTTGTTTAATTCACTAATGTATCCACTTGATGTCACTGTCACTGCCCAGTAGAACTGTTAATGTCAAAGGGCTTTCTGGTCACAAGGACTTTGCACCAATAAGTGACTGAGCCACACACAGTCACTTGCCTTTTGGACCCTTCCAGGTAGCTTTATCCCCGTGATGGCCCGTCCTGTTGATGGGGACACGTCTGCTTCCTGATCCTCTTTATTCACATTTTGCATCTTCCCAAGAGAAAAGTACTCAGTTTTCAAGGTTGCTTTTTCCTCCATAGAAATATTCGATCATTTTATTTTTCTTGTAAGTAGAGAAAACCCTTATAGCATTATTTTAATTATTTGTTATTACTTATTTCTTTTTTAAGGTATTGTTGATTTTAGAGAAGTCAGTGAATGGCATTTAGTTATTGAAATGTTGAGTGATCTCTTGGTACTCCTTTTATTATCATTAGACATCTTAATTTTAGGATGAAATATCTATGTTTTGCAATTTTCCTCTCTTTCATTCCACATTCCAGCTTGCCTTTTTCTCCTACCACCATTTCCTAATATATATTGTTCAGATTTTAAGGAAACAAAAGGTGATGTCCATCCATTCACTCATATATTTCTTTCCGTAAGGAAAACCTTTCCAATAAATAGAAAGAACTTAATTTTTAGTTATTTTTACATCCCTCTCTCCTAGACTTATCAGACTGAGATACCCTTATGTGAGGGAGAGAGGAGACTTAACTATAAAATGGGATTTAGGCAGTTGTCCACAGCTAAACACACCTATTGCATGTGAACTGTCCTTTGCTAAAGCCTGCTGGCCAACATCAAGTTCTTTGGGGACAGCTGTATCCTGCTTCAACAAGCCTTGATCCTTTCACTGTTGTCTTCTTGCTATCCAGGTAATAAACACTTTCTGTCAGTCTACAGCTTTCTCTTCAGTGCCAGAATAAAGATCTGACCTGACAAATCAGTCCAATATGAACGTCTGTGCTCCTTGCTTGATGTGTCAGAATCTTAGCTCTTCTCTTGCCCCCTCTCTAATATTGCTCTGCTGGAGCCCTTCGAAGGGCTGGAAAGCAGAAGAACTGGCACATGGCTCCTCGTATTTGTACACGGGACTTTATTATTTGTGTGCATTTAAGTATTATTGTGGGGATGGAAAAGAAGATTGCAAGCGTTTCATGGAAACACACACTCAGAGCCAAATCCTCATTAAAAATTGCCTTAGCATCCAGGCCAAGAGAGAATTGCGGGCGGGAAGATTATTTGTGTATACCGCACTTTCAGAGGGTTACTGAGATGCATGTTCCTTTCTACAACATCTCAGACAGTCAAGCTTTGCTCTAAGAGCAATAGCTAAGATTTCCCCTACGGAGCTACAGCAGCTTTATACTGCCTCAGAAGACCAAAGCGACCTTAAAACTGGTGTAGCAGGAAAAAAGAGGATTATATTATTTCAAGGGACAGCTTAGAGACAGCAGTCTCAAAATCATTGCCTCTCTTTGTTGCCAGTGATACATGGTAATGGTACTGCTTGCCCCACTTCTTCCTTCGCTCTTGCACTCCTACCCTCTGGGCTGTTGGTAGCCAGTGTGATTTAGAACCATCCTTATATCTGAACTGCAGAGGTCTTGGTTGGCATACAGCCCTGCCAGGCTCTGAAGATATCAGAGGCCAATGTTTCTGCACAAGTAATCAAGACCAAAGGTTTCATCTTTTTCCTTTTCAAAGCTTTAGGGTTACATTTTTTTGCTGTGCAAGAGCTCTCTTCAATACATTCTTAGGAGCCATTTTAAACGCATTTCACTCCCTCCTCTGGATTACTAATTACGCTAAACTGTCATTTTGGAGTAGGCCATTAGTGGTCAGTTATAGCAGAGCACCACTATTCCCAAAATTTACCCTTAATTACATAATATGAATAAGAGAAGGAGCCACATGAAGGGAACTCAAATCTCGCACGCTTAAGTAAGTATTGATTTTTTGTTTTTTCCCTTCAAAATGTTAATTTTCTATTAGTTACTTGTGGACTCATAAGTATCCCTTTGCAATATGTGAACAGCGTAAGGAAGGTGGAACTATGAAGAGAGTCTGGTTCATTGCCATAAACAGGGAAGCAGATGTACGACTATCCTCATAGCAACCCGTCTTACTGCAATGTCAACCAGTGGGAGCTGCAAAGATGGAAACATTCTGTGTTTCACTCTGTTCCTCAGTGAGGTGTGAACTTGCACACCCAGCTAAGGCTGTTTAAGTGTTGCTGAGGATAGAGGTGAGTTTTAGTCCATAGCGCACACAGAAAGACTTTAGTAGAAATAAATATTCTGAATAAGAGTACAAAAGTTTACAATAGTCAACATTTCAAATGTAGTAAAACATTCAAAGAATTCGTTATCATTGGTTTGTCCTTTTCATTTTAAGTTTTTGCTGAATGTTTTGTGATCCTTACAACATTTATGCAGATACATGCGTAGTCTTATTCTCTTCACCACCGTATACCACGTATATCTTGAAAATCTGGTGCCTCCAGCCTCATTTGTAAGACTAAGGGTGAAATAAAAAGTGAAATCCGAAACAAGGAAAACCTTTTTTTGCGTGTTATGAGGAAGGATGGGAGACTGAATCAGTTTAAAAATTTTATTCCTGTCAGTTGTAAAATTGCAGGAGAATGAAACTTCTTAGCACAGAATAAATCAAATGCCAGTTGTACACAAAATTCTGCAAAACATTTGTAACATCTAGCTAATCTGTTACATACTTATGCATGACCTGGCTCACTGTGCTTGGTAATGTAAAGGATTTGACTTAGAAGCCTGACAAATCATCCTGCTTGGAAAGTGAATTCCTCAGGCCTTCACATGCTCCACAAGGCCTGGCCCAAATATTAAGGAGTAATACCTAGGTTTTCAAAGGCCTGCTTAAAGGAGTGCATCTTACAATGATGTCTGAACATTGCCAACTAATTTTAAGGGATTGTTGGGGTTTTGTTCCAGCTATTGACAATATTTCAGAATACCCAGCTAAAAGTGCATCTGGCTACCCCAATGTCTGCCTTATAGCTATGTAGATCCCAACTTGATCTTTAAAACATAAGAATGAGTTTAAAATGTTACAAGAAAAATGTTTTTTAAACGTATTTGTATAGAAAAGATTAAGCTGGATGTTATCACATTTTAACAACGCATCATCTCTGTTGACTCCAAGAAAGTGAACAGCAGTTATTAAAAGCTGGCTATAGAGATGGAAAAAGTTCTTCTACACCTACAGGAAAAATTCCTTCACCAGAAATGTTGCTGAGCATTGGAACAGGCTGCCCAGGGAAGTGGTTAAGTCATCATCTCTGGAGGTGTTTAAAAGACATTTAGATATGGTGCTTAGGGACATGGTTTAGCGGTGGTGTTTGCAGTGTTAGGTTAACGGTTCAACACAATGTTCTTAAAGGTCTTTTCCAACCTAAAGGATTATATGACTCTATTCAACTGACACCAAGCAGCCACATCCATGAATCATCAGTCTTGCCACCTGTAAGTTTATCTCAGACTTCCTTGATGTTGCATAACAATCAAAAATTTCTTGTACTCTCTAACATTCCCACACCTGATTTCTTTCCGGTGTTTGCAATTAGAAAGGACACTCACAAAATCACCTTTCAAAATCTGAAGGGAGAGTAGCTAGCATAATTTTGTTTTGTTTTGTTCCACTCATGCTTTTGAGTGAGAATTGAACTGAAAGGGACAGTTGGGGACACTCATGAGGAAGCTATCAGACCTCCTTTTTTCTGAGTTGTACAAAAGTTGTGCTCAGCCTCATTGTCCAGTCTTTCACCAATCCAGCTCTAATTCCAGATCCTACACTTCCATCCTACACTCCTGTCTACCTCTGGGACACCAAAGGTCTGTGTGCTCCTGTACATGTGCTCCCTGTCATGCCTTTACTGTTAGGCATACCACGAGAAGAGAAATTTCTGCTGTCAATGAGCACCGGGAAACAAATACCTGTGAGTATCCACATATGAGCCAGGGCAAAGAGAAGTCTCTCTCATCTTGAGGTTTTTCCAAGTTCTCATGCATCCTATGGCATCTGGAACCAGAGACTGCAGTAATGCAATGCATCACAAAGAGACAGCCACTTTATGAAAGTTCTGTACAAGGTAAATGGTCTTCAAGCAATGGTCAATGCTGCACAAACTGCAGCTCTACTTGTAGGCACTATCCTGCAGACAAGGCAAAATGTACCTCCTAACAGGTGCAACTGATGGAATACTTAGTAGGAGGTAAATTGTATCATATGGGGCTGAAGTAATTTATTTATTCCCATCTAAAGCAAGAATAAGCGGTATTTGTCAGAAAGCATGTGTCTGGTAGGCAGTGCCCTCCTTGGTTACTACACAGCCCATTGGCTGCTCCAAGAAGAGCCTAACAGCTTATTGCAACTGCCTAGTGCTTAAAAGCTCCCTCTCACAGCATTGCCCTCCTGCAGGAACATTTTTCCAGCATGCCTTCCTGGGACTAGCTTCTCACATTCAACAGAGCCAAGCAGCTGCACCTTCAGCAAGCTATTTTCCAGCCACCTGCTGCATGTTTTGGTGGTCCAGCTGGTGACCATTCCCATGCTTTCACCCAGTCTGCCTCTCCTTACCCCTGGGGTCATAAGTTCTCAGAGGGGGCCTCAGATCCATGACCAATGAAGAAAATTGGTTTTGGAACTGTTTTCTGAATATTGGCAGCCTTATTGCTTCACATCTTAGAAACAAACTCAGATTTTTAATATCACCACACACAGAGTTTGTAAACTTAGGACAACTCTTGCATGTCAAGGATGATGGTACTATTACTATATGTCACAATGAGCTTTCCCTAGATGTCCACAGTATACCATAGTCCCCTAGTTTGTTTTAAAACATCTCCTTTTCATCTGAATGCCCTTAACAGAGTTTATAAATAGTGGCTAAGCCTTTTCCAAGCCAATTCCTTTCCCTATCCAGTTGTCAGAAGGCAGGTGCAGAGACCTCCCACCCTGCAGCCATTATCCCCATAACAACCAGCATAACCCTGCAGCAGACCTCGACAAAACCAATCACTCTGCTTCAAGCCTGCTTCTCGCAGCAGGAGCGAGCTCACCCTTAAGGCTGCTCTTTGCCCATACATGACATGCAGGCCCTGGACATCTATATTTTTCACATACAGTATGTGCATCAGCTAACAGGTCTGGCTGTCATGTGGCTGTAAATTAGGGCTGTGCCAAATGAAATCAGTTCGGATTCTTCAATGCTGATTGGAAGACAAATGTATGAAAATGTCAATCTGCTTTTTGTTATCCTGATCGGGTGCTTTCCATTACATATCAGTTTGTGCCATTTAACAAGGAAGGAAAACCCTTCTGATCAAATTGAGACATCCAGGGTGGAGCTGCCCTACTGCAAGGAGGTAAATTTCTAATCAAAGTACTCTTCAGAATAAGCTATCACACCAAAGATAATCCCTTGTGCATAGACCATCTTAACTGAGTCATGACAAGGTTATTAAAGTAAGCAGAATGGCTGGAGAGTTTCTTTTTTTCTCTTTATCTTGTAGACAAATTTGACAACACCTTTCTAAAAAGCCTGGTTGTTTTCTTTGCTCCCCGGTCATGGGGAGAAATGTGCATCCCCTTTGGGACATGTTGTGAGGGAAAGGACATTTTGCTTCAGTTTTGACTTGGAAAATCTAAGGCTGGAAAATCCTCTCACTTAGTCCCAGAAATCTTGGCTGATGTACTGTTCAGAAAATACACTCTTGTTCTGGGTCCTCTGTCAAACTACAAACACTGTTAACTTTCTTTCTTGGTTTACAAAGATGTTTGTGTCTCTGAGTAGCAGGACTACAGAATAAATCCTGGAAAATATTGCAACCAATTATAAAGAAAAGTTGATTTTACGTAAGATATCAAAACCCAAGGTTTAATTTAAGCTTTGGCCTCTAGTTTACTGGTTAATTCTGAGCTTTCCTACTGACTGTGTCTTTTAGCTGCACTGATCTGCACTGGTTTCTTGGTTTTTTTTTTTTCTCTTGCATTTTTAGTTGCTTCTTGGGCATATTCAACCTTTAACATAAATCACTTATTGTAATTTGAAAGTTTGATAATGTGTTTAATGCACCCAACATTAAAAATACACATCTGTTTTGATGGTAGCTTGATCATACCAGTAAATAGCATCATTTGTCTCAATATTTTTCACTTCATATATAAAAATGAGTAATGACTTTACATTCATAGAGGCCTTTGTAAGCAGCATGTTCTGGGTTTGTTGGTTTTATTTTTTTTCTTTCTTCTGGGTTTTTACAACACATTGTTAGTTTATAGAAAAAAAATTAGTTTTATTTTTATTTTTTTAAATCTCTAGGGCTTCATTAACTCCTCTGTCCCCCTTGGTAGTATGTCTTAACTGTAATCAGGCTACGTTTTATACTTTGCGTCTAGCACAGAGGTTTCTGTGGTTTGTGGCTGTGCATTCTTAAGTAGTGTTCATTGACAGTCGGACTTCTGTCCCTGGCCTGTCTGAGCACAGAACTGCCATATATGTGTCTCTAACTAGGGGGAGGATGGGGCTAGCTATCATGCTTTCTATTTCTTTGCTGATGTCAATGCAGTTTGGGAAGGGAATGCAAAAATCTAGTTATTGGGTTAAGTACCAAAGCTGCAATTTTTATTGAAATACAATAATTCAGGCTTCAGTGGTGGCTGGCAGATAATAGACCCTGTGGCAGTAAGTGTTCATAAAGCTTGAGGCCACCACATGCCCTGGATTGCAAACCAATATGACCCTCAACAACCCTTCCCCTTGTTGCCCTTCTGTCTCTCAAACCACAATATTCTTGTCAAGCCATTTAACAAGAATCATGTTTCCTTGTAGCAAGTCACACTCATGCACTATTTTACACTCTTCCTTCCTCTGCCTTTATGAGGATGTAGGGCTAGAATAAAGCTCTTTGCTTTTGAAGGAGTTCCTGTACTATTGCATACTTATTTCATCTTGTTCTGATTAAAAAATACAATAAAACACCACCCTGAGGTGGAAATAAGATTGGCTACCTTGCACTGTGACTCAAAACCAGCATAGATCTAACTCAGATCTACGAGTCTCTTAAACTTAGTTCCAGCTTCAGACTAAATTTATCTTTAACTCCAACACCTATTTCTAAATATATGAACACTGTCCTCCAGCTTAAGTAACTCTTCTGTCTCCCTGGTGTCTACTACTAATGATGTGTTAAGAAGCTTCACTCATTACCCTTGCTCTCTCTCTTCTAGTCATACTAAGACCTTTAATTCCCACAAAGCCTGTTCCTGCTGTATAAAACCAAATAAGAAGCTTGTGGAGCTGTGCAGCACCTAGCCTAACATCACCACATCCTCTTAATTTCATGTTTACTGTAATACTGAGGAAAGAGTTACTTCAGCTCTTAATTTACTTCTAGCAGATAAATTCCCTTACAGAGAGAATCTTCATCCTATTTTCAAAGTGTTTCCAGCAAAATGAGTACTTGCATCTCAGATCAGCTGAATTTAGGGGAGCACAAACCAGTCTGACATGATAGAAGAAAAAATTCACAGATTAAATTAATTTGGATGATTTTTGTCCCCCAGCACACAGGAATACATGCAATAAAACAGCAGTGCACTGGCACTGATTTCTCACTTTTAGCTGTGGGAAGACCACTGGGTCAATGGAGAAGAAAGAAATGTGTCTGTCTGGGGCCAGCAGTGGGTGGTGGCCCAAGGTCAGGTGTGATCCTCAGTAATGGGTCAGTGAATGTTATGACAGGCTAATCATGCAGCTGTTCTTCATACTTCTAAGCTATTCTAGGAAAAAAGGAGAAAAAAAATCTTGTGTGTGTTATATTTAATGGCACATCTCCATGTTGGTGAACTTGAGCTCTGATCTTTTGGCAGGCAGCATGTAAGCAAACTGATGACACTCTGCCTGGAGCCATAGTGAAGTCCATGGGGCTTGATGTGGTCAGAGCAGTTTGGCCGTGCATCATCAATTTCCAGACCAGAGCCTGGAATGAGATTGTTTTACTTCTTCAATGCACTTTCAAATCTGAAAGTAAAACAAAGGAAACGAATTAATGAACTAAATGTACATGAAGATTCAGAAGTTGCTATTACATCTTTCTATAGGCCCATTGCAATCAAAAACCATTTCTGCATCTTTGCGTCAAACTAGGCAGGCTAAAAGTGCATAACATTTTTAGCGGTAATGCAACATACCCTGCCACAGTGCTTCTTCAAGAAATGTGGTGTTGTGCATCCTGCCACTGTACATATGCACATTAACATAGATTTGCCTGGCTCTTTTATTCTTTGTTGATGGATAGTGACTTCTTTCTCTATTGTATAAAAATGTCTTGACTAAATTCCTTGAGCTATGAAGCACTTTAAAGTGGTTTTTTTCACCTATATCCTGATGGACAGCAAAATCCAGGGTGTGACAAATGGCACCTGACATCCAGGCAGGAATATATCCTTAAGAATAAATCTGTATCACCCAACTCTGTCTAATTTTATAGGACAGCCTTTCATTCTAGATCCATATCTACTGCAGTTTCACAAAGACCAGATCTTATTTCTCAATTTCTTTGAATTACAAGCATTACAAAAGTTCAGTTACAAAACTAAGTTTCTGTTTACTTCAGAAACCTGGCTGAAGTTCCTTGTTGTTCCTCTGTAGTTTGTATTTTGTTTCAGAATTCAGAATGTAACTACGAAATACATCCAAAATTTGGGCTGGTGAAAAAAAGAAAAAGAAATTAGTCATCCAGAGGTATACTTTGTATGTAGCCCAAGAGATACATAGTTCAAATAAGATGTACTCTCTTAGGGTGAAGTAGGTATATAAGAAAGGCTAGATTAAGGCATTACAGTCTCTGAGTATGACCCTGTCCATACTACCAGTAGATATTTTGCCTTAAGCAGTTGTTACTGAAGTGCTGGAAAGAGAGAAACTGACTGTATTTCCTTTAAATATTTGACAAAGAAGGAAGAACACCTTTCTTTAATTGGTTATAAATGACAAAAAGTTTTGCATAGGGGCAGAGATATATGGTTATAAACACACATACAAAATTCAGGTTTCTAAAACCTCTTATTACTATATTATATCCAGTTACTGGAGATTTTTTCTTTGCTGCAGCTATAAATCATGCTTTTCATAACATTGAGAACATTTCATTCTCTGCTGCTGTCATGTGGAGGTCCTAAGTTTCCTAATCATAGATGATTTTGTGCTTCTTCAACTCTCTTTATAATCTGGATGATACACACAATGTGGTTTTGTGGTTCACCTTTTTTCATCACAGCATTTTAGATTTATCCACAGTATTGAAATAAAAGAACTTGGGTAACAGGGAAAACCAATACACCTTAAACAGAAGATGGAGGAGACCACGTAGAAAAAATGCCATGGATCTTTCACAGAATACATTCAAACAATGTTCTAGATTGCTCTGTGTCTTTTGCGGATGAAAATTTCTTTCCCTTCAATTAGCAACAAATTTCTGACTAGAGTTTAAGAAAAGAAACCTTGAGAGCAGGAAGTATGGGCGTTGCACAAGCTGTACATGCTCTGCCTCGCAAAACCTGTCAGCAGTGTGCAAATATGAATACAACAGAAAGGATGTCTGAGAGGTGGGTCAGAAGTTAACAGGATTTTGCCCTACTATGGAAACTTAAGCCGCAGATCGGAAAGTGTTTATGTGATATCACAATTTGAGTGACAACTGTCAATAGGTGTTGGATGGAGGTGAGGTCAGTATAGATTTTTTCAAAGGCTGTCTGCTGGTATTGCCTGTCATGAGATAGCTGTCATTTTCAAATCACTCCATACATTCAGCAAATGTAAGACATCGGCATGCTGGCAGAAACACTGAGGCAGCAACTGTTATGAATTAATTTTTCAGATATAGTGATATTCTTCTAAGTGTAGTGGACATAAATTTTCTGCATTTATATTTGGGAGGCCCCACAGATTTGGCATTAATTAAGGTATTTTACTTAAATTTGTGTGTGTTTTGTAAATTTATGGTGTGCAAATCAGTTCTTCTAAGACTTTTAATTAAGTACCCCAATGCATTTTATGTTTCTTTTTAATGGACAGAAAATTACTTTTGCTCAAACGGACTTCATTGTACAGTGTTATGCATTTTTCATCTGATGTGGGGAAAAATCAATTATTTTAAGAGTTCTGTTCTTCTGGCAGTTCATCTAAGTGAATTCTTACTGTGTTAAATGATCATCAGTATTTTCTTTTTACATAGCAACTCTTGTAAAAGTATTGTAATGTGCACAAGAAGTGTAATTTGCCATCACGTAGAGAACATTAGTCTTGTGCCTTTTATGGACTCATGAACCTCTCAGTTTCAACCACAATGCTTTAATTTCTATTTGGGTAAAGTTTGGGGGGGAATGAAAATGAAAGATTAAGCAATAGGGAAGTGCTTGCAGATTTGAATATATCTTTTATTTATTGTAGCTAAGAGGCTGTAATTCTGATAAGCCCATTTGTCTCACTGTAGTTCTAACAAGTCCAGAAGAATAAATGATTAATTGCCTCTGTGTAACCTCAGCATCAGGTCAGAAATAGTTACAATGTTCTTTGTATTGTGCAGAAATATTTGTGTTGAAAGTAACATCCACATATGTGCAATAAATAAGACTTTATAGAAAAGCTGAATCTGACTTTGTTGATACCAAATTATGATTTTGACGGGCATAGGAGTAAAAACCAATCTGACCTTTTGTCTAAGATTCTGAATTTTATCTTCGAAAGTTGTAGAAAGAAGTAAGACTTTATTTTATTTAGGTAAGGGATTGTTTCAGATGGTTGCTTTTACCAAATCTTTTTTCTTGCCATTCACATTGGGACAAGGGTCTACAACTTTGAGAAAAAGTTCCTAAAATAATTGCATGGTCTTCCAACAGTCTTCACAGCTACCAAATGAGAAAGGTTATTCTAAAAATGACAATTTCAGCAGACTGCAGTAGAATTTACACATATTTGTGCATAAAGTATTCTTATACATGGAAAAGAATTGTAACATATCTGAAGTATAAATGCACCAAGGTTTCCACCATGATAACAATCCTTGTTTTGTTATTAAACTTTGTATTTGTAGTAATTAAAGTGTTAAAAAGCATCTATGAGACCTGATGAGATGCATCCCAGAGTCCTGAGGGAACTGTCTGATGTGGTTGTCATGCCACACTCTACAACAATGAAAAGTCATGGCAGTCAGGGGACATCCTTGGTGACTGGAAAAAGGGCAACATTGTGCCCATTTTTTAAAAAGGAAAAAAGATGATCCTGGAAACTAGCAACCTGTCAGCTTCACTTCTGTGCCTGGGAAGATCATGGAACAGATCCTCCTAGAAGCGATGCTAAAGCACATGGAGAACCGGGAGGTGATTCAAGACAGCCAACATGGCTTCACCAAGGCCAAGTCCTGCCTGACCAGCCTGCTGTCTTTCTATGATGTAGTGACAACGTCAGTTGTCATGGGAAAAACAACGGAGGTAATCTCTCTGGACTTCTGTAAAGCCCTTGACACGGTCTCCCACAACATCCTCCTCTCTAAATTGGGGAGATATGGATTTGATGGCTGGCCTGTTAGGTGGAAAAGGAATTTGTTGAATTCAGAGAGTAGTGGTCAATGGTTCAATGTCCAGGTGGAAATCCATGATGAGTGGTGTCCCTTAGGGGCCTGTACTGGGACCAGAGCTGTTTAATATTTTCATTAATGATATTGACTGTGGGATTGACTGCACTCTCAGCAAGTTTGCAGATGACACCAAGCTGAGCATGGCAGTGGTCACAACAGAAGTATGGAATGTCATCCAGAGAGACCTGAACAAGCTGGAGAAGTGGGCCAAATGCAATATTTTACACCTGGGTGAGGGCAATCCACTATTTCAATACAGGATGGGGGACAACATGACTGAGAGCAACCCTGTGGAGAAGGACTTGGGGTTGCTGATTGAAGAGAAGCTGGACATGAGCCAGCAATGTGCATTCAGCCCACAAGGCCAACAGTGTCCTGGGCTACATCAAAAGTACATGGTCAGCAGGTTGAGGGAGGTGATTCTCCCCCTCTACTCTGCTCTCATGAGACCCCACCTGGAGTATTGTGTCCAGTTCTGGTATCCCCAACTTATGAAGGATATAGAACTGTTTTAACAGGTCCAGAGGAGGTCCACAAAGATGATTAGGGGGCTGGAGCACCTTTGCTATGAGGACAGGCTGAGAGAGTTGGGGTTGTTTAGCCTGGAGAAGGGAAGACTCTGGGGAGAATTTATAGCAGCTTTCCAGTACCTGAAGGGGTTACAGGAAAGCTGAGGAGGGACATTCTATAAGGGCAAGTAGTGATAAGATGAAGAGGAATGGCTTTATTTTGGAAGGGGGAAGATTTAGGTTAGACATTAGGAAGAAATTCTTTATGATGAGGGCAGTGAGGCATTGGCACAGGTTGCCCAGGGAAGCTGTGGATGCTCCCTCCCTGGAAGTGTTCAAGGCCAGGTTGGATGGGGCCTTGAGCAGCCTGGTCTGGTGGGAGTTGTCCTTGTCCATGGCAGAGGTATTGGAACTGGATGATCTTTAAGGTCCCTTCCAACCCAAACCATTCTATGATTCTTTTAGAAGTTAGCTGTTTAAAACTGTTCAAAGTAGTTTCTGAAACATCAAAATCAGCAGAACACATGAATTTTTATCATTTACTTTCAGGATAATAGTTTCAGAACTTTGAGTCACACTTTCTAATCCTAATTTTCTATGAATAGTGACAAACTATTGGAAATGTCATGTATACGACAGCTGTGTTTTTAGAAAAAAAAGTACTATTTCGTATGTTCAAATGTGTTTTGTTTTCTAGAATGTTTTCTGTATGATGTAGGTATGCTGTAGGTCCTTTCAGGTTTAATTTTACAATGTTTGCATTGAAGCAGATCAGGAAGAGGCAGATGTCCAAGGGTACAGGCTCAAGCGTTCTGATGATTCATGGAAGGGTGAGGTCAAAAGTTCCTGTCTCAATGATTCATTCCTCCTCTTTTGTGGCAGCCAACTAGGTGGCATGCCTAGAGCTGAGGTCTGGTACCTTGGTTTAAATCATTATTGATTTCAGTTTACACAAGTATCCCTGCCTGTGAACTGCTACAGCTGAGGGCTCTGATTCACTATCTCTGTCAGTCTTAAAAGTGGTGGGTGAAGAGCATCCTGAGCACATCAGCCTCTTCAATAATTGCATCTAATTCCAAGCAAACTGGGAATCACATACTGGAGTATTTGGCTACCTGTTTGTGAACAATTACTCTGGTTTCATTTTGCTCAGTATTTGTATAATTGAATGGGAACAGCCTAAAACAGAAAAAATACAAGTTGAAAAACTGATCAAAGTACAGAGAGCAGAAAACCTTCATATTATGGGGAAAAGGAGGGGGAAGGCATGCATTCAAATACATGGTCATATTAAGAAATAGCAATTACATTTTTTTAAGTTCTATAAATCATAAAATTTTTTAATGGAAGAACTTTATTAACATCTTAATGGAAAAAATAAAGTTGCAGGACTAAATATCTTTTTGTGGAAGATTAGAAACTCCTCTGGTACAGCTTCTTCCTATGGTCAGAAGATTTTACTTTCAGTAGCAAAAGTAGATTCTCAAATTTCACTAGGAACAATTTTTCAAAGAAAAAGATGTGTGTGTTGGGGGAGGCTTTGTATATGCAGACAGGACTCCCATTGAGACTAATCAGCCAAATGTCTATCAAACTAGTAGCTGTGATGACCTAACCTGTTTAAAACCCCAGCATACAGGTTAAAAAAGTAAATGGCAGCAACATGTTGAACCATTGTAGATTAGATAGAATACAGGCACTGACATTTCATGCAGAAGTTATATCTTCTGGACTGAAACAGAGTTTCAGAGTTTTGGGTTTTTTTGTATTTGTAATTCCCCCATGAAAATACACTATAATTCCAACTGCTCAGAACTTGTGTCTTCCAAACCACAGCTGTGCAAATAAAACAAAGCCCATCCTGCAACGTCCCCTTGACTTTCTGCATGTATAAAAAAGTGCCATACTTCAGTATTAAGGTACGTAAGTCTGGTTATTAGCCTGATTAGATGCCTATTAAATATGTTTCTCTATTCTCTGGCTACATAGGATGATTTTGCAACCTGACAGCCCACTCCTAGTCACGCCCCTGTGATGACCTTTTCATTTGAGTAGACAAAAAAGTTGGATTATACTTAAGACTTCTGTTTCCTCTATTCTTCCTTTGCTCTGGGGGTAGAAACTTCATCTATTGTGAATTATCCTGTTCATTTTTGCCCTGCCAGGTCCTCCTGTCAGCACGCAGAGATATGCAAACCCAGGCTGTGCCCACTTCTTTTGCCCCTTTCTCTAGCTTTGAGACCACCTGGAGACACTACAAAGGAGAACAGTAACACTAGCAAAAGGATTTGTTTTTAAAAAATGGCCTAAATAAGAGTGAAAGAGTTGGGTGATTTAATGCAGGAAAGAAAATGAGAAATGGAGGTGTAAGGGCAGTGCATATTAGCAGTTTTCAAATCTTTGAAAGCCTGCAGCAGAAGGTTGAGTCTGGTTAAATTATTTGATTTTTCTGTGGTTTACAACAGCTGAGAGGAAGTGGTTGAAGTGCAATAAGACTTAATAAAAGCTGTCTAGTGGCAACTATAGTTGGGCTACTGGGGTAGACAGGCTGTGGCACCTCCATCATTGAATGCTGTTAGCAAGATTTTAGATGTACATCTGTCAGCAATAGTTGCTTCTGCTTTGGGACAAGGGGATTGGCAAGGTGATCTTTTAGGAAGATCCTGACTTGTCCTGCTACAGGAATGGGGTCAGGAAGGGAGCCGAAACAAGGATATGACAGGACCAGGCACAGTGTAAGTTGTAGTTAGGCTATGTGGAAGTATGTATTGTTGATAATCCAACTGTGCCATATGCCTGTACAAAAGGTTAGTTTTTCATCATGTATCTTTATGGTCACACTTCTGTCCTGGTACCTATAAGTTGCCCATCATCAGGGAAGGGGTAGGAGAATATAATGTCTTTCATTCTTATAATGCAATTATTGGATGTGAAAATTGCAATCCACACATGCCATGTTTAGAACCTGTTACAGCAGTTCATTTGGAGGTATCCCTGACCCCTCTGGAATGGGTTAGTGACTTCAAGCTTTCTTAATGGTATCTTGACTGGCTTCAGACTTGCACTTTATTTACATTTTTATTTCAAAATGCTGGGTTTGATGTACAAAGTTCTTTTTGGATTGGATCCTGCATATCTCTGAAATTACCTGTCTTTTGTGTTTTGCCATGAGAGTTCAAACCACCTATATAATTTTGAGTTAACGTGCTTTGAGTCCTACACCATACAGCAAGGCACTGATGGTACGCTACATTTAGCTGTGTAATACCTTCCCGTAGTATATGTTGCACTTCTGAACACTCAGTCAGGTTTTTTTCTGCATGTACAGAAGAACTATATTTTCTTTTATTTCTGATTTACCTGAAGACTGCCTTCATGTTAGATTAATTTAGGCAGCTGTTTTGGTTAAGATTTTGCATTTTATTGTAAACACATTCAAAAATACTCAGTGCAATTCAGTAAGTAAATAGGAGTAAATGGACTAATCAAGTAAACAGTTGCAATCACGTAGTAAGTAGCAGTACACTGGCTCATAGTGTCTGTAAGATTTCTGAAATCTATTTTTGCAGTATCATCTTAAATCTTTAATTGAATGTTTACATATAAACTTTTTTCATGGACTATTTGAGTAGAGTACTGACAGTAGAATGGGTCAGAATATGCTAGGAAGCCAAGCAGCATTATACAGGATGATTGTTTGTAGATTTTTTTTATTTATTTGTTACATGAGTTACTGAATTGAGCCAATTTAATGTTACCTAAGAACAGAAAAGCTCATCCATCTAGCAGAATGTGACTGCTCCATCTCAGGACTGGAGGTTTATGAAAGGAAACTGACGGCAAGAACAACCACGCAGTGTGCATAAGGCAATGATTCTCCAGGATTTGACTTACAATATACCTGTTCTATATAATATACCTGTTCTAGCCCTAGGCTTTGAGGTGGAAAAGTTCTTCACAGCAGTAGAGTTTCATAATGGAAATAGCACAAAATCTTTGCTGATTAGTAACATTCTTTGGGTGTGTTTACTGGTGGCACACCTTTCTTCTCTAGAAGCATGACGTTGTCTTTCAACTTCTTGCTGCAGTCATGTCATTTCCCGGTGACTGTTCCAAAGTGTACCAGACGTTGCTTTCACTGGCTGTTTAAGATAGTTCTACTATGTACTGATCTGCAGAGCCTGTGATGGTTGTGCAAAAAAAAAAATGCGTATCAGAAAATTTTAACTGCCAACTCTGAAGCTGAAAAGGGTTTGCTCAAGTATCCTTTATTTTAAAGGCGGGGGGGGGGGGGGGGGGGGGGCGCGCGGGGAGGGAACAGGAACCAAAACTTTTCCTTTGGGCAGTTTCTCATTGACTTCTTTTCTTAACAACGGGAGCTACTCCAAAGAACAAGTGTGACATTTTTGCAATTGCAGTTTTTCTGTATGTTGTTCCTCACTTTTGCGACATACTTTCTTGAATAAAAACAAGAATTAGAAAATAGTATTGAAACAGATTAAGGATTTAAGAATATGTTTTTCTTGAATATTCATATTGAACAAGACCTTCATGTATCCATGTCTTGCTAATACATATCTTTTTTTTTTTCTTTTAATCCTTGTTCTCTTTTTTTGGATGTTCTCTTGAATTACACTTTCTCCAAGCTGCAAACGTTATCAAACTCGCATAGTTAAAGATCGGGAAAAAACAGTACAAGTAAAATCGAAGAGAAAAAAATCTTTTGCTGTCTCTGCAGCTGGCAAGGACCCCTAAACAGCAGGACCAAGCTGTTCTGCTCTGTGTGGGAGGAATAACTTGATAGCTAGTTCAGATTAAGTAAGACAGTTTAAGCAATGCCCCCAAAATGCTTTGATATAATAGCTATTCATTACCTGGAAAAAAATTACCTGGTATGTGTTAACCAGACAGTCCATCCACTGGAGGAGCAGGGATGAGTTGAGCAAGACTGGCAGAGACATTTGTGTTACCGTTGCTCTTGCTGCCTCCCATGTGTCTGGAAATGGTCCAGAAACGTCTGACCTCAAGATATCAATGAGCACTTCAGAGTGCCGATCTGTTCATTCATTTTGACTGTCATCATGGCCAAGGCATTGAGAAGATGGCAAATCTGATCAAGGCCATGCTGTGTGTTTTCTCTGAAGTAAGGCAAATGAGAAAACTGTATAATCACGCTGACAACACTGATAAACCTTGCTCCTCCCCTGCAAATGATATTGTGACTGAATAATGGAATTCATATCCAATTCATGCTCCTTTTAGACATTCGGAATTGGGGTGAAAATGCTATTTAAAATTTAAATGCAGCCGAGTTCTGCTTTTTCAAACAGATAATTCAAGTAAGATGGGGCTAATTAACACTGAGGAAGAAAAGACTGTTCTCTCTGTGTTTGAATTGTTTCTCTACCCAGATTAGGAAAAGCTAGGTAGTTTTATGTGACTTAATAGCAGGTTTAATAATTCAGACCAAGTAATACAGGCATAGAAGAAGCCTAACACCTTGGTAATGGTTGAGGATATGCACGAAACCAAACTGTTCTTGCCTTGGCCCTAAAATAACAGTTTCTTGGCAGCTTCACAGAACTTTTGAAGAACTTGCAAAGTGAAACCCCAAATGTTTAGGGGTCCTAGGGATCATAACCTTAACTACATCACTTTTAGTATCTGCTCTCGGTGTGATTTAGCAGAGTATGGATAGTGTTCCTGAGCTTTCCCTGGCATGCTGGATGAGAGAATACGACTTTTTGTTCAAACATTAAGGTTGCTGCTACTAGGAAAATAAATACATGGGTAATATGAGTGTAGCTCAAGGACAGAACCCTTGATAGAGTAAATCAGCTCCCTGTATTTCAACTACTAACAACATTGATTATCACTGGCTGAGAAGGGGGCCCCAAAGAGTATAAAACAATAGTGGGTTAGAATGAGCAATCTATTTTCATATATGCAGAATGATTATGTCTCTCTAGAGATGGAGCCAGGCAAAGTTACAGTCAATTATAACCAGTTCCTTTTCATTGGAATAAGAAAAAAACATAAACGGTTACATCCATACATCTTTGTGCTTGTTTGTATCAATATTGTTTTTTTTCTTAAAACTAAAAGATACTCTGGGAATCAAAATGCTATACACTTTAATTAACAATATGTAGTTATATGTTTATATTAAATTTCTATTTTCATTTAATTGCCATCATGTGTTTAATCTTTGTTTTCCTTAAAAATTCAGCCTTACTTACACTATTTTATGCTTCTCATAACAATTTTTTTAAGTTACACCTGCAGATTTTTATCTGCTTTCTCTTAGCATAAAAGCCTCGGCATCAGCACTTTTCCATTCTCCCATGAAAAGTGATGAGGTCTTGCAGTGGTTCAAGTCATATGATCTGTCTCATTGCTGCCTTAACCAGACACCAGGAGCAACAGTATAAAGCAAATGCTGTTTTGGCAACACTTTACTGATGTCCCCATGCAGATGCTCTGCGTGTTTCACAGTAGAATTAGTAACAGCAATCATTGTCAAAGACTGAAAATGTCCCTGCTCAGGACTGCTTCTGGCAGCGAGTGATGACAAATCTGTTCTCTTCACTCGACACCATAACATGTCCACGTGCTGCAAAGCTGCATGGTTCTGAGGCACTAAATCACATCATGGGAACAAGAAAACCTGGCAGAGGTACCCAAGGCTTTCGCTGCTTGACATACTACACTGTCAGGCTACACAAGGCACAGTAGACCTCCAAGTCTGGACTCAGCTGCACACCCTGCACTTTTTCTCCCGCTCACTTTCTCTTTCTTTAATTTGTCAGATGAAGTTCTCTTTATTCAGAGTACATGTATTCCTGATCTGTACATAAAGAATTTAGTAAGAGTTCACTTAAAATGTGTGACTTGAATAGGTAAGTATTCTTTCTGAAGTGTTCATTGATGAATTTTAAACAGTAGCACTGACTTGTACTATTTCAAATAAATTCACAATGCTTTCTTTTACCCAAAACCAAAACAGGCTCAATAACTCCTCATAACTCCTAGTAATGTCCTTAAAGTACAGTTGGATATCTTGCACATAACAATTCTACATAAAATTTCTCAGCCTCAGGCAGGGGAGAGGATTTTAGTTATTTTATTGTAACCATAGCTATTTTTTAAAGTTTCTTTTAGAGGATAAATTTAAACTGAACAGTGGATTTTTAGTGCAACACTGTCTCATCAAACTTAACTGCAAATCCAAAAGTGTATGTTAGTTGCCCTCCCTGCATTCAAGTCAGAACAGTATTAATTTATAAAAATATCTTATATAAATATTTATATTGTCAAAAGAGAAGTATTCTGGAAATAACATTCAGTATTTTCCAGACAGCTTTAGCATATGTTCTTAATAATTATGTATTTTAGATGACTTACTAGTTTTATGACTGGCCATTGAAAGACAACATGTGTCTTACTGTTTGTTGCTTATATCACTTTTGCATCTTTGATTTATGGAAACTAGTGTGAAATGGAAATGGGAACTCCAAAATATTAGAAGTATTGAATATTTAAATATTTTATTCATTGAATCGTGGTCTAATTGGATGTAGATTGTCAGTAACTGGAAGTGTCCAAAACTGTAAATCTGTAGAAGACTGCTAGCAGAGAGGGTATGATTTGCACTCTGTTTTGGCCTAACCCAATGAAGCCAGTACAAGTGAATGTATGTATATATGAGTTATCTCTTGGTTTAGAGAGCTTGATTCATAGAAGTCAGGGATGCCCGATCCCTGGAGGTGTTCAAAACCAGACTGGATGATACTATAAACAACCTGATCTAGTGGAAAGTGTCCGTGCCCCATGGCAGAGGAGTTGGAACTACATCATCTCTAAGGTCCCTTCCAACTAAACATTCTATGATTCTATTATTTACTTTATCTTTTTCTTTTTTTTTTCTGTCACATTGGATCTAAGTGCAAAATGGTAAAATGCCAGTTTAGTTAATTTTGAAAACAATCCGTGCAAGAAATGTAAAGTAAACTGATTACTTGCATCAGGATTTGGCCATTTGACAGTAAAATAGTTTAATTTTACTAGTGAAATGAAGATACCTTGTTTGAATAACAGTATCAGCTTTTCTTTGCAGGCAAGAATCATCCATCTCCTGCCCAAGTGGTAATGATTTTTAAAAAGTAAGTTTTGGAATTTTCTCTTTGGTACCAATTACAAAAATTAGAAGAGGTGGAGTTGATAAACCCATCTCTGTCTTAGAAAACCTTAATCTGATAAAGACTCATGTGGAAAATGTAATTACATGCTTGTTGACATTGAGCTGAATAGATATAATCTGTTTTTCATCCCAGATTCCAGCCCAAGTTCTTGGAGTTGCCTCATATGAGCAGTAGATTTGTTAACTGTGATCTGCAGAGATCCTTCAGCTTTTCCCTCTTTGTCCATTCACAAGAGTCTAATAACTATAATAAAGTAGGAAGTATTCTTTGCTCCCTTGGACAAGATTAGAAGGAAGGCCTAATTTCCAGTTATGTTTCACTTTTTTTTTACTTCTCCTTTTGTGGGTGCAGTGTTGTTCTTTCTTTATAGATATTATCAAGAATTTTTCAACGAAATGCTATTACACAAAACCAAAAGTTATCAGAGTTAAGAAAATTAATTTAAAATAACAGAAATCATTTAGTAAAATTCTAAATTTACACCTCTGGTACTCTTGCCTGCAAAGTCATTCTCAGCTTTACTCAAAAGCGGAAAATAATGAGGAATAACATATATTACATGATGGTAATTCTCTCTAATGAAACTGCAAGCATTCCTTGCTTAACCTTGATTCAGTTGAGCTCCTTGATGCAGTTAGAGATGCTCACAAAGCCTTGCCAGAGAGGTCAGCATGTTTAGACATCAAGTGGTCTCCTCTCCCTTCAGCCATATCCTCATTTGGCTGCATCGAAGGCTGTCAGATTGCTGTTTCATTGCATGTGTCTGCTGATAATGTAGGTCTTCTTACAGCCCCATAATCTGTATTCATTTGAGAAAATAATAATCTCAACTACAATATTTGTAATGTAAGCCTTTTCCCTTTTCTTTTTTCTTTTTTCTTTTTTTTATTTTACAAACCCTTGAAGACATAAGCCATAAAATCCCTCTGCAGCTGAAAATCAAAGGTTTTGGGTAACTCGCTGGGCTTCTTTGCAATCTGTAACTGGCAATACTGTAACAATTTCACATATGAAGCTGCATGCCTTTCATTACTTGATTTCTGCTCCATTTTTCAGTAGGGACTTGCTTTCTCCAGTACCAGCTCCTTCACGTTCAATTTTTTTTTTTTAAACTGTAGAATACAGATCTAGATGCTACCCACACTATCCTATTGGTTTCCTGTTATTTGGCTGAAGATTGAGTCTGGATTGTGGTATCAGAAGGGGAAGTGAGTGAGTTGAGAAGTAAATGAAAGGGGAGTCTAAATTTTGGTAATGGAAAGGTTGTCTTCCGCAATATGTAGACTTATGGTGCTTATTGAAGGCTTCTCTACCTCTAGGTGTTCAAGATGTTAGTTGTAGCCTAAGCCACTCTTACCATCTTGGATTCACAACAATGATGAATTATTTTGGCTGTAGACCTTGAGGAAGACATCCAGAACTGTAGCGTGTCTCATCACCTCACAGGAAGGTTCAGAACCTGTAGTTCTAAAGAAACATGGTCACCATTAGCACTACAGACAAAGCACAGTAAAAGTGTTCAGGCACAACAAGACTTAACTTCTGCATTGATCTCACTATTGAACTCAGAGAAGAGGGACCTGAAATTCCTGTACAACTTAAGGTTTAATTTCCCCTTTGGAGATGACCAATACACTATGTAAAATTTAGATTAGACGTTAGGAAAATTTAATCATTGAAAGGGTTATAATGCATTGGAATAAGCTGAGTCACCATGTCTGGAGGTACTTGAAAGATACATAGATGTGGTGTGATGATCTTGGCAGTGTTTGGTTTATGTTTGGACTCGATGACCTTTAAGTTCTTTTCCAACCTAAAGAATTCTATGATTCTCCTTTAAGATAGTTTACATTTAGATGGTGGAATAAATGTTAAGCACAGGAGCGTTAGATTGTACTTTCTTTCTGAAGCACAGATGACAAACAGGTCTTACATGGTCCACCACCTCGAATGTCCTCTGAAGGGTGGGGGCTTGCACCTCTAATTACAATGGGCTGAGCAGACTTCTGTACCTCAAGAATCATAGAATCATAAGGTTGGAAAAGACCTCAGAGATCATCAAGTCAAACCGTACCTGTTCCCTTCCTAAAACATATCCCTAAGAAACTCATCTATCTGCCTTTAAGCACATCCAGGGATGGTGACTCAACCACCTCCCTGGGCAGCCTGTTCCAATGCCTGACCACCCTTTCAGTGAAAAAGTTTTCTTGACATCCAGCCTAAACCTCCCCAGGTGCAGCTTGCAGCCATTTCCTCTCATCCTATCATTTGTCACAGAAATTACTGTTGTGTGTGTCTCTCATGTACATTAAGATGAGAGTCAGGAGAGATTTGAATTACAGACTTGAATTAAGACAACCAGTTTAATTTTGAGCATCCATGCCTTTTCAAACTCATGCCTAGAGCTTGTCTTCCTCAAACAGCACACTCTGTCTCAACAATTAAAAATTATTTGAAGCCCATTGAGCCTTGGGACCATGTCTCCCAAGGATTGTCTTAAGCCTTTCCTTATGTTGTGACTGTTGCTGTCTGATGAGGCATTATTGCTGTCTGTTTCCAACTGTCATTTGACCCACACAGGTGACTGTACATTCCCAAAACAAGGTCCATGGCTTGGGAAATCATTGATTTGAGTTTGCCCTACAAATTACTCCATAAGATTACTCTGTCCTTTCAGGCTTTTTATGTAGCTTATCCTTCTAGGCTCTCACCATGTAAAGTCCTAGGATAAAGCAGAAACATTAAGGAAGTCTCAGCACTAGCATTTACAAATACACTCACTAGTTCTAGTTAATTGGTAATCAGTTAACTCAAAGCAAAACAGTCTATTATAGAAACCCTAAGTCAACACCTGCTACGCATTTCCAAAAGTGCTTTTGTTGCTCTTTCTTCCTGAACTCTTTGATTTCAGTAGGAAACTGAGTTAGGACTCTGAAATATGCTCAACTGTAACCCACTTTGAAATTTTCAGTCTATTTTTCACAATGAAATATTTTAGAAAAGGAATTTTTTTCTGAGAGCTGGGATGTCAGTCATTCTCAATCAGTATACTCTATCATGGAAAATGTCTTCTAAATAAATTTTTAAAACTGCCCCTTCTAGGGAGGTAAGCTAAAGCAATAGCTCAGTTTTGTTATTTGCCATTAATAGTTTCCCACTTGAAATTATCATAAATTTCTTTAGCTTGAAATGGTGTTAAAATCAGCTTCTGAGTTGGTTTCAGGACTTTTACTAAAAAAATGTATAACATGGACAATATATATTTGTATTTGGTATGGTTGGTGATCAAAAGAACACTGCAGTTACGATATTGTGCAAGTATTTTTTGTCATGCAAAAATTAAAATGAGATTTTTGGAAACTAGCTCAGACTCTCCAGTTTGGATCCTCACTCGGATTTCTTCGCTTATGCCTGTCCCATTTCAGTAATAAAAGCCAGGCTATACTGTCTTTTGCATGGAATTCTTGGCAATGGGTTTCACATCACCTCAGCAGCGGAGGAGAGTATTGTAGCCCGTTTTGCAGAAGATGAAAGCAAGCTGCAGAAAACTAAATTCTTTTTCCCCAAGGTCATCTACTAAGGGGCGGGGGATGGGGGGTGGGGAACATAAACATCATTATGACTCCTGAGAAGTAACACAATGGTACCTTTCTTAAAAGTCACAATTTTGGCTTTTCTTGTGCAAACTTAGTTGTGAAGAAATCCTTAGTAAGAGTAGGTTGTGTCAAACATTCTTCCTTTTTTCAACAGCAGAATGTAACCATTGCTTAATCCTCTCTGTTCTTTATAAAGAAATTGTTTAAACCACATGTGTAGACTAGGTACAGGACAAATATCCCTGTAGTTTTAGCTCACTGGTGAGTGTATGGGCTGTACTGTCTTTCACTTGCTGTATATCATGGAAAATACAGAGGACTTCACAGCAGAAGTGTATGTTTAAGGTTTGCACACATTTGTGAGAATGTTAATACCACGATGTGGGAATAGTGCTGAGTTCCCTGTTATCATGCAAGCAATTGCTAACTGTAGACCTCTGACTTTGTAATTTGTTCTTTATGGACTAGCCTGCAGCCAATAAGCAAAATCAATAGTCTTTGCTGAAAAGTAAGCAAGTGCCAGTGTGTTATGTGACAGGTGAAGATACATGTGCTTACCAGGGGTCAGGGGGCCACATCAAATTTCTCTCCGACTTCTTTTCAAAAAGCTAAATCCATTTAGGGAGCATTCGTCATTGGAAAATGTTGCAGTGGGGAATTAGACAGGCTCCTGCTCTTCTTTTCTCATTTAACGATGTTTGTTTTCAACAGTCTGTTCAATAATGTCACTGAGAAGAAATTATGTGAGAAGAATAAAGTGCTTATAGTCTATTTATTTATTCATTCATTTCTGTAGAATAACACTAGCTGTTGCATTCTCATGTTTATTAATGCTATTGTAGTAGCCCAGATATTTGTTTGTTCTCCTTTTGCTTTGGAAAAAACGGTGGGACAGAGCAGTGTGGAAAAGATTACTTACCATTTAAGCCTATAGTGAAGGTTATACATCTTGTAGTGATCATATATGTTCTATAAGGTATCATTTGCTAGGCTTGAGTATGGCATCTAAATATACGACATAATTTCAGTACTGCACAGATTTGGGAAGTCTCTTGTTTTCCAAGTGGGATAACTAGACTTTAGGCCATTCAGAAGCCTGCTAAAAATACTGATATCTGAGATGGATGCTGTTGACATGTAATAAAATAGGCTGTTTGTGATGGATGCTACTGATGCAATTCTTTCTTTTGCATCAAATGCTGAAAGTGTTTAAGTATTCTGGTTTCTAGGGAAATTGTTGTTCAAGCTAGCTCTCATCTCTCAACATACTGGACTGTAATGAAAGGTATAACGGGAAAAATCCAGCAGAGGAGATTTTTCGGAAATTCAAAGTGGTTTAGGGTCATAAGCTACCAAAAAAAAGGACTTAATATTTAGAAGTTAAAGTTATATTGGCTTTTAACATTTAAGTGGCAACATACGGTCTTTTGAATACTCTAGATTCACTCTAATAGCAAAAACGATAGATGGCTTAATGCCATTGTTTGCTTCTTACTGAATGTAGTTGCTCCATTTAATAGCCTGGACTGCTGCCATCGTACATCATATACACATGTGCACTCCCGTCAGGAAAAACAAACAGTTACCACACAGGTTCAATTAGATTAAAGGTTCCTTCTGTGAGAGCTGAATACCAAAAACCAGATTGGTGTGTTAGATTTCTCGTGTCCTGTTTGATTTTTAACATGCGTAATAAATGTCTTTTAATTTTTCCAGCCCACTACCCACCTTTCTCTATAGCTGTTTTCTCACTGCTGACTGCACAAATCATTACCGTAGTAGTTTCTCACAGTTGAGTTCTGCATTTGAGGATTCTAAGACATATTAGAGGCTTCCAAAAAGCTGTAGTTGAAGCCCTTCAACCTGGGTATTGCCATATTTCATGCCACCACTTACACTGATCTTCAGGATTAACAGGCTGCTTTCAACACATGTTATATCTATCGAATGTCCAGGTTCAGGGTGTTCAAAAAGACAAGAAATTTCTAAGGTGGCTCATAAGGCCTCTTGGTTACCAACACTAAAAAATGAAGAAAGCTTTTTTTTATCATGTTCAAACAAGACTGGTGCCTTCTTAGTTTTTAGCTACCAAATATTTAAACAACATATTTCAGATATAAACCCTATGGACTCTGCAAAATTCTGCACCATTGAATTCAGTTACTGTGGGATCATCTATTCCTACACCATTTTAGTGTGGTGAGAAGAATAATTTTCTTCTTGACAGAAATTCACAGGCAGATGCTTGAAGTTCTGGTAGACAAGTTGGGAAGAGCAAGTGGCTAGGTCTGGATTTTGGAGCTAATTATCTCTCAGGGAATGGGTCTTTTAGCAGACTACAAAGACTTTTTCTTCCCATCTGCTGGGCTGTAAAAATAAACTTATAATGGAATTTTATAGTTGGAGATTTTTGTTTATATTTTCATTTCTCTAACCTTCCTCTCCTCTTCCTTTCATGGGGTAACACAGTTGCTGTTCCACAGTGACAAGATGAGATAAAACTAAAGTGACTTCAGAGAACCCGTGAGCTCCAAGCTGCAGAGGGCTGAGGTTAAGCTTGAGCTCTGTCTGCTCAGCTCCTTCTTTTTTTTTTATTGGGTCTTAAACTTTTCTCACACTAAATAAACACCCTTTTATAGGCATTTTTTTCACAAATGGCATTTTTTTTGACTGTATATGAAAAAGTCTTGTTGCTGATTCAGACTAAATTCTTCTTCATTGCTACCAGTCCCTCTGTTCCCAAGGGACATGGTCCTCCGAAGAATTGTGCTGCAGGAGGCTGGTGCTTGCCTAGCCCTGCTGGCCCTGCTGCCTTGCTGGGCCTACATCAGAGCTTTGGGTCTTACCTGTTTTGAACTTCCTACCCTGGATCTGATTTTGGTCACTTGAATATATCTACTGATCTCACCGTGTGACATGCATTACCCAAGTACTAAGCATCTATCGAATTACTGTGCCTGCATAGTCAAATTATTGTGTGATTATAATACAGTTGGGCATTTTATCTTTAATTTTGCTGGTACAAATAACAACAAAAATGCAGCAGGCACTGATCCTTTGTGGACCAGCAACTGCAGCATTACTCCAAGTAGCGACAGTGCTGGTACAATTCATGATTGATTCTGTGCTGCCACATCTTCACAACGATAAGTACTGCTTTGCTACCATGCCATCGTTTTGCTGTGTAGACGTAGCATTCAGAAAAAAAGAAGGAAAAAAAGTCTTGTTTAGCTGGAAGTCTCTTTCCCTTAACCTCTCCCAGAACCCTATCATTCTTTACGTTGTCTTTTTCTTGCTTTATACTTGCAAGTATCTCATCAAAAGAAATTATTAGCAAAATTATTCTGGTGCTTGTCTCTTCCTATTTCATCACCAACACACAACATATACCTTTTATAATAACAACTCCTATCGCTTTTGTGATGGCAGTGCTACACATTCAGTGTGACATATGCAAAGGAAGAGCAGTGGAAGAGGCAAGCAGCTCCTGTTCTAACAGATAACCAAAGTATGAGCATGCATCCTTCTTGGCAGTGGTCTCCAAAATTGTGATCTGTTGAGATTTTAATTTTGAGGGCTATCCAGATCATGTCACTTACACCCACCTTTTTTTTCTTGCAGCTGATGTTCTTTTTTCAGTATCTTCACTCTGACCACATTAAAATAAAACAGAGAGCCTTCCTTGGAGAAATACTTTAATACAGTTTTATTATCCTTTCTTTCTCTGTGTGTTACTATGCAAATTGTTATATTTTATATAACAGGGTGGGTTGTATATGCTTGCTAGATCACCTACAGAAAATGTATCTTATTCACAACTTAAGCCTTGCTCTGGAAGAGATTAGACTGTCAATTGGATCAAAGTTACTTTAAAATGGATTATAATTCCTTGGGTAGATTTCCAATGCAAAGAAGAAGCACACAAGAAGCAGTGAAGAAGGTTCTCCTAATAAGAAATGTTTCGTCTGACCAGCTCTCCGGAGAAGTTTTACTGCTCTCTGCAGAGTAATAATGTTCGTTTCGTATCCCTAAACAGGCTGAAAAAAAGGTATCAATGTTACTTAGCTGCAATGCGAATAAATATTCATAACAATGGCACATGCATAGCTAATTGAACAGTTTTTGTTAATATTATACTAGATATTCATGGACATGTGCCTTTTCTATAATGAAAATACTGCCTAAGGCTGGCTTTGTTTTTCTTGTCAGGAACAATTTATGTGCTTTCATTTAAATGAATATAAACTTCTATTCTCATGACAAAATAATTCACCATTAATTTGGGTAAAGAATTTCTTTATTCCCTTTGTGGTGCAATTTGTTGAAAAATAAAAGCCTTAACATATCTCAGACATTTTTTTCTATGTATTCTGTCTAATTTCTGTAATAACTGGCATGAATATGTAGGGATTTCAGTGATTACTTGTTAAGTAAATATGGGATATGGCCATATGAGGTATTTTATTTAAAATTAATCTAAATGAATTTTTGTGAAATAAATTATTCCTTCACAGATATTTTAAGTCATTGTTTCACACACACGCAGTTTAGGAACATATACATTTAAACCACTGCCCTTTCCTTTATTTCCTTTTTTAAATTTTTTTAATTCTTGCTCTGTTATTTGTAGCCAAGATTCTGATCTTCAAGAATATTTTGAAAGGTGAAGAGAGCTAGAAAAAGGTAAAGGCAGATCTCACAAATATGGCTGAAAAAACCTTACATGCAAGGAGATATTGGGGCTGAGGGGTTTTTCCTCCTCTTTATCAGGTAGCAAAGTATACATCCCTTCTTTCATGGGACTCATTTTTTCACTGTTTACACATTCTTCTCATTTAAATTTCAGTGATGTTACTTAAAGGTAACAAATGGTGCCAAGTGCTGATTTAACTAATGAATTAATTTCATTCAGATGGCAAATTAAGGTTGTCTAGTAAATAGAGTATAACTCTTTCTATTAGAAGAGTGAACCTCGGGCTACTCTGCTGCCTGTAACACCTAAGTTATTGGCTATATTATGATTATGATTCTTTCACAAAGTGCCTAAATTGCAATTCTTGACAATATTCTTTTAATCAAGTGCTGATACCCACCACACAGTTCAAGTACCTAAAGGCGGGGGGGGGGGGGCGGGCGGGGGCGGTGAAGTGAGTGAAGACAAATGTAGAAAAAGCAGGTAAACATTAACTATTGCTGGAGATGACGGATCCAAGGCTATACAGTAAGGAAGCTCTTAACTTACTTTAAAATTACTTTTCAGTGCTATAAATTAGTACTTATAAAAATATCACATATTTGGCTTTTGGGAGCAATAAGCTCCATATACTGTTTTTTCAGGTAATAATAATGGAAGAACTTATACATATTCTCATAATGCAGAGCTACTGTGGCTCCTTGGTAAGTTTTCATTTGGATTTGTGAGGCTTTATCTAGCCATGAGAAATCAGTTAATTGTGAAACCTGTTCAGTCACAGCTACCTCTTCTGAGATGCAATGCGTAGCCTTACCTCAGACTGGATTTGAGATGGTGTCACAGAGTAAACAAGCTATCTTTGTTCTTCTGTTACATCATTTAGACCATTCAGACATTAATTAATTTAGAAAGCTAGAGAGGGAGAGGCTTTCCCATTACAAAGAGGCAATCTAATGTGATTGGCTTGTGTCACCTTTAAGTTCAGAGAAGCTATTTTCTGTTAAACATATGCTACATCCTGACAACCTGCGCAGTCCACAGACATCTGAGTATACAGAATATGATATGTGTTTAAGAGAAAGAAAAGGATGAGACCAAATGAGGCATGTTCTGGGGTGCCATATCTCTAGAAAATCTCTCTGACCTCTAGACAAAAAGGACTGGCTTGCAGCCTGCTATTTCTTTTACAAAGCAACCTGGATGGAAGGTGGCACAAAAACTGTCTCTGAATAGCACAGTAAAAAAATCAGATTAGTGTCACCTTCATATAAGAAAAAGACACTTCATTAATGTACTTGGCATTTGCCTCTATTAACTAGTTTTCTAACCATATGAACCTGACTAACTGGGATTTTTTTTCTGTATAAGAATTACTGTAGATTGAAAGAGTGGAATTTTTAAAAAAATTTAAAGACCATTATTCAACTACACAGAAGTAATGCAGCTTGGAAAAAAACAAAATGACTTGAAACATTACAACCTTTAAGGGGGAGGGGTTCTCCTTTTTTTTTTCCTTCTTTCTGTTTTTGTAAGTGAACTAGTGCAGCAGAACTTCTGATGTAGCTTCGAAAATTAGAAGATTCTCTGAATGTTGCTAGTTTGCAAAGCGAGAGGGGGGGGGAAAGGAATCAGCTGTTATCAGAATTGGCCCATTTTCACATTACTGTTCCTTTTCTACTCCTGTGCTTTGACAGTGTCTCTAGTTCTGAGAATGTCTTCTGGCTTGCTACGTCTCCTGAATGTCATCACATCCCTTCTCCCATGCTTATTTCCCCCCAACATCTCCTGTTGTGTCCAGATTTTCTAATTTCATTTTTCTCACAGAAAGATATATTCCTTTCTGGTTTGTTGGTTCATCCTTTCAGCAAGCCATGATGTGTTTTATGACATAACAGATTTCTGGAAAATGACAGCCTGCATGGGGTGGGTGGATTATGCCATGAGTTGTCCTGGACCAGGAAAGGTGTAGAGCAGCATAGAGTGTTCCCAGCACATCTGGCCAGGAGCAGCTCTGCCATGGGAGCTGGCTCCGGTCTGGGACAACACAGACCAGCAGCAAACAGGACCCTTCTCATGCTTAACCTTTCCTCCCCAAAAATTTCCCCACCCAACAGGAAGAGGTCCAATATGTAACAGTGCCAACTGGTGATTTTTCAGTCACCAATGGGACTTTTAAATTGTTCCTGGACAACTTCATCTCCCTTTGTGTCAACACTAATTTACTTTTTGCAGAGGTTTTTGCAACACTGCAGGATGCTCTTGGAAGTACTGGCTCGTTTGTTTTCCATACACTTGTATAAACATCATCCTTTCTCCTACTCTTTACCCAGTCTTACTTTTTGCATCATTTGGCTTTCAGTCTAGCAAACGGTATGATTGCTAATTATATTTAGATGAGTAGCTATAAAAACAAACAGAAAAAAGGGCTGATTCAGATTCTTTAAGGCCAGATCATGTCTTGAAGGCCTCCAGAGATATGCTTTGCAAACAACACTGGGTAATGACAAGAAGCAATAATACCGTAAAATCCTCAACTGAGTCAGATTTCATGGCATTCCTCTGCTTTATGTTGAGAGGTAACCTCTCAACAACCTGTGTGTATTCCACAAGAATTCCTGCATTTTCAGACTAGTGAAGGGATATTAGCAAAATGCAAATGTGTGCTTCTTCCAAATCAATGGTCATATTTCTTAATTCAAGTTGCTGAAACTGTCCAGACTGTCTAAAGCAATAAAGATTTTTACCATGCATAGTGCATAAAAACATGTTCAGATTCCTTAATGTAAAAAAAGGGGGTTTATCATGAAATCCTTGTAAGATGTTGGCACATCTTATTGCCTGTCCAAACTATTCATGTAAGAGCTGTTTAAATAATGCCTCAGAGAGAAACTATGTGTTTGACAGAGAAGCCTTTTGCCATTAGCAAGCAGAAACGTATTTTTGTATAAAGTATCAGGAAAATATTTTGTGTGCAGCAAATGCAGGGAAGTCTCATATTGTACAGGATAAAATGCTGGATTAATGCACACTGTGGCCTTTGTTAAAAAAATCGTTGCGATCAGTTGCTAACTTTGCATACCATTGAGATCTGAATTTGATTCTTATTGTAGCAACTCTTTATCACAGTTGGGAACATTGGGAAGAAGCAGATCTGAAAATGGATTGTGTTCTTGCATTACATTACACTGGCTGGTGTAAACACATTACATTTGTTGCATGCACTTGTTGGATAGTTCCACACAGTAACAAAAACTGTGCATCTCCTGACATTCCAGTTATTGGACATACTAGATTTGAAGTAGGAATCTTATAAAATTGTATTATTGTTGTGATTAATATTCATAGTTTCACTACCTGGGTTTTTTTTAATTCCTTAAAAGAGAAAGCAATAATGATGAGGACAGAGACCCTGTCTGGAAAGCCATACCTGTTTTCATCTGATGTTGTCTTGATGAGTAGCCTTAGATCACACCTCATCTTTTCATGGATCTGCTTTCCCATCTGATTAATGGGAAAGAGGAGGCCAGCCTCTTTTAGCAATGTTCCCAGAGAGTTGCTGATGGGAATGTTGTATCTTTAATTTAGCAAAGCAAAAATCATTGGACAACAACATGCACAGTTTCCTCAGTTTCACAAGGCTGCCAACAGTCATGGCAAGTGACTCTCCTGTTTCTATGAAACTCCTGACTCACCTACTTGGAGAGAGGTGTTCTACAAAGATTCGTTTGTCTGTGGTCTTCCCAGGACATTAAGAAAAGGAAAGCTTACTTCTTTTTCATCTTAGAGAAAATACTGAAAATTCAGTGTTTTCTCATTTATTGAATCCCACTGCAAACAGATTAACAGCCTAAGTACAATTCATCACCTCAGACTGTGTTAAAAGTGCTATACCATCACACCATTTAATGATGTCTTTTATGGTCACAATAAGATATTTATATTGGGAGACTTAAACTTTCATGTTTCTTAACTAAAGAGATTTTCTAAACTAATTGTAACCTGCATTTGGCCTTATGATGCCTTCCAGAATAACAATGATCTACCAGTTAATATGTAAGGGCTCACAACTGATTGTTGCTCCTCTTCTTTTGCATATTAAGTAGTGTTCTTTAATTAATATTCAGCTTGCTTGCTTCTTGCACACAGGACATCATCTTTGCACTGGGTTCCCAGTAGACAAAAGAATAATTGTAGTTTAAATGAAAAGCTTTAGAGATCCCTTTGAGTGGGGTGTTAAGATTACGAACATGAAAAATAGTTCAGGGGCTAAAGAAATTTAAAATTTTTTATTGCAAAAAAAATTGTGGCTCTAACTGGTTTCATTTGGAAAGTCAAGCTACCTATTATCTATATGAATGCCTTAAATGTATTCTCTTGGGGCTTATCTGTATAGAAATTGGACTAAAATAACTAAACCAGTTGAAATTTACACTTTTAAGCATCACACTACATCTATATTGCCATTATTTTTTTCCAGATCAACACCAAGTTTTTTAGGACAAATTTTGAAACAGCTCATTTTATTATGTCACTTGGTATATTTGCACTTACATATAAGATCTGATTTATTTGGTTTTCAGTTTGCACAGATGAGATCAAAATTTTCAATTCAAATCTATTTCTTGATGATCTGAAGAATAAAACTCTGTACATGGTCACTTTTGTGGTTTTTGACTAACTGCTTTGCCAAGACAAACTGTGTTATGGCAAAAGCGGTTTAGCTTGGTAACTGCAGAATTTCTGAAAAAAAGAAAAAAAGCATGGCAAATCTTCCCAGCACTGGCCCTTCCAACAGTTAGTATTGAGTGCAAGTGTGTCTCATTTTGTAAATATTGATTCTCTGGTCAATTTTCTTTATTTCATTAATGTGATTAATTTTTACAGAAATGACATTAGCATGCTCCAATACTGAAAACAAAAGTTTATTTATAGATGTGATTTTGTGTGTGTGAAAAACTAACCCACAAATACATATACACATTCATCCTGCATTCAAAGATCCTCAAACTACTTGAGAATTTGCAACCACATCCCTACACTGTAGTCTGAGCCTATTTGCAATCTCTTATAAAAGCAAATGAAAACACACACAATAAAAAAAATACCTTACCAATAACTTAAAGTTTAAGTCTGTGCAGTCAAAGCATATCCTACAAAGCATATCTGGTTTACAGTTGCATCTTACTTCTCTTATTTTTAAGGTAGCTCCATGTCATGGGGCCAAGATTTTGTTGATGTTGTGCTTTTTTATTCGCTTGCCTTTTTTTGGCCTTTTTTTTAAACAATGTCTCCCTTTGGGACATGTCACTTGAAGCTTGTGTTTGTCATGCTCCCGGTGCAGGGAAAAAACACACACTAAATTCAATCTTTAAATTAAGCTGTAACCAAGCTTGTATATTCATTAGAGGAGAAAAATTCTCTTCTGAGAAGTTCAAATTGTTTATTGATTTTCATTTCTATGTTCAAGTGAAGCTTGAGTAAGTCTGTCTCACTGCAGTCCCTCTGGGGCAACGCTGCTAACAAGTGCATCACATTTCAACTCAAGTGAGCAGTTAGAAAAAAAATCTGAGAATTCCTTTAAAACTATATTAATAAATAGTTTGAGGGTGATATTTCCAGTTCAATATAGCTGCAAAGGGAATAACAGGCTTGAATTGCAGACTATAAATGACAATCCTTTCAAAAAGCTTTAAAGTAAAATCAGGCGAGTGGGAAGTGCAATTAGTGGTGTGCTATTTGGGGAGTGGGAGGAGAGGGGAATACAGAGAGGAAGAGGATCTGCTACATTTTTCTTAATTTTGTAACGTCACAAAGTCCCAATGTAATCATCTTGTGAGTCTCCGACCAAGGAGAAAAATACAGACAAGAGTAGTTGCTGACACTTAATATCTCTTTTTAGTCTCTTCCTAAGCAAATGTTTGAACAACCAAAAACTTAAAAAACTACAACAGGTACTGCTGAGAAAAATCTAGTGCCTGTCTTGGAGGTGGACTGAGTCTGTTTTCATGGTAGTGGTGTCTCTTGCAAACCATTTAAATACCACACTACCCAGTAAAAAGTATGCTGAGCAATTTTCCTTCAATTTCTCAAGGTTAATATCAATTAACAAATGCATTTAAGTTAAATGCATTTAAACTTATTAAACACTTTATCAGCTTTTCACTAGGGTGGAATATTTTACCCCTTTCATTTCCAAGTTCCTTTGTAGGTAGGTAGAGTTTTTTAAAAAATAAAACATGATTGTATGCCCTGCTCTTTTCACTGGTTAGTAAAAATTTATCTCAGTAATATGTGATAAGATTATGAAAGACAATTCCAGCTTCTCTTCGTAAAGATAAGCACACAAGCAGCATTTCATGCTGAACAGAGAAACATATTAATTCAAATACATAAATGATCCTCCTACTTTCTTTGACTAGTCAAATGCAAAAACTGAGAATAAAATATTTGAAAACATTCCTGGGAGAAACTATCAACCAATGTTCTTCAATAATTCAGCAATTAATAGAGGATGTAAAAAATAAGATAAAATGTAGGGGAAATAAGCATCATCTGGTTATCTATTACAGTGCCTTCTATTTTGTGCAGGAGCGAAGGGCAATGAGGACTAAAGTTTCTTTTTGAGCAAGGTTCATAGGTATCAGTGAGTATCTATTCTATCAGTCCTGCAGACAGATGTTTCATGAACCAGTGGGAAAAAAATCCAGCTTTATCCTACAGTTCACAGTAACCTAAACTTTTTATAAAATTCTTCTCTGACACTTTTGCATCTGATTCTAATGCCTCTGCTATGATGGGTTATCTCTATCTTTGCTTTGGATAGATAAGCTCCAACTAGAGCTGATATTCCTGGGGTTACACGCTGCTTTTCTTCTTTCTCCCATCTCCTGTCACAGGCTGTGTGTATAAGTGGAGCCTGTGAACAAGTTCCTGACCAATAGTACTGTAACAAATAGGCTGGCACAGAGGAAATTATGAGATGGCATTTTAAAATATGGACTGTGTTCAAACTTTCCTAATTTCAAAGCATTTTGTGCCTTTTTCCCTCCTGAGAAATTCGCGTTGCATGTAGAATGTGAAGGTTTGAAATATTCATTTAAAATGGCTGTTGATTGAATCCTAATGATTAAATCATCTATTTCTGAAAGTGCTACTTCATACAAGATTTATTCAAGAAAAATTAAAATAAGATTCTAAAACTTGCTCTGAAGATTGATTTTTTTTTTCTTAAGAAAGGAACTTTGAAAAGGGCTGAGTGATGACTTTTAATTACTGAATGAATTTAAATGCCCAGTGATGGCTTTTAATTCCATTTAATTTTTTTCAGCCAAACTATTTAGGCACTTTTCAAAACCCTCAGCTCCCCATTCTTAATGTATGGACCAGAAGAAAAAGCAGTTGGGTTATTAATGCTGACAAACTGCTAAACATCCCACTCTGATGGAGACAGAGGCTCAGTTTCCAAATTGAAGGAAATTGCCTCCTTATCGCAGTCCCCTTTATCCCATCAGATAGACTTTGGCTGCCCATTGGTTTTAGGTTCTATCTAGCTCCAACAGGCTTGCTTCTTCATCTGACATCTTTGTTTCTTACTGACCTTGTGCTTCATCATTGCACATTCTTGTATTGCTCTTTGCATGGATTAAGATGAGAAAAAAGCATGTGGAGGTCCCTGCTCTTTTCTCTGGTGGTGCTACAGCTACTGCTGGCTGTGCTGGAGTGTCTCTCCATTCAATCTTTGTAGCTGTTCTATTACATGAATACATACATATAGGTGTGTGTATAAATGTCTCTTGGAACATATTGTTGAAAATGTGTCTCCTACATTTTAATTTTTTTTTCCTGTGGGAATATTTGTTATAATGGAGAGTTGTGTATACGCAAGAGATTAGCTGGGCTAATAGTTTGATGGTTACGGCTTTCAATCAGCTTCGGAAAGGGACCTCAGCTGAATTTTGTGCATTCCAGAGAAAACTCCATATGTAAACTGTGGGTGGTTCTAAAATAGCAAAGCTACAGCCAAAGGAGCTGAAGGACAAAAGGGGATGTTCAACCCGTCATCAGCCATTTGGGAATCTTAAAATTTTTCCAGGTAAAATCTTAGCCTTTTCTGATAGTAGTAGCATCTTGCTTCACAATTCCAAACAAACAGAATTTTGCTGGAAAATTTCCGTAACAGTGTTACTTAGCATCACAATGACAGACTGGCCAAATGAACCCGCAAATGTAAAAGAGAAGGAAAGATAGAACTGAAATGAAACTTTGTGCATGTGCTCTATCTAGCAGTCAAAACAGAAAGTCACTGAGAGACTGATCTCTAAAATTCATTGGTTTAACTTTTTTAGCTATAATTTACTGGGCTTTGTAGTTCTCCACTCCTTTATATCAATTGTTTGTCCCTTGATGTTTTCACACTTATTCTGGATCATTCAGGTCTATTGTTGGATCTCTTTGTTGCTCTCCTGTAAATGTTAAAATCTAAATTTTTAAGAATGTTACATGAACACAGACTTCAATAACTACTGTGTGTATTCAGCTTTCATACGGACTTTGAAAGTCCATGCACAGTCATGCAGTATTAGAAAGTAAGAGTTCACTAAACCTAAGATCTTCTAAAGACACAGAATTTACCAAAGGTGTTAAAAGAGCTACAAGCCAGAAAGAATGATCAAAATTGTAATCTCTGCCTCCCCTGCCTCCATCTTCCTTAATTTTTCTTACAGAACACAATGTTAAACGGCATTTGAACCCTCTTGGTTTGCCACCTACCAGAATTAGTCCACCAAACCAGCATAAGCTTAAGGAAAATCTAGAATTTCTTGAAATAGCAGGGTGATTTGAATGGTGGATGGCCTGTTTAAAGGAGCTAATGTAGGAGGCAGTATACCCATCCACTTCTTGGAGGGATTGATTCAGCCACATTAGGTGCATGTGTGGAGAGTGACAAATTGCTTTTCATCACATAAATGAAAATATTTAGAGAAGAAGTTCCTTCTTTCTTTCCAGAGGAAAAAGTGCTATTTCAGTCCTCTTTGAACAATGTCATAGGTCTCACTACCACATCACACTCTGAGGTGGAGCCTGCTTAAAGCATTGCCTTTTCACAGGTCTCTATCTCCCGTTCTTCCACTAAAAGCCATTTGCTGCTATTAACTTGACACTTCTAAACAGCCCCAAAATCCTACAGCATCTGGTCCGTGAGCCAGATGCCATAACTGCTAATTTGTGCCGGAAAGAGCCCCAAATCCAATTATTGCTGCTTAAAGACAGGGTTGGGTTTTTTTTTCCCTCCTCCAGTCCTGTTCATTTCTTACGGTATGCATTTTGGCCGCATAAGACTAAAGAGTTCTGAGTGACCTACATGTGCAAAACACATAAGGCTCCATCCCACAGCACTTTATTGCATATTTTCAGTCAACTGGACTAATGACCAATACATAGGACATACGAGTTTTTCTGTTGAATTGTTTGTTAAAGATTTCTGTTGTTCCATTTTATTATGGTTTTAGATGAGTAATGGATGCATTTTTTTTATTTAGTGTAACTTAAAGTTTGCATTTTCACGTTGAATGGAAACATTTGTGCGACTGTGTCTTCTCCAGCAAAATGATCTTTCAAAAGACCTTATTGAAAGGAAGAGGGCAAAAGGAGGAAGGAGAAGGATTCTGCTAAAATGCCTTCTCTGTGTTTCAGTAAGTGCTTTCCGAATCCTCTGTATCAAGGAACATGAGCTGACTTCTCTGCTTTATCAGCTATGACTCCTTTTTCAGTCCTTTCATGTACATTCATTGTTTTGGGTGGAAATAATTTTATTCTCACAGAATATTTAATTTCTTTTTGAAAACTTCTGTTCCTTTCAACATATTTTCAACTGTCTTAGGAAATTCTTTTTCTTATCTTTGCTGATCCTCCTCATCAGCTTTGGATGTGTACATGATGGTGACGCTATCAAAGCATAACTTTCATTTGGTGCAAAGAACTACGTGATTCCCCACCCACTGTTTAGTGTGTGAGGACCTACTTGTCAATAAAAAGAAATCAGTTTTCATAAGGGTCTGCCAGCCAAAAATTAATTCCATCACACAGTGAAAGCTATTGGGCCTAATACTTGTTGATTTCCATGAAGGCTCCGTTATTTACACTGAAAGGTGAGAGGAATCAGAAAGACAGCGTGTAATGTCTTTAATATTAGGGAAGATACCAGGGATCTAGCTCCATCAGTCCAAAATCTGCAAGGCAACTGTCTCAGAGAAACTTAAGAAAAAAACATTGTTTCTTGGAATCAAAGCCACCTTAGATTAGATTAAACAGGCAAGTATGTAGCATTTAAGTTTCTGTTTCACAAAGAAGCTTGTTTAGTTGCTTAGTACCAAAGGCTTCTAATTACTGAAAAAAATAATTTTTTCACTCCTTCAATCAGTTCCTATATTACTTCTTTTTTTAGCACAAATATCTGCCATGTGTTTTTACAGTGAGTATGTTACTCTGAACACTGACCTTCACAGTGTTGTCACTGGCTATGCTCAAAGCTGACTTTGTGGGAAGCGTTTTCAGCAGTGGTGTCAAAGACCTTCAATAATTAAAGTTACTATCACATATGTACATTTTTTCTTTTCTTGTAATAAAAGAAGTCTCCTCTAGAGCAAACAAAGAGAGAAAAAATTAATTGATCTGACATTTGAGCTGAGAAGACACATTTCAAGGAATACCATTTAAAGGAAAAGGAAGTTTGGAGTCTTAAGTAATTAAAATGAGAATTTGGCCAAGCAAATGAAAGCATTTTCTTTCAATATATTACTTCGCATAAACTTGCAAAGTCTTTCCATGTGTCTTCTATTGCTGGACCTTCTTTCTGAACTTCAGAAAAACAGCAGGATTAAGCTCAGAATGCCTTTTCCTATGAGAGAGGCAATAAAAATACACCTAAAAGTATGCAATTTTATTTAAGATGTGTGTGGCATAAGAATTTTATTTCCAATTCATGCTTGTTCTGTTTTCTGTAAATCTTTGGTAGACTTGGATGTTATACAGGAACCTTCTCATTTATATCTTCAAAGTGAGATTGCCATTTACCAATACCTAAAATTATTAATACAGCTCTTCTATAAAAGCAACCACTACTTTGCCTAAGGAAATTACATGAATGTGAAAGAATATATTCTAATAAACTAATTTTAGGAAGTCCAGGTTAAGGGAGGGGAGAAGTGGGGAGGGAAGGGAGGAAGTTGAAGGGAACAGAAACAAAAGCACCCTCTGCTTTTGCAATGGATTGATAATTAATGAAAAGATGAAACCCTTCTTAATAAAGCTTTTGAATAGTCTTTTTTATCCCTAAATGGCAGCAATTCTCTTTCTGAAAATCAAGGCCCTAAGATACAGAGCTTGAGATAATATCTGTTATCTGTGTACCAGTCATGTTGATCTATCAATCATTCTTATGTAGAAGATACTTATATTCTTATTTCATCAATTCAAAGTCCTTCATGTCCATGTCAGCAGAGGTTATTTCAAGGCCCCCAAAACTTTTTATAAAGGCAGAATAAGTCAACAATATTTTACTACTTTTTTATTTTTAGCTAAGCTCGCAATTTTTTGAGTACTGTAAACTCCCTTTAAACAAACAAGAGTACTTGTCAAGAAGAAACTACATGATAAAGCCTTTAACAGAGTATCTGACATAGCCTGTCTTTACTTTTTGTTAACAACTTCATTTGCAAGCAATGAAGAAGCCATAGAAATATGCTCTAACAATAGTGAATGCTGATTTTGATTATATAAATAAATAAAACACGACAGGCGTATGAAACAAGATCAATCCATCAGTTTGTGGTGTTCCTATAAAAGTGGAGAAGACAAACATCTATAGGAAGGGAAGATTCCCCCTGTTGTAATGGCCACAATAAATATGTGTGGTGGAAAACACAAATGTGAGGAGAAGACATGACCACCTAATGTTGAAGAAAAGCCTGTTCATGCTTAATATATTGGAGAAATTGTTCAAGAGATGCTCATCCATGTTAAAAAATATTATCCCTGTAATCCTGCCAAGGACAGTGAGGCCTATTGTAAGTTGACTGAATAAGTACTGGTCATTCAAGTTAAAGTGTCATGGAATCAGCTGTAATTTATACACCCAATTTTTCTAACACATCCAAACCTTTTTTTTAACAAACAGGCCAGATTCTTGGACAACATAAATTGGTACAGCTAATTGAAGCCAATTGCACCATTCCAGATTTTCTGGACTGTGTCTGCCATGCACCACTATAGCTATTTGCACAAGTTTTTCACTTTTAATTTTGCCTGAGATCTTGTGTGTTTCTATCTGCCAATTTAACTATCATGACAGAAATTTGTTTATTTTTTAATAAGGCTGGATTTAAAACATGCTAATCTAAACTTGTATGAAAAGCTGAAATGCCTAAGAGGGTCACCAAGGGCAGGATAGAGTCCTTAGTCCGTGCAGGATATGTCATGATTAGACAAGCTTCATGCCTATCATTATAAGGAATTGCGTTGTGGGTCAGGATGCAACTCAAACAGGAGACAGACCATATGGATGTGAACCTAGTGATCTAAAAATAAACCTTTTTTAAAAAAAGAAAGTGCAAATAGACCTTATTGCAAAGAAAATCTCATGCCAGCTTGCAAGTTTATAGGGTTCAGAAAAAAAGAGGAGACATAAAAAAATGTTGGGTTGCAGGGGAGGAAGAAGGGAGATTTTGACTGAAAAGGCATCAAGCCAAGAGCCAGCATATCAGGTCAATATCAGTACATTCATAAGAGTTGTGCAGGAAGGCTGAGCCCAGTAACGATGGGTCTCAGCTGTAAAACCTGCCTGTCTAGGACTGTGGGGGCAGGCTGTCTCTGACCACCTGATCTTATTTAGTCCTGGTCCTGAAAGCCATTAGATTAAGACAGTAGCACCAGAGTCTTTCTGCTACTTGCCTTTGCACTCTGAATACCAGCACCTACCTAATTGTCTATTACGAATTATCTGCATTACATCTGCAATGGCAGTTTAGATGACCCCTGCTCCCAACTGCTTTCCCCCTTGCCAAAAAGTCCTTCTGCTTCATCTAAGCCTATCCAACTGTTTTTTTGCCGTTGCACCATAAACCAGCTCAAGAAAAAGATATACTTTTAAAACAAAACCTTTTAACTTAATTTTTCATCATTTCCACAAAACAGAGGGTTGAATCTGTTCAGATAAGAAGGCAGTAATGCATATGCGGAAGGAATAAATGATTGAAGAATGAAAGATCTCTTTATCTCCAATGAAAGTATAACCTGGATCCAGAATTAAGATTTCATGGCCTGGATTTGTTTGCTGAGGCTTGTGTATGTCTCAGTGTCTGCAGTCAAGCAGATGTAGAACACAGTATGGAAACTCACAGAAAGGGCTGAGTTAAGGCACGTTCAACAACTAGAGTGGAATTGGAATGGAGGGAAAAAAATCAATTTAGCGATAATTTCCCAGTAAAAAGCACTTTATTCAGTTTTTACTCATTCATCTTTTAGACAAAGTTCTATACAGTAAGTCATGGGACTTGCATGGAAACTATTAATAATCTCCTACCTGGCACCCCAGCTAACAGAGTAAAGGTGAGTACCAGCCTTTCCTTCTGTGACTGAGCCAGAACCTAACAAATACTTGCCACCTGCAGCTATCCTAGTCCAGGGAAAGTCAGGGGTAAGCCTGCCACAGATGTGAGAGAGATGCAAGGAGCTCATAAAATCAAGAGCAGTTATTTATTTCTCCTTCAGTTTCTGAAGGTTAGAGGTGGAAAAGTTCATGACTTCGCCTTGTGCCCTTTCATTGCCCCCTCTCTCAACTTGTTTAGGTCCCCTTCCTTTTCTTTAAGACCCATCTCCATCTTTTTGACTTCATCAAAAAGAAAGGGGAGTTTCTGCCTTCACAAACACTGATTCCTTTTCTGTAATAGAAAATTTTGTGTTAATACATAAAAGATCAATTCCATATAGAAACTGGGGAGACACAGTTTACTCCCCATAGTTTTCCAATCAAATAAATGTGAGTGCATCCACTTATCTAGTCTGCCAAACACGGAAAGTTTCCAGAACCTATATAACTGTTAGTAACGACAAAAAGGTTTCACATTATCTACCTCATCCACATTTCCTCAGAGATCAATATAGCTGAGTACATCTTCTGCATACCTCCATAAGGAGACAAATACAAAACTTAGTTGCATCAAATGTGTTTAGAAACCATATTTTAAATGGAAAAGAAGGGTAAAAAATCAAAAGAATATCAATACAATGTTAGAATTACATTATTCGAAACAAGGATGAATGAGATAGTACAAAGTCAAAAGGATTTACTCAGCAACTTTCAAGAGGTGATAAATGATCTTTGTTAAAACATGGTCGGCACAATGCATTTCACTAACATGTAAAGTGTTTCAATTCGGTAATTTGAAAATGTCACAACGCTGAAATTTCTCAAATAGCTTTGCAGTGAGGGGAGGGAATATTAACACTTCATACTAGATTTACTTTGCTAACTTCAGGCAAATCCTAGCCACTTGAAGAGCCATAGTTATTTGGCAGACTTGGGCTTTCAGTGGTTTGCAGTAAAGCACAGTAGGATTTCTGACAATATCCTGCAATGTGGTTTAGTGGAAGTTCAGGACTGGAACTTCTGCAACCTCTGTTTAAAAGCTTTTTGACCTTGGGCAAGATACTTTGTGGGGGAGGGACAGACTTCAAAACTCTGAATAGATTTGGAGTCCCCAGGTGCAATTCACCTCCCTGGAAATATATTCCATGTTTCCTGGGTCTCAGTTCTAAGCCCTACATGGGTTCTAGTCTATCCCTACCATACAAGGCTACTATCAGCTAGTTAATAATACATGATATTTACTGTAATAGCACTACAGATATTGGGTTTTGTTTCTGTACAGACACGTATTTTCAGACCTATGAAATGGTATCAGTTTCTCTCTTTTCCTGTTCCATATTTAATACACTTCTTGGGCCTGTGTTCATTGACTGCTTTCAAGGCTGTGATAACAGCCTTGATTTGCATTACCAAGCATCTTTGTAATCTTGCTGTGCTCGGCCCCTACTGGAGAATTTAAAAGGTGTGATACACAAGAAGCACCTCCAGCTAACTCCTGTCTTTATAAACTAGGTTAATCTACTGCATCCTCCATCACACACAGATCAATTCTGTTTCAGCTAAGCAGAGAGTTTACTATATACTAAAGAATCTAGGTCAGCAAAAAAGTCTGGCCACAGAGGCACAAAAACTATACCATGGCATGTGTCTTGTTGTCCTCACGAGGGAGCATGTAAAGTCAAGCCATCAAAAAAAACCCCTTGCTCATTCTTCACAGTTTATTAAAATACTATGAACATTTCAAAAGAACTAGCACTATTCTATGCAAAGTAAGCAACTAACCTCCACAACCATCACTTTTCTGTAGAAGTCCTGGCCAGCTTACGTTTGTCTGAGAGAGGTCATTCTGATATTAGTGCTCAAGTTAGCAATTTCGTGACCCTAGGACCTCTATGACCAAGAACAAATCTAAACCTGGCGTAACACTCAAGTTGATCTGCAGGATCATCCTCTGTATTCTCCAGGCTACAGACAAGCCTTCATAATTTCTTCATGTGTTAGTTTTATTCAGGGACTGAGGTAAGAACTTGTGATTCCCGTTTTGAAGTGAAATTGTGGAAATAGGTGTTGAAATGTACCCTATGTTTCGATTAGAAACAGCACTTTTTAACTTAAAGCTCCAGAGTTACTAAGGTCATGAGCTCACCTTGTCTACTCTGGCTGTTGCACATCCATTCCTCCAAAGTCACAAGTACCTTTGCATGTAAGGAAGAGTAGTGAGAACTTTAACTGCGCCCTTTTTTTGTCCAGTGTAAGAAGCAGGCCACCAGGAACATATTGTTCTTCTACTGGATCAGAGATGAGATTAAAGGGTTACAAGGTCAAATGGGCAATACAAACAACTGGGTGGCAACACTCATGACACCTGCTACAAAAAATCTTAATGTATTGTGAACCAACCCTACTCTGTACTCCAATCTTGCTGTCCATGCTCTCCACTGTGGTGACGATGGCAGCATCCAATAACTGAAAAAGCAGAAGGCCCCGAGTGGATGCTGCTTCAGGTTCACAGTATCATAAGGACCTCTGAGATCATCAAGTTCCTCCTCCATTGGGTAATATTTCTCTCTAAGCAACAAGCTGAGCTGCTGTACATGTGGACTGAATTAGTGTCTTTTGAAAAAAAAAAAAAGTAGATGAAAAATGCATTACAGTGGGATAAAAAGACTTGGTAATTTATCAGGTAGAGGAGAAGGAAACAGTGCCCAAAATATTATCATGAGCTGCAGGCTCCACCACTAGGTGAACTGGTCTGTATTCATGCCTCTGGGAAAGAGCAGATCACTTGGGAAACAGTGATTAATAAAGGAAATTATTTTTAAGACAAAATATCCTAAAATCCACCTTAAACTATTGTACTGCAGTCCTTAGTGCTATTGTGAAATTATGCTATTGTGAAATTTTTCTGTTGGTCTCATAAGAGGCTTACACTGTATCACGCATCGCTAAAAGAGTCTTGAGCTACAATAATTCCTTTCTTAAGAACCTCCCAAACAAGTCTAAGCTATGTTCTAATGAGAGAAACCCTTCAGGCATTAATTATCATTTTAAGTAAGCAATAAGATCAGGAACCATCCCTTAAAGCCATCTTCTAACCAATGTGTTTGCTGCAGTTGGGGATTTCTTGTTATTCTATATTTTCTTTATGTATAGACAGTAAATTGTAAATAATGGCATTCAATATTAGTAAAAAAAAGTTACACAAAATTGAAATAGTAAAATAACTTAAGCCTTCAACCATCAAATCTCTACAGCCTGAAGACATCCCTCTCTTCCTGACCAATCCACACAAAGCACACATGGAGTCTGTTCTAGTTAAATGGTCATCTGTCTGGTTTCCTGGAAAGGGAGTGAAGATAGATACCTTCTCAATAGAGCACCAAAAGTATGCAGCTGTAGGCTCTCAAAATGTTTCATTTAAACTTCATTGATATGACAAATTCACATTAGGGCAAAAGGCTTGGAGTTTCTCCATGGTGCTTGAGGGAAAGTTCATGAGCTCCAGGCCATCAACTGCCCTCCCCTCTCTGTTTGTGATATGTAAACGGAAAGGAAATCATAGTAGGTTTGTTTCATATCTTGAACTTGTAACTACCAAAGTTAGGCATAAAATGAAAGTGGGAGTGCTTTATAGCCTCTGAAATAAATAGAATACTTGAAATAACAGGTGCAGGAATATGGATCTTTCAGAATGCAATGTGTCATTCTTCAAGCTACAATTATATTTATGGGTGAACTGCAGTTTATGATAATGGAGTGATGAGTTAGAAGAGCAGAACATTGTCCATTTAACAGAACAAAATAACTTTTCAGTGATACTGCCTTTGCCTTCTTATCATGCTATGAAAATAACCGATAACATTATTTTTATATATCAAAGTAAATTAATGGGCTTTTAAATATATTTAATAAAAAAAAAAAAGCAGATTTAATTCCTATATTTTAGGAAGTGATTTTCAGTAAAGCTGAAATGAGGCTTTTTGACCCCTTTCTGTCCCCCTCTGTGTTTTGTTTTGTTTTTTGTAGGTTAAATGTGTTTTACTTCAGGGATAATCCCAGTCTGGTCTGTAAACAATGGAGCAGAAACTGACTCCTTATCTTATTTGTATAACATCGAGCACTACTCTAATAAAAGCATTTAGTAATGGTAGCATACATTCTTGGGAACACTCATGCAGTACAGGACTTTTCAATAAAGAGCAAAATATCAAATGTGAAACTTTTTAATCAACTTTGACTCATCAAAGCAAAACCCCTTAATGAAAAGAGAAAATTGATTACATTTTCATTTACAGAATGTTTTAAATGTTTTAGAACTGAGAGCTGTAGCTTTTCATTTCACAATGTGCGAATTCATAGTTAGAAAGGACTGAAAAAGAAAGAAATAGTTTTAAAATAATTTAAAATTACCCACATGAAACTGTATCACTTGACCAACATTTTTGGAGGTATCGGGGGTTCTCAGTTCAAGAATCACTATTTTAACTTTTTTTCTCATGGGTCCGAAGGGAGATAATGCTAAAAATTTCATAATAAATAGAAAAAAAAAAGATTTCTTCCTAAGCTGCATAGATTCAGCATGAAGAACTGTACCAAAAACGAAGTCTCACTTGAAGTAAGCATACAATGTATCGATTTTTTAGGAAGAAATCTTTTGATTCTTTTCTTTCTTTCAGGGAAATGCATTGTTAAGCTTAGTTAAAAGACAGAGAGGCAAACGAAGTCCTGGGTTGTCTTTAATGCAGCTTTCTGAAGATGGCTTTATAAAACCAGAAAGCCATTTTAAAGTGATATGCAAGAAGGGTATATATGTCTGCAGAGAAACCTTCGTTTGGGTTATTTGGATTTTTTTCTTTTCCCCTGGAAGCAGCTAGTCAAAACTGTCTGTATGCAACAGAAAGATAAAAATTTCAATTAGGTTGAGTGCTGTCATAAGCAGACTACATGAGAAGGCTTGAGATAATATGCATTACATATTGATGTCTATCAGCCCTGAGAACACAGCCATGTTTTATTCCATGCCCCTTTTGTAGGTTTGGCAGCAGTGGCACCCAATAAAGGCCTAATCATATTAATTTATGCCCCTATCAATTATGCATTCAGATTCTTCCGATAGCTTGTCAGTTTTTATTCACTATTTTCTGAAAAAATATGCCTATTACAGTTACTGAGCAAATAGGAGGACTGTCAGAAACAGAGATTTAAAGAATATTACTTAAAAGGGGTGGGTTTCTTTAATTTATAAATCTTGTATTATATGTCATGCATTTGTTAGTTTTAAAAGAGGTGACAGTGCAGGGACGGATGTCACATTAAGGACTTCCTGAAGACAAGGGGAAAAGTCTCCTTAAGAAAGCTCTGATATATTCAACTTTTTTTTAAAAGTAAAGTGTTCTGTGGTGTGTAGATGTAGCAAAAATGCATCAGCTTTGTTAATTTAATAAGAATTTGGTTCTGCATCTCTCAAAAGATACGCATCAATGAAGAACTTAAAATTAAGAAACAAGTATTTTCAGCTTTTAAACTGAATTCTGTTATGGGAAACAATTTTATAGCCAGCAATGTGTGAGTGCCTCAAACCATGTTCTAGATTCAGTGCCCATCCTTCAGGTTATCAGAAGTGATAAATAAGACAGATAAATATATGTAGAGCGTGAAATACACAAATTGCCCCATTTGGTAACCAGTATCAAGAAGCTGTAAAGTAGTCTGTGCTAGCAACTTACAAATTATCTTGATGTCTCTGTGGGGTAGGAGACAAGCCTATGCTATATTATTCACATGTGCTGTACCATTCGAATGTGCCTGTGAGAGTGGTTTCTTTAGGAGTAGAAGTGCTCTTTAGAGGCAAGTCTCCCAGGTTTCCCCATCTACCACTCTTCAGTTCACATTGCTGGGCAGTCTCAGAGATGACAGTCAGGACCTCTTTCTGTGGGACTCACATGGGCGATAACAAGCTGCAGCACAGGGCAACATTCTCCAACCAGGAAGGAGCATTCAGAATAGGACAAAAGTAGAGCTGGTCTGGAGATAGGACAGACAATCTATCCTTTCCAGTCAAACTAGCAAAAAGGACAGAAGTTTACCCCCAAAAGTTGGAGGTCCTGTCTTGATCAAAACCAGCTCAAAGCTAGGCCACTCAGCTTGTTTTCTCAGTTTTTCGACAATGCCAAAAGAAACATATCTGATGAGGAAAAAAAAAAGAAAATCTCAGCACTAATAATTTTCCCTGTCTCCATCTCTTGCTAACTGAAACCCGACTGCTGTGGTTTCACCCGGTCCCTGTAAGAGATCACTGTTCAAGAGAAGTCATCTTTCCACCATCTGGTTGCATCTCCCTCACTTCAAGAACATCCACTGTAGCTTCTCTTCCCCATTCACTTCCAGCCTCTCCCTCCTACTTCTAGAGCAGTTAACTGGATTTTGTATCCTAATATACCACTTCTTAGGCCACCAGAACTTACTCTTACTCTTCTTTTAAGAGTGTATTTTTTCACTAAAGCCCTATACATGGAAAAATACTTTAGAGAAAGGAAAAAAAAAGAGGGAAAAAAACTCAGAAGTGCTAATGCTGCTGTAATATCTTATCTGATATTGTTTGTGTTGAAATTGCCTCTCTCTGAGTTATCCCAGGAATGCATTCTTTCTGGAGCAAAATAGGGTTTAAGGATTTGAGGACATTGGTGGCAGGCCTAGAGCTTCTAGGCAGAGGTTTGGAGCCTTCCATTTCTGTCTTCACTGCAGATGAGTTCAGTGTAGTCAATGTACGATGGGCTCTCTACCCAGCAACTTCACTGGGGGCCTTCTCTCTCACAGGGATTTCCAGCTCATCTCTTGTCATGCCAGGACTACTTCTCCCCCACTGGAAGGTTTAGCAGGATAAGTATTGTCTCTTTTTTTTATGGTCCAGTCTATAGTGCCCTCAGAGCACCTCTTGCTGTTTCAGAGAAGGCTGTCTCCCCCTCCTGACAGGAGAGGAAGGTCAAAAATGAAGATGTAAATTAATCTCTTTTGACACTCACTCTTTCACATTATATAGGAAACAGAAACCATTCCTCAGGTCTCACCTTGGCAAAGTCCCCCCAGCTTCAATACAGGTATGTAACTGAGGCCTATGTTTTTTGTTCTCTTCACCCACTCCTGAGCATGTAAGCTGTGTCCAACCACTCAAATAATTAATGAAGACTGAACTCTGGCCTATTCAACAAACTTGTTCTTCCTCCCCTACAAATTCACCCATCCTTGCAAAGTAATTTGGCTTTGCAGTGGGTTGTACCTTCCCTTTCCTCTGGCGCTTTGAAGATCCTAGTCTTCGTTGAGTGCAATTCCCTGGTTCCAGGAAAAATGTACCACATTACTTAAATCATCTCTGTGTTTATTTTAGCCCAACAGCATTAATGAGACTTGGCCGTGTTACAGCATTTAAAATCTTTGTAGTATCTTAAATGTATCTTAAAATATTCCCTTCAGGTAACAAATGTTTAGGGATTTGCCTAAGGTTGTGCAATAAGTCAGTGTCAAAGCCAAGAGTCAAACCCACCTATTCGTGGTAAATCAGCCCACACTGGCACAATTTGGTGTGCTCCTACTATGGAAATTAGCCTACACATTGTGTCTAGTATTCATTTAAATCATTGCATAAACCGGCTCTAGCAGCTGTCTTCCCTTTAGTAAAAAGTTTTCCAGAAATGCTTTTCCTTACCTAACTCCATACACCTCCTACACATCTACATAGGGAGTAGCATATAGAATCTATGGTGTGCATAGTTGCTGTTTCTTCTTGTGCTTAGTTGTTTTGTTGGGATTTTTCTTCTAAAACAGACCAGAAATTAAGCAGAAGAAGAGGCGACTGTGTTCCTAAAGTGCTGGGAAGATTTCCTGTGACTTTTCTTGAAATTAAAATGTATTTGGAAAACCATTTACCTTGCGGGGTTGAAAGTAGCTCTCACTCTTTAATTTTTCTTTCTATACGTTTTAAGAATTCAGGAAGACTCTTGGAGAAGACAGAGTGCATGTGAAAAGGAGAGAAGCACTCAGGCAGGAAATATGTTTGAGAACGTTTCTAAAAGGTGATCAAATAGCAAAGTGACAAGATCTGGCCTTGAACATCTAAAACTTAGATGATGTTTGGCAGGGAAAATTAGACCAATTAAGGAGTGCCTCTGGGGAAGCTTCACCTCACACGACCAGAACTTAGACACAACATCTTGGTGTGCTTGGCACTCTTACAGAGATAATACTCCTGTGTATATGAATGGTTTTGCCAGTATGTTAGTCATCTGCAGGATTTTAGTCTGCACTTGATTTGGATGCATTTCCGTATCACTTTTTGTTTCCTGAGAACATCTTGTGGTAATGTGCTGTTCAGCCTGACCCTTTACTATTGCCTTAGCTCCCCTTTTGCGGTTTTTCAAGGTATTAGTGGAGCAAAGGATCCTCTCTTCTACACCTGCTTTCTCAAACTTACCCACTTAAAACTGAAGTGTCTAGGGACTATTGGTTGGTGTGTAATTGTTACACCAGATTTTTATACCTTAGTATATACAGCTCTTAAGTGTTTCCTTTGGCCAGCAGCCCGAGGATTACAGAATAGCACGCAAAAAGAAAAAAAAAAAAAGAAAAAAGAAAGAATAAAATTGGTACATCTTTTAGACTCCAGGGTTAAAGGCACAAAAAAACACCACTGGATTTTACTGAGATATTTTTTCCCTCTTCCTAAAAAGTGGTAGAAATCCAACCAATAGCATAAAAAGACCTAAAGAAAAGTAGAAATATGGTCAGATAATAAATGAATAAATCTGTGTGGAAAACAAAGCTGATAATACTGCATTTGGGAGACAAAGTGCAGCTCACGAATGGGGAAAAAGAATCAGAGACGTCTTCAGACAGCCTCTCTTTACTGTGAGTAGTAATCTTTAGGGGGAAATGGAGCTTATTTGAGAGGCATCTGAAGAACTGCACAATGAGAAAGCAAAGCAATAGCGCCTCTGCATATCACTTTAAAGAGAGCTGAGCCAGATTTTCTTTTCCATATATCTCATCACTTAAATGGTTCAGGCATGAGGCACTGGTAAAATCAGAGATACTGATATGTGACACTGCAGTGATCAATCATTTAGACCTATTTTAAGCTCATACCTTAAGGAGAAAAGCATTTGGAGGTGTTTAAAGGCTACAAACTTCTTTGTCTTTCATGCTTTGTCTTTGTTTCTGGCTGATGTGCACCTCTGTGCATGCTGACTGTCAGCTGTTTTTTCCACATGACTTTTGTTTTAGGTGATTGCATGAGTGCCTGACAGACAGTCATCAACATATTTTCAATTGAATACTTTCCTATTGCAAATAGTATTTTGGAAAAAAAAAAGAAAAATATGCCAATGAAAAGTTCTGTTTCTATTTCACTTCCCATCCCTTTAAAAAATACTTTTAAAGCAATAGTTATATTTTTTTAAAAAAGGAGGGTGGGAGAAGTACACAGTTTTTTTCTGACAGGAAAGAATCCACACAGGTACTGCCATGTTCTATAAATGTCTTAATTATTAACTTTATACAGTTGTTTTAGAGACCACAATTCCAAACCTGAATTACTCAAGCAGAATACTCATGATAACAATTCACAGAGAGAAAATTGGAAATAATAGACTAGAAGGATAAGGAAAGTTAGCTATTAGGAGGATATGAAAAGTGTATTTTCCAAAATATAAATAATTAAAGAATATTTGGTAAGAATCTACAAGTATATGAAAACTTGAATTCATAAAGGTTTAGAACATAATGCACCTTGGTGTCAAGGTGACAAAACTCTGTTAAATCAGAGGAGCTCATAGAAGTCTGTATTTCCTAAAACTCAACCCAACATGTGCTAAAACAGTGAAATTGTTTCAAATATGAACTAATTCCTAAAAAGCATTGGACAAATTATACGGATTTCAGTACTTCTAAGAAAAGAAGTAGACTACCAGAACGAAGGATATTAAAGATGTTGAATGTACTATTCCTCATCTTCACACATTGACCTTGCTTCTGTGTTCAGAAACCATATACAGAGTTGTTGAGTTGGTCAATAAACTAATCCAGCCATCAATAAAGCACACTTTCTTGTTTATTAATATGTGATTAAAAATGTATATGATAAAAAGATATTGACTGAGCAGAGTTTGGGTGACAAGAACAATTATAGCTTCAAGCCTAAGCAGTATATGAGCTGTTTAACCCAGTGAAAGTCAATAGTCTATTTCTGAACAATTACACTTTTTGTTTTAAATAAAGCATTTGGATTTTGCTAGTGCTCTCATTTTCTCTTCATGATGAAGATGTCTACACAGAAGCAGAAACAGCCACAATATACCACCCAATATAATTCCACTTCCTGCATAAACATGCATAAAATAGGATTGTTTCATTATAACCTGATAGCCACAAATAAATTAAACTCAAAATGTCTCACTTTTCACTTGTATTACTACTTGCACGTCTTAATCATATTTCTACAACGTCCTAATTTACTTGTTTCTGTTGTTATTTTAAGATAAAGTCATAATTTTACTGCATTTGAACTGCTCCATTTTGATTACAGCAGTTTCTTAAACCTAATAAGAAATTATAACCAAAAGCTCTTTAATTCCTCCTCCTTGAGTGATCCCTACCTTTTACAAACTTTTCTCACAGCTCAATGCACATTCACTCCAATGCAACAATATTTCACATAGCTCAATGTCTGATGAAAAGTTGATAGCAACACAGAAAAGTTTGAAGTAGGTGCATCTTTAAACACTGAAATATTCCAGTATGGTGGGTGCTCAGTAGAAACTGGTAGGTGGTGAATAGTCAGACATTCCTGAGCAAGAACACAGGGTCACTGGCTTGTCCACACAATGTTAAAAATTAACTGTGGGCCCAAAGTAAGTATCATCAAATGTCTGAGCTATCCACAAGCAGAACTTGCAGTTCTAGCACTGGTATATTGTGTCAATATTCAAAATTCAATTAAATCAATGGTACTTCCCGAAGTGTCTTCAACTTGCAAATCTTTAAGCGCAAGATCAGAAAGCCCCTTATCTATTCCATAAATATCCTGTTCATCAAACAGTAATACTGACTAGCACTTCCACAGATATTTTTCCTACCTGCTAATCGTGTCATCTTAATTTTTCTGCAAAATAAAATGATAAAGACTTCAGATACAAAATCTTTTGTATTAAAACTAACATAATTCCATCATTTATTCTTCTCAAATCTATGTGGTTTAGGTTAATGTAAAATTCACCTTGTTGATTGATGCTATATAAAGTTGTTGTTTAAAACAAAAGAACAAATGAACTTAAAGAGAAACCTGCCACTGTGCTCACACAGCCTTTTTTCCTTCTAAACTGATGTTGACACTATGAGTACTCTTTCTGAGTACCTTTGTATTAGTGATACACTAGATCAGTCCCGATCTAATATTAAGTAAAAGTAGATTAGCTTTTCCCCTGACTTGAAGCAAGAGTCACTGTTTGACTCTTAGAAACTGAAGTTCTGTTGGTGGTAAATTCCTCTTGTTTACAGGTTAGTTCCAATGTTTTTCCTAGATATCTCTGATTCTGCCTAGTAGAGGAGCTGGCACACAGTTATTGGTGGACCATTAGCATGATCCAGTACTTCCTGTTCAAAAAGAAAAGTTTTCTTTTGGGCAGAGAGAAACATAGTGAAGCCTTGTGAAAGAACAGTCACACAGCCAGCTTTGTTTTATTTTGGATGGTGATGTCTGAAGCATAGAGAAAGTTTTCCGAGCAATTTAGTTGTTACTATTTAAAAAATGTCATCTTTAAGTAGATGATACAGTAAGTGTCTCGGAAGTATGTGCAAGGATGCAGTGGCTGTGAGCAAAGGGTTTGCCCCAAAAGACAAGTTGGGTCATCTAAAATAACTCTAAGATAAGATTTTTGCCCTAAGTTGTCTTTAGGAGAAGGCAACTCTGCAGCTACAGAATGGGTCAGCCCTAGCAGCTCGACCACCTGCAGAGCATACACGTCCACAGGAGCCAAATGCATTAGGAAAGGTCTAAATCTCTTTTTATCTATAGCACTGATACATCTCAGCAATTCCCAAAAAATTCTAAACTGAAGAAAGAGCTGGGTTTGATATCCATCTGTTTCAAGATAAATGAGAGTTTCTAAATCAAGAGTGGGGAAGGTACAAATATGCAGACAAGAAAAATTATTCCTGAAGAAAGGATCCATTGCACTTTCAGATTAACAGATGTAGCTCTCCCACCACAATAGCATACTGTCATACAGTAAAAAATAGCCTCTGAGAGATAAATTTATTGGGCTAAAAATCTATTTTTCTGAGTTTAAACTTACCCATCTGCTTACGTTCAAGCATACTCTGAATACAGCATTTCTGATAATACACTTTGTCCAGTCCATTTATTTAATTCAGTCACATGTTTAAAAATATTAGTACATTCAAGAATGTTGGTACATTTATGACTAATTAAATATGTAAACTTTAGATCTTTCTTCTTCCACTAAATAAACCAGTTTAATTCATTTTAGATTTCATTTTTTTGTAAAGCTCTTCCTCAGATTTTTGAACTAAAACACTAGTGCTAACTCTACAATTCTCAGTACTTAGGAAAAGCTCACCTGCATTTTGATGAAGTAAATACTCAAGGTGTGTTGATTTATTAGGAAAGTATATTGAAATAAACATGTAGTTACTGAAAAAATACATACTTTTCAAGTGTAGATAACAGTAATAAACTAATTAAAATAGGATAGCATTGAGGATCTGTATGACAGCTGGGAAGTAATTTCTGTTTTTATTCATCTCAGCACTTTTAGTTATCAGTGTGCTTGATCTACAGGATGAGCCCCCTCCGTGCAATGCTGCACCCTGTATCTTCATCATCACTGCTCATTTTGTTCATGCAGAAGGTGGACGCTTGCTGCACTTTCTACACACTGACCTATAAGTTCTATATAGGACAGAGCATTAGTACATCTGTTGTGATGAAAGCATGCAATATCTGCTTTTACAGTAGCTTCCATTCAATAGTGAGAGTTTAAATTATTGTCAAAACACTTCATCATGGACACTTAAATTTAAAAGCCATTCTGTTTTTTGAAGGGAGAGCTAAATGTATTTGCAAACTTAGTAAGAGTCACAAATTATAGCTGCTAGAACTCAAGCACTTACCACTTTTCTACTAAGTCACAACTAAGCCTGTATATGCTTCTCATTCACCCAAATGTGGAGTAACTCTGACTCCAAAAAAAAAACCTCCTGGGATTGAGTGGGGATAACACTAAACCATCCCATCAAAGTAGTTTAAAAACTATAGCTGCTCTCAACAAGTTGGACAGAGACAGGTGTTCATGTGTCTTTGCAGAGGCTGACTCTTGCCCGTGCAAAAGTTATATTGAATGCCTAACTTCCACTTATGTCTTCACAAACCTTCCCCAGGAGTGAACTACTGATGCCACATAGCAGGTCCAGAATATCTTCAGCATCTGAAATTTACTTACCCAGACAACTCTGCCTTTCACCTTCTATCTAATAGTGATATGGGTGAGCAAGCAGGCAGTTTTTGAAAGGCGAGTGTGATAAAGATGGTCCCAGACATTGCTATTAGGAAGAAGCACCCCCATAAACAGAAAATTAGAATAAACTTCTTTTACTCCTCTTTAAACTTAGACTAGGAGTGTTCAAGTCAGCTACATCGTCAGTGAATTTATGAATAAAACCTTTTCTTTCAACACGTACTTACATAATATTGCAATGCTATTGCAATGAGCGGTAACCTTATACTCAAATGATTTCCTGTGACCCCTACTGTTGTTTTGGAGCCTTCTGAGATAGAGATACAGTCAGATCACTGTACATCAAAGTAGGGACACAGTTTTTTATAGTGAGATATTAATTCATGATTGAGATATAGGCACTGCAGGGGTAGGATGATGCAGGATTATCATTACAAGCAATACTAAAGCTCTTTTTACATAAATACTAGATTTTTGACTCAGTCAGATATACTGAGAAAAGCTTTTTTTTCTGTTCTAATATTATTGTCTGTAGTGAGTGGAATCTAGCTCTGCAAAGAGGTTGATAATATAGGATATACATAAATACAGCAGTGAATACACTGTTTTCTGTCAACATGACTTTTGTACTACATCTTGAAATTGTTTGCTTTGGTTTTATTAATGTTGCTCAATGGAGATGTGGATATCACACATAAAACTTTTGTCTCTGATACAAAAACATTTGCTGTTATCTAGGTCAAAATCAGTTCCTAAGCAGCCAGATGGCCACCCTTGCATTGCATAATTGAGATTATATTAGTTGTTTTGTCTTGCATATTGGTATAAAAATGATAGACTCAGAAGCATATGTTGCTTTGTTATTAAATCCAAGTGCAGCACCTAATACCAATGGGAAAAAGACAGAGGCTCTGCTCTCTAGCAGGTCAGTTTTGTCTTGTTTAGTTTTGAAATAAGCTGCCTCTATTAAGCACTAAATACTTCACATATTTGAGGTCTCCAGACAGTATTAAGCAATGTACTCCATAAAGTTTCAATCAAACCTGTGGTTTGCCAGAGAAGCAGAGAGTTAAGCTGTGGTGGTAAAAGCGATGCTAAAAAGATCCTTGCTCAAAGGAAATGGCATTTTATTTGCACTGACTAACTACTCAAAATAATAGTGACATCAGGACTCCTGAAGCTATCTTTATACTCTGCTCTCATACAGTCTCTGTGTTACTAAACGCTGGATCAGTTTTCTGGTTTTGCATTTGCATTTATTTATCCTATTTGTTCAGGTTATTACAGGTACAATTTTACAGCACCACTGTGGTTATTTCCAGGCATAAAAACTGATGCAGTTTTATTCTGAAAGAGAATCTGCTGTGAAGCGAAGCAGGAGTAGCGAATTATTGTCTCAATGTCTTGGATCAGTGGATGAATTTTAATCCATGGCTAAGCAGTTAATTTGGCCGTTTCAGTGAGTGCAGCGACTGCTTGACTCCAGGCCAAGGATCCTCCGACTGAAGTCAGGACCACATGCCTGGTAATGGCACTTCCTATCTCTGTGACTAAAAGCGGAAATTATTCTGGAGCTCCTCTGTGCTGTAAAACAGAAAACAGAACTTTGAATGTTTAAGAGTCAGTTTTTTTCCTGCCATTTATTCAAATCCAGCCCCATGTAGAGCAATCTGGTCTCTTAACGTTAAATCCACACACTTCAAATAATTTGAAGATTTTAGTCCAATTCTCAATGGATAGGTGCCAGTGTTAACAAGTAAATAAGTAACTAAATATGTTCTAATTGAGAAAAAATGTCAGAAGTTGCTTGGACTCTCCAGTCCAGTCACCCCTTTGCTACTATGCTTAACTTTGGTAGAACGGAGGTGTTACCAGTGTTGTAGCTGATCAGCAGATGAGCTGATATACTGTCTAAAACCTATCAACCTGCTATGTTTCATAAGCACTCAACACTCTAAAAAGAAAACACATTTGTTAAACTAAATGAGATATCACTAAACCCCCTAAATTTGCAGTGGGGTTGAATGAAATAAAAAAATCAAGGAATGAAAATTTATAAGGAATGAATAATCAAGGAACTGATGCCAAAAAAAACCCTGTATTTTAATTAAAATTAAAAAGAATGGCAATAAATCAGGTAGGGGATAAACCTTGCATTGCCATATATTTTACACATAAACAGACACACACATTCAAAAGAGCATTACAGACTCTGTAAACATTTAAAGGCAGCAGGAAGCAGTAGGAAGTGACAGAATGAAAGCTAATTACACCACTCAGTACCAAGCCCTTGTACAGATGCTTTATCCTACAGCCTTTTAATTACACTACCACATACTTGGAGATGAACTCAAAAGAGGTTGCACTGAAGTGAGTGTTGGCCTCTTTTCCCAAGTAACAAGTGATAGGACAAGAGAAGATGGCTGTAAGTTGCACCAGGAAAGGTTTAGATTTAAAAGACAGGTAGATGTTGTTCTTAGGGATATGGTTTAGTGGTAGACTAGGCAGCGTTAGCTTTACAGTTGGATTCAATGATCTTAAAGATCTTTTCCAACCTAAATGATTCTATTACCAGGAATTTTTCAGGAAAAACTGTTTTCCTCAAAATTCAGACTATGTAACAGAAGAACATTAGTTCTGAAGCAACTGGGAGGACTCTAAAACAAACAAAAAAAAAACAATAAAGGGAAAGAGACTGTGCAGCAATCAAAATGCAAGTTGCTGTAATGTATGCCTGAAATGGAAGTGTCCCAGGTATCAAGGTCTTTCACCGGTAGAGACATGCACTTTGATCTCTTCTGGGGCACCACCATATTTCTATGCTCTCTGATAACTGAACTTTTCCTTTCCTTTTTCTTCCTCTCCTTCTCACCTTTTCATGAGCAACTTTGCAAACCTTTTACTTCATCCCTTTTTAGCTCAATGGTGTATGAATGTAATTCGATTGGGCAGTGGGACTTCCCTGCTTGATCTTCTTCGCAAGCACCCTTTTGGCATTCATAGTTGTATAAGGGCAAATCTTTCTTCAGTAGTCAGTTTCCATTGTTAAGCTTACTTGTATGGAACTCAGTAGGTTTTAAGCGGAGAACACATTTTAAATCCTAATGTGAACCCAGCACTGCTGTTTTTCTTCTGTTCCTCTCCCCACGCAATAGCATCTGGGTGCTCAGCAAGGAGTGTCCATTTATTCGGCTTCATCAGCTCTTCAGAGTTTAAAATCCCTTAGATTTTGTTGAGAGAATATCCCCTCATTTTGATGAGCTACAGTTCTTTTCAATCATCTGTCTACTAGCTTCCAGAGATCATGAAATGAGGGAGGATAGTGTTTTCACCTTGATCTTAGTGTGAACATGTAAGTATAGATCAATCCAGGTCATTAGATGGGCCCAGTTGCTCATCTGTTACATTGGATGAAAAGTTCCTGCATGCCACAGTAGCTGTTCGTTGTATGTCCCCTCCAGCTGGGTACTTCAGTCCCTTGTGTGACAGTTAAAATGATAGAAGACAGTGGGTTTCCATGGGTTTCAAGGTAATAATTTATATCTCTGTAATCTCATAGTCCCAGGACACTTACAGCCTAAGAATAAAAAACTCTGAATGTTCTGATAAGAATGCAGAATAACCTCTGGCTCACCTGCATGTTGTCTTTGCCAATTACGTGGCATCTCAGAGAATCAGACCTGTAGTAGCTATGGGGTTCAAGAGTTCCTGCATCCTTCTACATTTTGGGTGCTTTTTTCCCCCTTTTCTTTTCACATCCTTCTTGGCTGTAATGACATCCTCATTTCATGAAGGGGCGAGGTGTTTTTGTCAGATTCTCGTCTTACCCTGCAATATGCTGAGTACTTATCTCTGGAAGTGGTGGAGTCACCATCCCTGGAGGTACTTAAAAGACATGTAGATGTGGTGCTTAGGGACATGGTTTAGCAGTGGACTTGGCAGTGTTAGGTTTATGGTTGGACTCAATGATGTTAAAGGTCTTTCCAACCTAAACAATTCTATGATTCTATGAATGATATTTTCCTATCTTTTTTAATAAATCTGTATTCCAAATAAATGAGATGAAAGTCGCTAATTTCCGGTATGCAATTAGAGATACTGACTATCTGATATTTCAGTCCCTTTAGCATTCTGCATCATTTGGAATAGCCGGATTTTGTCTGAGGTAGTGGGGATTCACTTCACCCTACCAGATGCCAAAATCTCAAGATAGGACCTCATAATACGAAAATCTCAGTTAAACATTACCTCTCGAGGCAACTTTCCCACACTGTAGAAGCTCTGAGGTGAAAGGGGAATGGAAGCAAGCTCAGTAGGCAAAATTCAGCTATCACATTGCCACAAAGCTCTGCTTTCTCTTCTTGTAATTCTCTACCTCGTACATGAACTGTACCCAATTTTGTGACAAATTAGACAGGAATCTAGAGAATAAGAACTACAAACTTCTGATCTGTCCCCAGAGGGAGCGCACCTTTCAGGGTTTTGTTTCTGCTTCAGGAAATTTGTGGGACAAACTCTGTGTGGTTGTGTATCATAATGTACAGAGACTGAATCAAGGTGATCTGAAACCCTCAGGTTAGTTATTTCCTTAACATACCAGTGCCTGCTGTTGCGGCCAATGTTGAATATGTAACACGTTTCTTTAGTTCGATGGCAACACACACAAAAAATAAAGACGATATTAGATCAGTGCTGAAATTCTTCTCTTGAAGATCATTTAATTATTTTTTAGCATTAGGCGGTTCTATTCCAAATAAAGGCAATAATGATGCAGCTGAGCTGCATCAGTTAAAAATACTGAAATAAAGCATTCTGACTTTCATAATTTCTACCTTGTTTCAAATTAAATTCAGCCCAGATACTGTGAACATCCTGCAATTATGCATTCTTGCTCATGGCTGACAATGTTAGTTGGGTTTGCTATCCTTTCCCTCCTATCTCCCATCTAGGTCCCCCAACCAAACATTTTCTCTCCGCTTTCTCTGCACAACCTCTGTGTCTCCTTACCTAATCAGCCTCAGGCTCCTGCCTCCAAACAGCAGTCCCAGTTTTCCTCTCCGGACTGCTTGGCTGCTTCTATTGCCTGCTCTGTCACAGGCAGGATTTTTTTCTCTCCATTGTATTCATGCGGAGACCCTTCTTCTTGACACAACCTTCAAATCATTTGGAGCTTAGAAGAGACAGGATTCCTACCTCTCAGATACTGCGCCAAAGCTCAGACTCACAGGGAAAATTTGGAGGTGGGGATTAAAGGGGAAATCTAGCTTCACCACTGTATTCTTAAGCTTCTGCTTGCAGCAAGGGCCAACCTTTAGTGATTCCTTTTTCCTACTAGAATAAAAGAAATCATTACTGAGAGTGTGTTCATGGAAAAATTTCTAATATTTACAAGTTAGTCACATTTGGACAAATTTTCAGACAGAGAGGGAAAGGCACATTTTAACTTAAAAAAAAAAGGTCACATATTGAGTCTGTGCTTAAAAGCCTGAGGGCAGCAGAGCATTTCAAAGGAAAAAGTTTCCATTTTTTTAGTATGAGCAAAACTGTTTATTTTTTCATAGCCTTGTTCTTGGAAATGGACAAATTGTTTTGGCAGGTATTTTCAAAATAATCTGCCTGGTATGGACAGTCAGGATATCAATTTTCAGCCTAAGTGATGATGTTTTTTCTAAAGCTACATGCAACAGAAAATACGGTCTCTGCTGAGAAATATTTGCCAACCCCAATATAAGGAATGGCAGCACATTCACCTTAGAATTTCTGATTTTTTCAGACATCAATAGCCCCATCGAAAGGCAATAGGATCAGTGGCTACCAATTCTCTACTCTCTGTCTCTCTGGCAGAGAAAATAAAAGGAGGAAAGGAGAAAGAATCAGGGATAGAATCCAAAAATCCTGATCTGATTCTTAGTCCTGCATTTAGGCATCCATTGCTTCCACCTCAGAGGGGTGTTATTTGTTCAATGCTACTCTGGTCTGGAGTACTGCAGACACTCTTTAGGCTACACAGACCCTCACATAGGAGGTAACGTTCCTTTTGTAATTTCTAACTTTGTGATTGAAGTTGACGGGGGGGCAGGCTGTAAAAGAGAGGTGCAGGAGATATTTGCAAATAATAGTTTAATTCAGCTAAGAACAAGCAGCTTCCCCACACTCAGCCCTGTGGGTTGTATGAGTACAGTATAAAAAAAAAATCACTTATTTCTGAGAGGCTGCATGCACTTCAGGTGCAAGGCCCTGCTTGTGGAAGAGAAAGGTGTGAGTGAGGGGAAGAGCTGTGGTAGGGCCCTGCCAAGACCGAGTAGTTTGCTGGTTGTGACCAACTGGGTGATGGCCATTATCTTTGCTGTTGCTCTACCCTGACTGGGGTGAACCCCTGCAAAGACACAAGGGGGAGATGCCAAAGGCCTGAGGTAGACAAGCTGCATTAAAAAAAATCATGCCACTGCCTGGCTCATTTAGGAGAATAAGAAACACCATTAAGTGTTAACAGTAAGTGATGAGATAACCCTACGCAGACGGAGAACCTCTGCTAAAAAACATCCCAACAGGAACAACAAATTCCTTAGTTTAAACTGCGGCTTTCTTCAGAGAGGAAAAAAAAAACAGGAAAAGCAAGCAAGAATTGCCAAATCAAACTGCTGACTCCTTTTTTCTTATCAAAACACCACAGCATACATCTTAACAGCCCAAAGTAAATCAAATGTGGGACCTGCTGGAACTGGCCGGCTCTTGACCCTCCCTTGATATCAGGTGCGTGCTGCACTTCTCAGGCAGATTAATTTATGGTAACTCAGAGGCCCTAAAACTTTCAGTATGGCTGTTAGGATGAAGCTGAAGGTTTTCTTTGGAAAGTGTTGCCACTAGAAAAACGTTGGAGGTCTTCGTGATGATCAGAGATACTCCCCTGATGATGGCAGTGACTTTGTTCCCTCTGTATCTCTTTTAAACTCGCTCACAATGTGACTATGGGACAAAATGCAGAGGTATGGCCAAAGCCTGTATGTGTGCATCTGAGCGACTGTCAGTCCCATTTTGCATGTGGAGCTTCCTGTTTTGGCAGGATCTGGTAGCATTTATAGAAATGCATTTGTAAAGAGAACTTTCTGCTCGAAAAAAAAAGAAATTGGGGTAGGTCCAGGGGAACATGCAGAGAGCACACAGAAATGAGAGCAGCTCACAAGCAGCTCTACCTGCCACACGCTATAAGCAGCAGCTCCAAGGAGAGCGTGCCCATGTGTGTGATCAATATAATCTATTGCGAAAGAAAGCCTGCATGTTTCTGTGGGGGAAAGAGATTTAGAAAGAAGCTCTTTAATTATTACCTGCAGAGAAGTTAAAGTATAACTCAGCAGTAACATACTCCAGTCCCTTTGTTGGAGTCTGGGGGCCAAGTGAGGCATCTAACCTGCCTGAAATCTGTAGTGGAATTAGAAAATAAAATAAATTTTAAAAGTAAAATTAATTAAACAGGAGGGGAGGAGGGGGAAGACAAACACAAAGCATCAGTGTTGCAAAAGTAGAAAGAAAAGGAGTTTGTATTTCAGGCTGTACTCAGTGGCACCGGCCACCATCACCCCACGCCCCCACCCCCCTCCTCGGGGTGGCAGACGCGGGCGGCTGCGACCCTCAGGGCGGGCGGGGGGGCAGAGAGCTTAACCCCAGCGCCACTAGCGCGTCTGCTCGCTCCCCTCAGAGATCACCTACCATCCCCAAAATAAGGGGGAGGAGAGCCCTGGGGCTTTCAGGGTCACGCCGATCTGGCAATGTATGTATAGATATAACATGTATGTTTTGGGGTTTTTTTTTTGAGGGATTTTGCTTCTTCAGCAGATCAACGTATTAATTAAAAGTTGGTCCAGATTGGCCTCCTGCAGTCCCAGATGCGCAATTAACACATAAGGAATTTTTATTTTTTTTAAGATATCAGAATGTAAAAAGTCAGTAGAAACACCATTTCCTCCTTACTATTAACTAGCAGTCGCGCTGAGAAAATCATTAAAGAAAAAATTAAATATGGGTCTATTTTTTGAAGAGTGTCCTGCAAAATAGCCCCAAAATATGATGTAGTAATTTGATTTTTTTTTCCTTTGGCACTACAAGTGCTAGATACGTTTTTCCTCCATTTCCCACACCATGTATATTAAACAGGGAGAGAACACTTCTCCGCTGACCCCGGACTTCGCCAGAATATTTTTGCTCCTCGGTGTAAAATTGCGAAGTGGGTTTCTCTCTTAAAATTCACTAGATTGGTTTTTATAATTACCTTCGTGGTCGAAAACTTTTTCATGTCTCATTTCTTTAAAAAAAAAAAAAAGGAAGGAAAAAAAAAGAAAGAAAGAAACTCCTATTAATATTTCTGTTTGTCTCAAGCCCAGGCTTCTAGTCAGTGAGCCTGGATCGGGTCCTGTGGTCACCCTGCTGGGCAGTACGCTGGCCCTGCAGCCCAGCCTGGCTCGCTGCAGGCCTCGGCGCGGTGGCTTCTCTGCCGCGGGACCCCAGCTCGGCTGCTCCCTCCTGCAGAGCCGTTCCCGCACTCTGACCCTCGGACCGCTGTGATGTGTTCCCGCATCGCACCGGGAAGCTTGCACTTCACACCCCGGAGTGTAATTTTTCAGTGTCCAATTGAGAACTGAATAACTCCTAATGTTATTTACTGGGGGGACGGGGGGGGGGAGGGGGCGGGGGGGGAGGGGGGAGGGAGAAGGAAAACAGCCCGCATCAGGCTCCTTTAATCCCCACGACTTTATTATTTTCTCCGGAATATTTTCTCCTCGCTCAGGAAAACGCAGTTCAAGGTGCTGCTTTGCCTCCTGACGAGGCTAACCTCCCCAGTCCCTCCAGCACAATAAGGAGCGGGGAAACCAGGCGGAGCCCCCGCGGCCGCCAGTCCCAAGCAAACCCGAGGCTTTCGGACCCCGAGAGAGCGGAACCAAGCCCTTCTACCCCTGCTCAGTCCCAAACACAGTCGCTCGGCCTCCACCAGCCCCGAAACGAGCTTTTCTGCCCCCGCCATTCCTAAACCGAGCCTTTCTGCCCCCGCAAGCCTCGAACCGAGCCTGTCGGTCCCTGCCGGCCCCGAACCGAGCCTTTCGGTCCCCGCCGACCGAGGCGACGGAAAGTGCTGTGGTTTAAACGCAGCCCGGGTCTCGTTGTTACCAGGAGCGTGTATTTCTTTTTCTCCTTTGTAGGATACAGAAGGTGAATAATGAAATCCCTTTGCTAATAGTTTATGAGCCATGAGATTGGAAATGTATATGGATAGAGCAGCGCGCCAGGCTAAAAAAAATCACTTGCGAGCAGCTGGAAGAAAGGCAGAGGAAAGGCTTTACCGCACCCGGCACGGAGCACAGGGAAGCGAGGGGCTGCGAGGAGCTGGGGTCGCTGCTCCCGGGAGCGGGAGCCTTCGCCAGGATGGGGGGTGCGCGGGCTGAGCGTACGGTCGCTGTGTGCTCCCCGGCAGAGCTATAGAAAAGGGGTCATTAAACCCGCGAGGGGTTGCGCAAGGCGCGCACATGCTGCCCGCAGAGCCTCTGCTTGATGCGGGTTCGTTAGTGTCCCCGAGGGCGGCACAAAGGCAGCGCGTCCCGAGCGGGAGGCGAAGCGAGGGCTGAGTGACTGCCGCCCCCCTAGCGGGGCGAGCGCTGCGCGACCTGTAGGGCCACCCTGGGGGCAAGTGGGGGCGCGGCACCGCGATCGACGTTAGCGAACGCGACGAAAGCCGTTTTCCTCGGCGTTTTTGCGGCGGGTCACGGATGCGCGGATGAGGCAGGAGCGGGCGGGAGACCGCCTGCCCTCCCCCGCGGCACTTGCGCTCTTCCAGGGGCGAGCATCACACAGAAAGCCCGAGCCGCGGGATGTCTGGGGGCATCGCTCCCTCCTTGCCGTAAAAAACAAACCACTCATCAACTGCGCTCAGTGCGTGCCATCGAGAAAAGTCGCCACGGTGCGAACCGGCACCATCTGTCCTGCCATTCTTGGAGACACAGATATATTTCTTTAGACAGGTCAGCAGTTCCTCCCCGGCCAGCCCTGTCAGGTACCTGTCAGAAGAGAAAACCTCTTCATAGTTGCCGCGGTAGGATCCTTATCAGCAGCCGTCCCTCTGCTGACAGGGACCCAGCCTTAAGCTTCCCGCAAATCAATATTCTCCAGAGACAGGTAACTGTCATGGGAAGGCCACGGCAAGGCCACACATGGCCAAAAGGCTTTCTCTCTAGTGGGTCTATCGGATGACCTAAAGCCCCAGGCAAACACTTCATCCCTACCGAAGTAACTCACACCACCCCCAAATATGTTCGAGACGTTTTCTTTCCGTTCCCCACTTGCTTTCAAAGTGAGGAAAGTCTGCCTGGTCGCCTCCTTCACTTCCACCTGGTATTGCTGGGAGTGTGTCTTCCCGCCCCCCAAAAAAAACCCCATCAAACAAACAAACAAACAAACACATAACCCGCAAACGCACCGTAGAGTAACAATCAGTGCTAATCCGGGTCAGTTCCTGTCCCTGGCTGGGAAGGCAAGAAGGGACGATGCGACGTATGGGGGGGGGACGGACGGACAAAAACAACCCCAAACCCAAAATAAACAAACAAAAATCTCCTGCACAATCACAATCACAATAAAGTGAAATCCCTTTCTACACACCCACAACTTAGCTCTGTCTGCTGCCTGGGGGGGTTTAATCTTGCAAAGAGAAAGGGGGGCTCCCTGCGCAAAATTACGCCTTCTCCTCTCATTTGTTAGCTGATTCCATCAAAAAGTTCGCTATTTATAGGCTACACACACGAACCTGGAGTAATACAAACCCTCCCGTGTTGTTCCCCTCACGAAGTGGCCGGTCCTGAAGCATCTGATCGGGTTTGTGTGTGTGTGCGTGAGTGAGAGAGGCACACAGCGCGCTACCATCAAAAAGGGGAAAGAAGAGCTCAAGCTGAGAGACTTATTAATTGCTAAGAGCTGCTCTGCCACCAGCCATGTGAGTACCTAACAATGATCACCTTTTGCACAGATGGTCAGCGATGAGGCACAGACACTTTATGTCCTCTTCTTCCACCCTCCCCTTTCTATTTTTTTAATTTCCTCTCCTGTCTCCCTCCCACCCACCTTTTTTTCTTTTTTCTTTCTTTTTTTTTTTTTTTTTCTTTTTAGTTTGAGTTTGCATGGCTTATTCCTCCCGAAGAGGAGGAATGAAACGTGGGCGAGCGCGGGGGAGAAAATGTGCCGGCGACGAGGAAGGAAGGAAGGAGTGGTGGAGGGAGAGGAGGCGGAGGGTTTGTTAAGCGATCGCCTTGTCCCCTGAGTCCGAGCCGGCTGGGAATTAGTAACAGCCAGATAACGGAGGTTTTATCCCTCCCTCTTCCTCCGCTGTGCTTTTCCTGGAGCGCTCAGACCCCCTGACAATTACGAGCTGTGTTCATCAAACCCTATCTGGGGGAATTAAAAGGGAAAGAAAAAAAAAAAGAAAAAAAGAAAAAAAAAAAGGAGAGAGCGAGAAAAGGGTATTGGGGGGTTTGATCGCTCCGCGCACGGCAGTGACTGTCCGTCAGCTCCCAGCCTGCTATGCAGGCAGGTGGGAAGCGCTCAGAGACCAACCTGGTCCCGCGGGCTGTGCGTGCGATTTAGGGGAAGGGGGAGTGCCCCAGCCCCTAGTCCCTACCCCGGCGTGGTTCGTGCCCGGGGCAGGCAGCGAAGGGCAAGAGGGGCTGCAGCGCCTTGGCCGCACGCGTGGCTCCTTCCTTCCTTCCCCCACGCGAGGTCTTGGTGCTTTCCAGGCAGTCCCAGATCTCGGCGTGGTAGGGTGCGTGAAACCAAGCCCCACGCAGCAGGCAGAGCACGGCACACAGGCTTCGGAAATTGCACAGCTGTTTCGAGGCGGGGGGTGTGTGGGGTGTGTGGGTATGCAATATGTAATAGGAAGCGTGGCTCTCGAAAAGGTAGGTGTCCCGGTTTGTGGAGGAATGTAGGGCTGGGAGACTCTTCGCGTGGAAAGACGGGGTGTGGACAGAGAAAGAGAATTTGCTTCCAGCAGAGAGAGGCGCTTTTCTAAACCAACACTTCAGCTCCAATCACACACTCTCAAGTTAGCGTAGCATTAAATTAACAGGGTCGGAGTTACCCGGGGCATTATACTGTGTGCCCAGGATGTAACCTCTGCTCATTATACACAAAGAAGAGGCAGAGACGGAGTTACACCTGGAAAGCCAAAGAGCACGGTGAGTATCGGTATTTGTTCCTCTCCCTCACATGCCTGTGAACAAAGTTCAAAGGCAGCCGGTGCGTGTCTGGGTTTAGGTCCACCAGAGTGTCCCGCTCCCCTCAAAGGCTTCAGCGCAGTCGCCCTTGGTGCCGGGACCTCGATCCAGCACAGCCCCTCCGGAGGGGAACCCTCGAAAATATAACAGCAAGAACTTGTGGTATCTCAGTTATAACTTTGGTGCTTTACCGGGGGCGGGGGGGAAGAGTGACTTGGATCCAGCGCTATTTATAGGTGGCAGTAAAGTCTCCTTTTCAATGAACAGCCGTGGAAAAGAAGCGTTAGAAAACTGGCTGCGTTATTGATTCAGGGTGCTGGACGGTCACAGCCGCGCTCACCAGGCTGGACCTACAAAGTCACGGCTTCTTCTCGACTTAGGCAGGGAGAAGAAGAATAGGATCCGTATTTTGTTGACTCCTGACCTCGGACACGATTCAATTCCCATGCGCAGGTATAGGGCACAAAAGTGTGACAAGGAAGACTTTTCTCTTTTCTTTCAATTTCACACACACAATACAGGGCACCTGCAGGGCTGAAAGTGGGCCAGGGCTACGATAGGTATCAGATCACACAAAGCAGAGGAAAGAAATCTAGTTAAAAATACATTAGTTGAAATCAGAGGATGAGCTTGATTTTTTTTTTTTCCTTTTTAAACAAAAGTGTACGTTACAAGCTGGAAACACTTTATGCCTGACGGTATCTCCCACACCCACTGGAAATAAAGCAAGAAGCTTGCTCTTTCTTTGCATCTTTTAAACCTTGTTTTAATTAGAATTGCTAAAGTAGGACACCTCGGTGGAAGATGTTTTCAAGTATCCACCTAACTCTGCTGTAAGCAGAATTGCTGTCTGCTAAATTGCTTGAAACGCAAAATTCTGCCCCACCCCCAGCTTGTTTTGGCACCTATTCACCCTTTCCCCCTCGAAACTGCAATCGCTTATGAAAAGTTACTCTATTAGGAGGAAAAGAGAAATTCCAAACAATCAGCAGTGAGATGAGTGGACTCCGGGAGCCTCGCTTTGCTCTGTGCAGCAGGAAGGGGTTTGGACAGAGCGCGTCCCTCAGAACTAATGCCTTTTTTCCTTTCCTTTTTTTGAAGTGCCAAATTGGGCGTATCCTTAACCCTTCTCCTTTAATTTATTTGATTAAATCGTAACAAAAACAGACTCTTGAGCTTCTCGTATTTCCTCACATGCAACCATACGCAAAACCTTATAAAGGGAGGAAAGTAATTTGCTTTAGTTAGCTAAGGGCACAGGCTGGGCGGAAGTTTTACTCCCGTTCTAAGATCAGCATTTCACGCAAACGCGCATTACAGCTGCACCTCACGCACCTTATTTGCCAGCCTCGGGTTCTTAAGCTGTTTATCGCTTTCCCCACCTTTCTATGATTTCGCTAATGAGGGCTGTTCATGGCAGGGGCGTGCGGGACGAGGGGGCTCTTCTCCGTCGCGGGGCCGGCTCAGGGAGCGCTCAGCCCGGTTTAAGCTCGGAACCAACTTCTCGCGGACATCTGCATCCTATCTCCGTGCGGTGCGCCCTGCTGGTCCACTCCTGATTAAGGACTAGATCAATTTCCCTTTCAGGAAAGCGAGGTTCTGTTAGTTCACTTCCAGCTTAAACCAACAAAAAGGACAGAGAAAAGAAAGAAGGGAACGGAAGGAAAGAGAGAAAGAAGGAAAGAGGGGGAAGAGAGAAAGAAAGATCTAGAAGTTTCTCTGGTAAAGCTGGGATTCCCTTTAGTTATTACTCAAGTGAAGAACCGCGTTAATTTGGAAATTCCTGCCCGAGAGGAATAAAGACAATTCCCTGTCTTCCTCTAAAGGGTGGTTGAAGGATGGCATTTAGTGCATGCGGTCCCCGGGTAACCTAAAGACGTGGCTGCTCCCTTGGCCGCTCGCATCCGTTCATTTGGCTCTTGCTGCCCGCTTGGTTGCCCTCTGAAGTGAGGCAGTGACGCCCGGCACCGCTCGATGCTTCTGGAGATGCCATCGCTGTTGCCCGCTCTGCCCAAACTTTCCCCGCTTCGCTCGCTCCTCGCCTGCAGCCGGCGGCTCCCGGTTGCGGTGACACCTCGGCGAGGCTTCTACAGCTCGGTGCCATCTGCAGCCAGCGCTGCATGGTCACAGTGAAAAAAGAGCCACTAGCCCACCCAGTAAGAGGGCAAGGGCCTCATAGCAACAGGTAACGAGGGCACCTGCAGCTTTTGGAAGGTGTTTAACTGCTACAAAGGAGAGCAGGGGGAGATTTGCGAAAGGATCGGTAAGGCAGTGTCCGAGGGGGAGAAAGAACCATCCAAAAATAGAGCTTAGCAACACTTTATCAAAAGTTTAACGTTTACTGTGAGGAGGACAGGACTTACGCAGCGAAACGGCAAAGCTGCCCCGTTTTGTGTCTTGCTGGTGTCTTGCGATCCCCGAAAGCCGCCGCCCCGCGGAGCGGCCTCGGCTCTGGAAAGCGCTGGCCACGGCTTTGGGGCGAGACACGTGTTGCTCTGCCGGGCAGCGGCTTCCTCCTGCTCTCCCCGTGGGGACTTGCCGAGGGTGCTCCGGGCAGGGCAGGACAAGGACGGCTCCCGCCCAGCTGCTTCATCGATGCTCCTGAGGGTGTTGCAGGAGCGGGCGCTTCGCGGTCGGGCACCAACCAGACGCCGACCAAGTCCTCGCAGAGCATTTGTGGGGCACTCATACCCCGGGTAGGGGTCCTCCGTCGAGCACGCCGAGTCCCCGGCCTGAACCGAAAGTGGGGAGCCCACCCCTCCATTCCCCTCCCTGACCTGATTCTTTGTTCTTTGCCCCTTTGTTCTTCCTCTCCTTGGCGTTTTCCCTAAGTTTGCAGGCGGGCTGGGAGTGTGGAGGAAAGTTGCTGAAAGCTGAGGAATTATACACTAAGTGGACGCTGGAGCAGTGAAAAGGGGTGGGGGTCCATTCCCAGGGCTACGAGCCATTCCTCAAATTCTATCGCTTTGTCTGGCTCGCCCAAGGGACCGGTGTGTCGCGCCGGTGACGGGCCGTGCTGGCACTGATGCTGAGGAAGAAGGGGAAACGGGGCTCCCATACTGTGATGAGATGTGGCGGTAGGTCACAGAGATGAAGGATTTCTGAATGTTAGATTTTAGGGCATGTGTAATGGTTTGCGTTGTACAAACCCAGAATGGATTTGGTTTCATTGCCTTCTTTTTGGCGTTACTCCTGCTTGCTTGACAGGACTGCGGTAAAGTGTTGTCAGGAGTTAAGTGAGTTGGCAGTTGTCACTTATTTTCAAAGCAGATGTGGAATATCCTCATAGAGCAACATTGCAGCTTAAAAGCCATGGTTAATGGGAGATAATACCGTATAGTTTGGTATGGACAATAATGATAAAACTTGCTTTGCAAAGGAAAGCTTCTTTGCTCAGTACAATATGGTATAGCCTTATCCTGCCTTTGATAATCACGATTAAATGCTAGAGAACTACAAGCTTATTTTACCTTGCACTAAGAAACAACAAATAACTTTGCAAACATCAATTATCACAGAATTCTTCTCTGTCCCCTGACATATGAAAGCAGGAAAAAAATTTTATTTGGATGAATTTAATATTAGGAAAGCTGGTGTAAAGGGAAATTTTAATACAGAGCATTGGAGTAGGACACAACAGGTTATGGACAGAGCCAGATTTGAACCTTGAACTGCAGCAGACTTCCCTGATAGCACTGTTACGCTCCCGCCTTTATAATCAAGGATGTAGTGGGTGAACATAGCACTTAGGCATTTGTTGAAAAGCTGCTTGAATATATTTCTTACATTTCTCATAATCAAGAGAATGTCCATAAATATTTATAGCAGTGTAATGTAAATTTAGTATTTTTGTGTATATATAGAAATCCTTTATTTTTTAAAAAAACATTATTTTACCAGTACTTTTGTATTAAAAAGGATAAAATTGTTTATTATAGAGAGTTAAATTTCGAGAATTTGTATACATTTTTCTGATCTCAAACAAAACAAACAAAGTTGAAAAATGAGGTGAGATGAGATTGAAGTTGACTAAAGAAATAGATTAGATAGGGATTTTTTTTAACCTGCATATGCTAGTAGGGATCATACTATTCTTCTGACAGATGCTAAACCCCAGAATCAGATTTTTTAAATGAAATGAGTTTTGATTTGAGGGAATGTAGGGCCTGATCTTCTGGCTTTGTTTTCTGCTGATATTGAGGGGCTACAATCCCAGTGAGAAGTCTGAGAACCTCGGAACTGGAAAATCCAGCTTTGGGTATTTTGAGCTGCAAACTCAAACCCAGAAGCTGTCCTTGAAAACTTTGACCTTTTACTTGGAACCGTAGTTCACAGTTTAATGTAATGATGGTCACTAGCAAAGTAGATAAAGATATAGGCATTGTATTGAATGATTTGGTGATGGTTTGATTTCCTAACTGAATGTGTGTTCACACACAAATCTACTACTTTATTACTTAAATCCAGAGGCTGTCTGCATTACTTACTATTCTGTTTATATACCAAAGCTCATAATATGTTGTTGCAATATCCAGTTAAAAATGTTCAGTACCATTTACAACAAGGAATCTGCCTTAAGCAATTCTGTAATCAGTAATAGCTAACGTCACGGAGAGCAAGTTTCTGCAAATGACTTATTGCCACAGAAGTTAACAAAGGTACAGCAATAATTGTGTTCAAAACTAAATAAAAGCATACATCCGAGAAAGAGAATATAAATTTAATTGGAAAAATGGATCTTAGAGAATGCTGCATTTGATCAATAGCAGTTGCTTCTGTCTTGGTAATGACTGCGATTAGAAGGCCAAGTGATGTTAGTGGGTACTTGTTCGAATAGAGGGTTTCTGCAATGTGAGGAAAATTAATTTCTGACTCAAAAGCATCTGCTGAAGATAGGGTACTTGCATTTATTCACGTATTAATTAATCTTCCCTTTTTGATCATGCTTCTTACTGACATTTGTAGATTTCCTTTCAATAGATGAGAAATTTATTAAAAAAAAAAAAAAAAAGAAGCCCAAACAGACAACCCTGTAGTAATTCCCTTGGAAACTCTGTCAATGAATACAATTTATTAAATATTACACTGGATTTCAGAGGGAAAACCTAAATGTGTAAAGACAATTTGGGGTTTTGTTATCTTGTTTTTTTGAGCACATGACAAAGCTATTGAGCTGTAGTAGTTTGCTAAACTATCGCGTTCTTTAAATGAGATGTGAGGCAAAATCTTTTACTTCTGAATTTTAATCACCTTTTTCTGTTGATAAATACTTGCAGCAAATGAGGAAGAAAATACAGTGCTTTCATTTTTACTTCCATTGCACTTATTTGGAACTGTTCAGATACAACAGCATCAATGCAGAGGCATATGGCATAAAATCAGAATAAGGAGGAAATTAAAAATGTACACTCTCTGTTTTATATTAGATGGCTCTAGGTATAGGTGTGAATGAATACTGATTCATTTATACAATTCTTAAATGGAAAAGCCTTACGTTTACAGCAAAGGTAAACAGCGTGTTATACTGCATTTAGCAGATGCTGGCATGGTAGCTTTAGGAAAATGGAGAGTAGAAGTCCCCTTGACATCCCTGCAGAAAATTAGATCTTGCCAGAAAGAAAAGGAGAGTGTATAACTATAGAAGTTATGTTAAGAATGGAAGGTTAACAAGTTTAATATTGAATTTATTTTCTTTTACTATTTTTATCTCAATCTTAACTATTTTTCTTGTAAATGCTTGTTTTATTCTATCAGTATACACTTAAAACTAAAAGAGTCTTCAGAGTAATGCAGATCTCAGGCTTTCAAACGTCACAAGGGCCTTGTGTGCTTACTGTATGTGTAAAATTCCTACTAACCATGGTACGTAGTGGAATATGTTGACTAAGATTCAGTTGCTGAATAAATAGAAATTTAGGATATTATTTGTTTGTTTGACTGTTATGTCATGTATGGAGACACCTGTAGCTCATTTCATCATGCGGGTATAGGAGTAAGCTTAGAATATTGACTGAATATAGTAAATATATTGCAACAACTACTGGTGATAATGATATGTTTCTATCCAGGTATTTAATCTGTTTCCAAATTTGTCTTATTGTTAACAAATAGAGTAGTAATTATAAACTTAGAAATTACTTCCCTATATTTATTTTCTGTTCCAAAAGACTTTTTATTTGAAGCACAAAAATAAGTATTCTCTATATTTTCTTAGTGTCTCATGACCCTAAGATACAACACTATCATCATACACACTATCTCCCTCCCTCAAAATATTTGCTAAAATAGTACATTATTGCCCATGCATGTTTTTTCGAACATATACCAGTAATGCATAAGTTGTTCTGGCCCTTAGCATGAAGGGAGAACAGATGTTAAATCAATGTAGGTTCATTCCAAGCAACTGATTAAGACTCTGTTCTGTTTCCACTGCAGTTGACGCCAAAAATCTCGTGACTTTGAATAACTTTCTCTTCCTGTTTGGATTGTGGAAGTGCTCAGAAATTCCAGCCAGCATTTTGGTTTTGTTGTGCAGAAATACATGGAATTAACATAATCTTCTTTGTTTAAAGCTGTGGTTTGAGGCCCTATTTTTTTCATAGACATTTACTGAGTATTTTTATATTTCTTATCATGTAGTAGGAGGTCATGACCCACACCCCACACCCCACCATGGAAACAGTTATCATGTCCATGAGTGGCATATTTGGTATTTTAACTATTTCAAATCTGCATCCAATTACATAATAGGATAACAATGTTTGGGGTTTGTTTTTTTTAACACTTGTATAAAATACAAATTCTTACGTTGGTGTCAGTCTTGGGAAACTGAATTGTTGCTAACTTTAACATTCATTAATGATAACAGTTAAAATGTGTGAGGAACTTACACATTTCTCAGGAAAATATTCAAGCAGACTGAATGAAGTAATTCCATGCATATGCTTATCAGCCAGTGCTTTCTGAACAAATTATATCACTATTTAACTTTCTTTTTACTTTGATATTATTATATTCACAAGAACAAGACATCTAAAATGTGCTTGAAATTTTTAATTAAAATATAGATCTTTAAGGGATGTAAATAGCGCAGAATTCTGAATTATAAACTAGAAGATTTTTTTTTCTGTTTCTAGTTTGGATTTTCTCTGAATAATTTTTGTCCCACCTCCCTCCCTCCCTCCCTCCCTATTCATCTTTTCCACTTGAAAAATGTTGAAGTAGTATATATTTTAGTAGGATATAGAATAGTGACTCTACCATGTTTGAATCATACTTGGAGCTCTTCATATGATGTCCTTGCATCCGTAGAAAGTGTTAAATATTTTTAGGCTGATTGACTCTTTTACACGTGTCAAAAAATACAGTAATCCAGTGATCACTTTCACATGGAAATCAAAAGATTTTGCAGCTGTACATGTACATATACTGCTACTAACATCAGATACTTCCGGGGTTCATGGCAGTGGTGTATTCAGGAAATAAGAGAAATAAATGGAGCTTATGCTTCTAACTTGGGTGATACCAACTTCTTTTATGCACTCAGTAGATAAATTTTTACTTCTGTTTTTTCTAATCTGTAATAACATCTATCCAATGGAGTGATATATATATATAGATATCTATGACACACATATAGATACATATGTGTGTGTATATATATAATCTCTTACGGCATGGCCAGGGAAAAATTTACTCAAGGAGACAAGCTTGCTTTAAAGGAAGTGCCACGCAAAAGAGGAACTGAAGTTGTCTGTCTTGGTAAAATGAAGAAATTACTGAAACTGTCGCATCCCACCTTCCTTAAGCATAACTCCATTTATGTAAAGAAGGATCACCAGTAGTAGACCCCTGTAAAAAGAACGATGTTAGTGACTGAATTAGTTCTCAGTTTCTTTACCCATTACTTAGCAAGTAAATTTTCATCAATGTGTAAAAATAAAAATTCTTTAAGAGAAAACAAAATGCAGTAGATTCAACCTTTAAATGCTGGGTATTTGGGTTTGTGATTTTTTGGTTTTGATTGATGATTTGTTTTATAACAAGGAGCATTCACAGAAAAATATTAAAAGCAGGGGAAAAATAATCGAGGAATTGTGACGGGACTGGCATATATCTTTCCGGACCTAGTATAAGATGCAGACCAAATCACTTGTCATTGGACTGCTAATATCTTTAGAATCACATTGAAATTCATTTGATCTGTAAGTTTGGCATTGCATCTGTTGAAATCACTGACATTCATGTTCCAAAGCCTGGAACTTCTGCATCCAGGTCTAACTTCTATGAGTGGTTTATTTTTGTATTATAGTTTTAAAAGTTTGGGTTAAACAGATATAGTAAACCTGTGATTGATCATAATAGTGGACATTTAATGAATTAATTTGATCATTCATCTAAGGAGTATCAAAGACAGCCCTTACTTTCATATAAGGAAACTGAGGCACAAAGAAAAATGATTCTCAGAAGCTCAAGTTCCCAATGAGATGTTGGTGATAGGTATAGAAATACAGAACAAGTTGAATACAGCTGATATGTACACATTGTAGGTTCATAAAGCCCATGGATTTTATGATACCTTCACAGGCTACTGACACCTTGTTCCAACTATTTCCTTAAGAGATTTGTGACATTCTTTTAGTGGCAATGCTGCATTCATCAAATGTCTACAGAGCTTGTTTCGTATGGTCACCTGTGTGAGGACTGGAAGACCTGTTTGCCTTTCCAGTACCCAAAAAACTTCTTGAATGTTAATTACTGTATTTGTAAGCATATCACCAGAAATCAGTTGGAATTGCTCTTTCATAGCAATTTGTTGTACTGAGGCTACAGGAAGGAAAATAGCAGCCCATGTTGCGCATCCTCTGCAGCAGCATAAAGCCAAGAGGGAAAAAGTGAGGCCTAGTGGAAAACAGTCAAGGGCCATTTCCATTGGGTTTGTACCAGAAGAATTGTCACAAGAAGCAGCGTAAACTGCTAGAATAAAGAAAACTATTTCTGGATGTTAACTCAGGGTAGTACTCTGCAATGGTAACTTAGACTGGAATGTGATATCCTATCCACAGAGGTAGGAATGGAGAACAGCAGTCTCCTAACAATTGGAAATTAACATACCAATCTCTTAAAAAGTAATTATTCATACAAAAGAGAGGGGGGAAAGACTCAGGCAAAATCATGTACCTGATCATGCTTCTGGGTACAACAAGTGAGGGTTAGCGATATGGCTTTATATTAAAAACTATTATAATAAAATAATTGATTTTTAATTATGGCCATGTTTTTCCTTTTTTCTGCAGTCTTAGCTGAACATGCAGGTTCCAAGAGATCAGAGCAGCAGCTGAGACTGTTGTTTTTTAGGCTATGTGCAAGTCTGATAAACATAGGGGACCCAGTATGGAGATCACTGAAATTCTCAGGATGGCTCCAGAAGGACTTGGATGGGGCATTTGTGAGCTACTGGGTTTACTTCTCAGCAGAAATTTGGTAGCAAAACGTTATGGTGAGTCTCCTAACTAGTAAAATTGCTTTAATGAATGGTATCATGGTATCAAATAGCACATTGCAAAAAAATTGCCCTAAGTAAAATTACCCTTGTTGAAATAAGTCAATAGAGAAGATAATGGACACAACTAAACTCTGGATAGCATATATAGAAATTAATATATAGAAATTTCCTAACTAATTAATGTTAGTTAGGAAAAACTGGTTTGATATCAGAGTCAGTAATATCAGCCTCTCTGAGGTTTCTTTGAATTCTCCTGTAACTAAAATGAGAACTGGTTTCAGTCCAAAGGAACTTCAAGAACATGTCCAGCAATCACGTTTTATGTAAGCCTTTTAGCGTGCTGGTACACACAGGCACTAACATATTCAACACCAGACTGAAAATTTTCAGCCTAGTAAGAGGCATACTTAACTATCTCATGGGAGAAGGCAAAGGTGGATGCAGAGGTGTTTGAAAGTGAAGCTGCTCCCCAACCTGAGTTTCTCCATGCTTTCCCCCGTAGAAGCCCATTTGGAGGACGCGCTCCAGCTCAGCAGCTTGGCTTTTGAGTCCTGCCACACCTGGCTAGACACTAGCTCCCTCCTCCTTGCCTGCTTCTTTCTGTGCAAGAAGGCAATGCCAGGTGGCTACGTCTGTCCCCATTTCTTGTGGTTTTTTTTTGTTTTTTTTTTTTTTTTTTTTTTTTTCTTTTTTGTTGGAGCTGCTATCTGAGCAGAGGGGTAACACAGGGAAGGCCGATCCCTTTCATGACCTGTTCCGGGCTATGACTGCCAATCCTAAAATTGAAACGACAGTGCTCTGCAGTGGGTCTTCTCATTTTGGTGAAAGTGGTTGCAACTCTAACTAAAGAGTATATTAAATGACTGACACTTTTTTGAAGCATCTTTTATTTTCCATTTCACCATCTGCAAGATGATAGATTTGGGAACATCCTTTATATTCTTTCTTTAATCTTGTAAGAAAAAAAAAAAGACAAAAATTATTCCTCCTTTACTAATCTTATTTAAAACAAGCTCCCAAACCTATTGTATTATACCTTTTTAAAGACATTTAGATAAACTGGGATATATTGTCTTAGATATTACAAAGTTTCTAAAGCTTTATGATCTTCATGTTTGTAAGCTATTAAGGAACTGTGATTCAGCAATGGAAATATGGTAGCTAAAAAGGAAATAAAGAACTTGCCTTCTTGGCAGAATTATCATTATCCCGTGTGCAGGAAAAGCCTCCAAAGCTGCCTGCCTTTGCTGCAACTGCTGGTGTATTTTCTTCCCAGGACATCCCATTATTTGCCGCCCTCCCTCCACAATCTTTTTCATAGGGCTTTTGCATGCAGGAACTTTATCTGATGAAATGTTTTGTGGAGCACCTAACAGAATTACCTTTTTACCCTGAACAATGCTACTCTGCTATAAATACCTAATGAGAATACATCTCCAGTAGCGTAAATCCAAAGCAGGTACTACCCTCATTTTTTTAGAAATTGCTCTGCATTGACACTAGGACAACTCGATTGGGCCTGACTGCAGCAGGTTTCTCGCTCTGCCTTTTGTAGCATGAGAGGAGGACCTGGTATTTTGGAACTTATTTTTGCAAAAAGTTGAGTGTAATGTCAGAGATGAAAGCGTGCAGCTCCTAGCAGCTCCCAGCCCCACTAATTTCTGTGCTGCCCAGAAATTAACTTCAGGAGTTTCAAAATTCTCATTAAAATTCAATTGTTTCCCTTCACATTTAGACATCTGCACACGGAAAAACACACATCATGTAACTTCTCCCTCTCTCCCTGGGGGTGCTGTGAGATTAGCTGATGAAAAGGATGGGAAGGTTGTAGTCATAATGGCGACTGAAAATGAACTTACCTTGCCGCCCTAAAGTTAAGCAGTAATCTACATGGCTCCAACGCTGAAGTATGTAATAACGTGGTTGTAGGATTTCATTGCTACAGATCGTGCATTGGTTCTGCTTCTATCTTGGCTATATAAATATTTATAACTTTTTATTTTATTGCCAGTGCAATATATGACCAAAATATGAAAAATGTAAGTTTTCCGTTTTTTATTAGAAATTGAAGATAAATCCCCAGCTAGTATAAATTTGTATGATTCCACTGATTTCACGAGGGCTATGTCACCTTTCACTGGCCGCTGATCTGGTTTCTAGTTTGTGGCTCTGACCAGCTAATTACTGAATAAGGTTTCACCATACCATGATATTCATATAGAGTAAAGGAATTTGGGGTTCTGACTGGGGTTAAATAGTTAAATATAAAAAAATCCATTGGTCCGTGGAATAAAATCTTTTCACTTTTCTCATTGGTTTCCATCATGAACAACTACATTAAAACTAGTGTCCTCTCTTTCCCACCAACCTCTTGGTCACGTGCTAGAGGCCCACAGGTATAAGAGGAAGGATAGATTCAGTATTAACATATTTCACATAGGGCTCTAGAAACGAGCATCTTTAATGCACACCAAATGAGTGTTTCCAGCCGGCATTCTGGGGTTGTGAATGCAGCCTGGGAACCTGTGGTCCAACAGGCTTTGTCATCCTGACGGATGCTAAGAAAGGCCTTGCTAGAAGCTTCCATACACCATTTTCTACCTATATTTATCACATCTTTGAAAGTAGTGCCTGGGGATGTACTTAACATACATATTTTGAAAAGTCAGAAGGCACATTGAGCTTTTAAAGCTGGATACTGTCAATGTACTTCAAACAAGGTCTAGATGCAGTTGAGGTCCTTCAGTCCAAAATTGTTTAAGATCCACTATTGACATATTTATCTTCTGACTTATGATGCTTGGTGAAGTTCTGCAACCTCAAGGAAGACTTATGTCATACAGAGTGTTGGGTTTCCGTAATGGAGTCTCAGAAGTTCTGTATTCACAAATGCAACCGTATCAGTTCCTCTGTCTTTATATAAACATAGCAGTTAGGAGAATTTAAGTTCAGGGATGAAAGGGTTCATACTTCCTCTTCTTCCAGTCTATAAACTATTCTATGCATAGAGTTCTTGCTTTTAAAGCTCTTTCTTTCAAAGCTTTGCTATCAGCATTTACAATTATTCAGGGCAGAGAAAAGGAGCAGCAGGGAGCATGACTGTAGCCTTCTATAAGAACATTGAATTATGGGGGGTGATCCTGCATCTCTGGCTTCCAGAACTCCTTTAGCACTTAAACATTAAGAATAAAATACATTAATGGGCTTTTGAGAATTCCTGAGATATGACCTGAATCATAGATAAAGCCTGTCTGCCATTAAACGTAATACCTTCTTGGCAGCCATTGCTCTTCTGAAACCTTTGGCTTGGAGATCTGTTTTGAAGAGGCAAGAGGCATTTTGGAAATCTTGTAGTCAGCATCTGTACACCCAGGAATCAGAGTGATCACAGACTGTTTTGTACTGATACTTTCCCTAATATGTTATATGTACTTTGCACATACAGCACGATTGCTTAACTGCAGACTGTTAATCGTTGGTTATTTTCATATTTGTGTAGTGTGTGAAAGGGGAAAGGGCTTAAATTGTTTGTATTTTAAATAACTGTCTTGGCAGTTACACGGCCCATGGTGTTTATATTTTCATGGAATGTAATGTTTGGGACTGATGTTAAAAGGAGAGGAGCAGAAATCAGATATGGCCGAGCAGGTTCTAAAGTTGGTCCAGACTGGGTCAGCCTTGCAACACAGCTGGCTGTCAAGGGCATCTGAAAAGGTGCTGTTTAGCAGTCTACAGTTTGTCTGCTACATATATGCAATATTATTACTTGCTGATGGCAGTTTGGCAACTTTTGCCTACATCAAGCAAGCTGAATTCTGATCCCTTTACTATTACTTAGAGATAGTTCAAATTCCTCTGACACTGAGCTTGATTCTTGTTAGCAGCCAGACTGCAGAAGCTGAGGTGAGCTTGCTTGCTCTAAGCAGATTTGGATCTTGTATTCAGCGAGGGCCCCACCCTGAATTCTGATCTCTGATAAATTCATTTTTAATGTTGCATTAGCATTAGCATACAAACCAAATGTCCCTGCAGATCTTATGTTCCAACAACCAAATGCAAGCTCATCTTTTCTTTTCATTTATATGTATGTTATGTTTTTCAGACATGAGTAACCCATGTGGGATATCTTTCTCATAGAGTAAAACCAATGTAAATTCCCATGATTCAGGGATTTGTTTCAATGCTCATGTATAAACTCTCATCAGAAATGATTATGCTTGAAGATCAAAAGAAAAGTACAGTCTCTTATATTAATGTTTAATGCATAATTCACATTGTTAGAACAAAAAAACAAAAAAGTTGGTGGTTGTTATGACAAATACTAAACATTGGCACTAGTAACCAATTCCCATAGAGGATCCTTCATTTCATTGCATTGGCGGTGCACTGAGATTTCCTCTTGCACGTGCTGTGCCATTGTCTCAGAGATCTAAAGACACTTCCTCACTGGATGAGTAATTCCCCTGTAATGACAGAAGCAGGGGAGAGTTGGGATACCCTACCATCGCTGGTGGCTCCAGCACTCAGAGACCTCTCAGTGGTAGCAGAGTGTAAAATAATCCAATCCAATTGTTCATACAAATGGGAATTCAGATCAAGCATGTTCCTATACAGTTCAAGAATCTCATTGCCTTCAATCTTAGACTAGTTTGAGCTTTAATATCAAGACTAGTCACCCGTGGTCAAAGTCATCCAGCACGACAGAATTCAAGAAGAGCTTGATTTCTTGTTTTATTTTAATTGGTGGTCTATCTTCTTTAGTCAATGCTTACTTTCTTACCAGAAACCTTGTTTCTTAAATAAGCAGGTTTGGAGTGAGGGAGTTGCACGTGAAATCCATTCCATATATCCACAACCAAGACCAGAACACGAGAGAAAAACATGCACGAATCACAAATCGAGCTTACGAATGAGGATCCTGTGTGGCATCATTTGTGGCCTGTGACAGTGGGTCAACTTCATCGGCATGAGGGAAGATCTCTGCATACCCTCTGCCTTCCAGCATTACAGCCCCTCACATGAAGTAGGAGTTGGGTTTTTTACAGCTTTTATTGGCTTTTCCCATGTCAATGTTTAAAGGGTGTAATTTGTACCATCTAGCTTTTATGTTTCTTTCACAAATTTGGCTGTTTTACTAGCTAAGCTTACATAATTTCTTACTTCTAGTAAGAAAGTCTAGTTCTTCTTTATTCCTCCCCCCCAAAAAAACCCACGACAAACAACCTTGAGTTTAAAGTTTAGGAGTCGTAACTCACGTCAGTCACCTCTCTTCCCAAGGAGGTCTGTGGCATAGAATGAGACTGAATGACATTTAAAAAAATTTCTGCATGGCACAAAGTTGCAAAAAGAAATTTTGTATATTCTGACTATCATTTTGGTAACATTTTGTTCTGCAAAATCTTTTGTGCAAGTGTGAGAGATTCCTCATTCAGGAACTAATATTGTTGGATTAGAATGGGTGCTGTTGCTTTGAGTGGCATGCAATTGAAGAACAAAAGGGTCATGGGTGTTTAAGAGGAATGAAGGAAGCTTTGTTTTTTGTTTTCCTTTTGTTTATAACGACCTGCTCAAAATAGTTAGGATTGAGAAGCTGATATTTTCTCCAGTAAAGAACCTATTGTCCACTTTAAGGCAGCTGAGAGTGTATTCAAAGAGTATATACTGGCTAAACTGTTCATTTCTGGTGAAGTGGCATGGCATTGCTATCCTGGAATTGATCATAAATAAATAGCTGTAGTGGGGGTTTGTTGAGAAAGAAAAACCTGTGGTGAATTAAATATGCTTCACAAAGTAGGTCAAACACTGGGCCAAATTAACCTCATGTTATACAGAAAGACTGAATTCTCTTGGTTTCACCTATGGGACTTTGGACTTGTCTTCACGCCAGATTATTCCAAAACCTTTTTTAGGTACACTGCAGCAATTACTTTCTACTAAAACAATGTGTACACAAATCTTACGCCAGTGTAAGAACTCACTTTCTTGAATTATCTTAATCCACTTTGAATGTGGATTAAGTGAAACCAGGAAACATCTCGGTCATTCCAGAATGAATAAACCATCTGAACACAGTTCTGCTTTACATTCACATCCGCTCTTATTCCAGCATAATTTTCCTGGGCTGAGAGGCTCTTAGGATGTATCTACATAGCAAATGAACATGTGATTATAGACTTACCAACCTTTCCTTTACTCTCACTAGCATGAGTAACAGCAGTAATGAAAGGTGGTAGCAGAGACTTCAGTACAGCTTATTAACTGGAGCATATATGCAGTTGGTTGTGAACAGCCTCTGCTGAAATCCACCTCGTCACAGCCTCACTTGAGATACAACTCACGTCTCTTACACTAATACTGGGGTTGGGAATGCCTCTCTGCATCTCCACTGTGTATGTACACCAAAAATTGCATATGTGATAGGACTGCGCAGCTGAGCTAAATGGAAAACAGGTGAATTTAACTTCAGAGGTTAATCACATTGGAGAAGAAGCATGGTGCTCAGATTTTTAATATATTCACCTTTGACAACCAAATAAAGTGTCAGCTATGAGACTGTGGAGGCCAAATTAAATATGCTGTAGACAAGAACAACTCAGTTGATTTCACTAGGGCTGAATTTGGCTCTGCAAGTGAGATCTTGCTTATTTGACTAATACTTGTTGCCTATCTGCTCATTTCTTTTAATGAAATTAATGCATTTTAATGTTCCTTTAAGTGCATTCCAAAACCAGCAATTTGATTAACTAATTTACTTTTAAAAGTGTAACAATCACAACTAAAAATCTTGCTCTTAGTCGACATATGGAATAATTGCAAGTGGCATCTTGGGTAGTTATGCCATACCCTTCATCCTTTTAAACAAATTCCCCACATCAATCAGAAGAGCCTCACTTAAAAATGAATGGCGAAATATAGACAACAATCAAGGTGTACACACAGTGCTTTTCAAGTCAACCAAAGAAGATTTATTAGTAATGTACTCTGTATTCTGCTGAGACAGCACACTTAAGACAGGTAAAAATTTAGTCTAACAGCAGTTCAAAACAATTCCGAGACAGAAACATGAAACAAACTTGTCCTTCTAGCCAATCCAGAAAGCATCTTGAGTAGCTTGGGTTAAAAGGGAAAAAAAAAAAATTGTTCAATGTTAAAATGATGCTTGGACTGTTCTATATTCCAAGAAGGATTTGTTTTTTTACTCTTTTTTTTCCCATTGCAATAGATGATCTCACCATCTAAAATACGGTGAGAGCACTGAGTTCAGCAACAGAAAAGATGTACACTTAACTTCTTCCTGACTTTATCTCTTTATTAAAACTGAAATAGCAAAACCTGATTAATAACAATACTAAGCAAAGGCAATTTTCCCATTTATTGTATTTAAACGAGGAAAATGGAAGTGTCAATGCGAGTACTAAGGCTAAACAGAGGTAGCTGTAAAAAATAATTTAGATTCAGCCTTGCTATGTGCATCCCTTCCTGAACTCCACCAGGCTAGTTACATCAGTATTGGCAATGTTGTAACGTGTTATTAAAAGAGGTGGTGGGAAAGGCAGCCTGGAACAGGTCAGCTTGGCTTTGGGTGCTACTGAGACGCTCTGTGGTCACTGTACAGGTGTTGTGATGCATCAGCACTTTGGGAAATTAACAGTGTGGCTGATCTTTAGCTGAAGAGGCACTTAAATCTGAGCTAGCATGGACAGTTTTTTCTAAGTGAGGCCTAGTTCTGGAAATACTTTTGCACACAAGTTAAATCCAACATGAAAATCATCCCCTGAATTTAGCAGGACTATTCACATAGTCTTTCCGGATTTGCCTTTAAAAGTACAAAAAAACAAAGAAAGAAAGGCAGGTGGCTTGCCAGCCCCTACCATTACTCATAATGCACTTGTAGCGTGTGGTGGCTGAACCGATTTCGGTGCTGACTGCAGGCCTAAGCTTGCTCTCTCCTTTAATGTAAACCGCGCTGCTTTCAGAAACAGATGCTCCGCAACCCTAGCAGCAGAGGTAGGGAGAGATGGTTTAAAACACTCCGTGATTAAATCCTGCCAGGGTTTGCGCCAGCCTTCCCCCTTTTCCTTAGCGACGCCATTGTGCTAGCAAATTCCCCAACTACGGCCGTGCCTCCCCCCGGCCCCGTGGGGCGCAGGGCTGCACCCCAAATGTACCCCATTGCCAGTGCACTGGGGGGGCTCTCCCCAGCCTCCCCCTGAGAGGGGTTCGGGGGAGATTTGGGGCGGGGGGTGGTGGCGCGGCGCCGGGCCTGCACGGCTGCAGCGCCCGCCGCGTTCCTCCCCGCTGCCTTCCCCTCGCACTGCGGGTGCTTTTATTTTTAGCTTTTTTATTTAATTTTTCCGCTGTGCCTTCCCGCCCCATGGCCTGCTGGCGGCGTGTGCGTGGCTCTGTGTGTCCCCGTGTCCCCTCGGCGAGGCGTCCCGTCCGCTGCCGGGGGTGGCACTCCCTCCCCACCCCACGCTGTCCGTACTTGGGTTTTTTTCCTTGGTTTGGGTTTTTTGGTGTTTTTTTTGTTGGTTGGTTTGTTTGGTTGGTTTTTTTCCAGGTGGGACTTGGCGGTGACCGGCGAGGCTCGCCTGGCACTGAATGTCACCCTGAAGGTAAAATGAAAGACAAAAAGATGAACGCATGCCTGGCTCCCCTCGGCCGCCGCATCCCCCGCGCCTGCCACCATCGCGGGGCGGCAGCCCCCGCCGCGCCCCGGATTTCCTGTCCCGGCTCTTTTTATGATTTCTCTTTTTTCTTTAAAAAAAAAAAAATCAACAAAAAAGCCCTGTATGCAAAAGAAACGTGCACGTACCCGGTTAACGAGCCCCACGAAAAACCCGGCCGCTTCCCCCTTCTCCTGCCAAGTTATCATTGAGAAAACAGACAGGCGGCGTGACGTCCCGGGTCAGGCCGAGTGCGGACCGGCGCTACCAAGGCTGTGGGGAGGCCGGGGAACGCCGCCGGCGCCGGGGCCGCGGAGGCCGGGGCCGCTGCCGCCCGCCCGCCGCCGCCGCCCGCCTGCCGCGTCTGGCCCGCCGCCTCCGCGCCCCCCGCGCCCCTCGCGCCGCCGCCGCGGCTCCCCCGGCCCCGGCGCCCGCCGGCGGCTCCCCCCTCGCCGGCGGAGGTCGCGGGAGCCCAGTTAAAGGAGGCGTGTGTAAAGATTTTGCAATGTCCCTGCATGGTGTTGTAGACTTTCCTAGCAAAGAAACCGGCTTCGGCTTCTTTAAAATCCCCGACGACTCACCTGATTAACCTGCCTGCGGTTCTGAGCTGACCAGGTAAAGCGAGCCACCCCCTCCCCACCCCGCACCGCTGCCAGCTGACATTGCACCGAGAGCAGGGGTTTGCTCGGGGACGAGCCGCTGCCTGGAGCGCTTCCCCCCCCCATCCATTCCACCTTCAGACCTTGCCAATTGCACTTGCTGAGAGTCGTTGTCCTCTCCCCGCACCCAAAGAAAAATCAGCTTCGTAAAAAGCCGCACAACAGCACCGGCCACTCGGGTTTGGGTGGTTTCTCCTTTCTCGGACAATTATTTAAAATTCTTGGCCCAGGGTGGGGGGTGGGGGTAAAGAAGAATGATTTTTTTTTTTATTTTTTTTTTATTCTCCTGACAGATCCCACCCCGGCAGGTTTTGTCCTCCACTCCTTTCCCAGGGTCAGGAGTGCCGGGGAAGTGACGAGGCTTTAGCCAGCAAGAGTTTGGGGCCGGGGTCCCGGGGTGGCTCTGCCGGTTGCGAGCAGGGAAGAAGGAGAACACCAGACTCTCCAAGCCCGTGCCGGGGCGGGAGTGAGTGTCGCGGCGGCTGCCCGGGTCGCCCTGCTTCCCCAGGGGTGCCCTTTCGGGAGTCCCGAAGTGTCCCGGCTGCGGCGCTGGGGAGAGGCCGGGAGGGGGAGGGGGGATTCTTAGTACCCGTCCCTTTCCCGCCGTCCTTTTCCTTCCCGAAACACTTCTGCAGGCCTGGCGGGGGCCCTGCGCGGCGGGCGGGGGGCACTGCTGCTGGCGGGGTCCCTTTCTCGCTCCCCCCGGCCGGCTCTGCCCGCGCCGCGGTACCAGGACCCGGCAGGACAGGGGGGATGCGCACCCCAAATCAGGAGGAGCGAGGGAAACTGTGGAAAGTCAAGCGTCCTGCTTGCTCTTCCTGATGCTTCACCCTCCCAGCTCCTGCCGAGGAGTCAGAGAAGTGTGGGGGTCTGGATGTGGCCCGGCTGCCAGGACTTTTATTTTCCTGTTTTTTTTTATTTATTTATTTTTTATTTCCCCCTAGGCATTAATGCTATGAGGGAGCAAGTATGCTAGAGGTACCTTTTGAAGTGCTGCAGGGGAAGTGCACCGAGTACTTGGTCTAGTTAATGTGTTTCTCGTGATACTAAAGAAGAGAGGACTGCATTTAGGAGATGACTAAATAATGGGGGAGGCAAGTAAAAATGAGTTGAATATAAAGGAGAGGAAAATGAAGGTGAGCGGTTGTGTGGGAAGGCAGGCGCTGAGCAGCTTGGATTTCTCTCCTGTAATTCCCCCTCCCTCCCAGCATCCCCCCCAATCCTGTCGTTCTTTTCATACTCGTAGCAGACCCTAACAGCAAACATGACCCAACAGAAGAACACATTACCCGCCTGCCCTTTAACCTATCCTCGTTTGTTGCTGGGAGGGAAATCTGAATGCCCTTTGTATAAGACCACCGAAGTTTTAAGCTTTTATTAGCCACCTTATCTCAAATACAAGATGTAAAACTTGTCTGATACCTTTTGGTCTTACTTCCCCTGGTTTATTTCAGAGGATGAAATGTTCTGCTGTAGCATACCTGCCATCACTTTTGGAATGGGAGTAGCTTACAATATAACCTACATTAGATTATACATGGTGCGTGCGTTGCATTTCCATTGGAAATAACAAAAGACTTAGAATGACAGAGACCCATGGTTTTGATCTTCCTTGTCTTGAGAGTATCAAGGTAGCTGTGGTTCTGTGTGCTGAGGAGGAGGAGGGGTCTGTGGTGCAAGGATTTTCATGTCTGTATGGGAATCTGGCAGGTCTCTTTTTAGAGGACTTTACAGTTGAAAGTGTGCCGGGGCAGGAGAAGGTAAACTTGACATTCATTATCAAAATAAGGAAAACAAATCGATTGCATTAACTGTGTGTGCACTATCACAGATATTCCACAGTAGTTTGTCAGAAATTAAAAGCTTACCAGTAGAGTGCTGTATCCCTATCTCGAGCCTGGCACCACTTATTACTGCAATGGTATTTCAATATTAAGTGATCTTAGAGATATTTCATCTTATTTTGAATCCTGAATTTGAATCAGCATTAGGATGTCAGGGCTGTGAGATAAGGTATAACAAACTAAGTAGACAGCTGAAGGGCTCCTGGTGAAGGTGTTGCTGAGAAGGATATCTTGGGCCGTTCACAGTAACCTTGTTTACAGGGACGTTTCAATTGCGAACTGAATTTCAGTGAGAGGCTGCCTGGACTAATGCCTGTGAGTCTGAGACCCATCACGAGTGTCTTGTGCACTCTAAACCTTCTTTCTGCCTTCCTTGAATACTCGCAAAAACTTTTCTGGAAGGTTAGGATGAGTTTCTGATATGAAAGTTGTTTTCCTAAGAGGAATGCTGCTCTTTGAACTTGTGTACATTAGCAAGAAAGTATTAATGAGATTTGATTTTTCTTTTTGATTCTCTGATGTGTCAGGATCAGTAGTTACACCAGCCTTTTTAACTTCACGTATAGGGCTTTGATTTATTATATTTAAGTCTTGGTGGTTTCGAACATATTTTGCAGCACTTGAAGTCAGTTCAAGCCAGAATGTGGAAAGATGCATATTGTAACAAGGAACAGTTTTGTAGTGATCTGCTATTTTTTTTGTTTTCTTTTCCCAAAGCTGTTCCAGGAAATTCACGTGCATTTAGTGAGTGGGTGCTAAATGCCAGCAGCCACATTGATGAAGAAAAATGCTGTTGAAATACTTTGGAATAATAAATAGGATACGTAATGGTCAACCACAAGATAAAAATTTTACACAGTGTTTTTATGGCTCTAAATTGGCTGCATTGTAAACCAAGCTTGCTACTCTATTAAGTCATCTGAGGTTTCAATTATTTAAAATTTCTGCTCAAGCTATCTAATATAGTCTTCATCATGCATATGAGAAAATTATACCTAAGATTGTAGTTCCTTGTTGTTGGTATGTGAGGGCTTTGTTGCAGATATGGGCATAATTTTGACTTATCAGGACAAATTATATTATAAAGCATGCACATAGAAGAATGATATGGAAATAGCCCCGGTCCTACAAAATGGGGATAGTTATAGCACTGAAATGTACCTAATACGATTTGAGATCCATTCACTAAGAAACCTTGACAGTATGTGCCTTGCAGGTACGGTACATTTGGAAATACTGTATCTCCATTTAAATGCAGATCTTCAGTTTTCTCCAGGGGGCAGTTGGTGAATCTTTCGATTGAACCAGCGGTACTAGAAAAACTAACTGAAGATTTACCCATGAGCAAGAGACCCTTTCAAGTCTACCTTTTTGAAATAATGATTATAAAATTTTCCAATATTTCAAGTTTATATTGATTTTGAATGCTTTTTTAAAAGTTGAACGAAAGGAATAGTGTCTTCTACTCAAGGTAGGCCAACATTTGCACGTTTGTTTAGCAGCCTTGAGAGAGATAACTGTTACAAATAAGTTCTTTGTTTTACATGGCTGTTGTGTTTGCATGTGAGTTTCCTCAAATGAACAGAGCAGTCTTGCTTTGATTTTGACCTAGATTCCTCCTGATTATTCCTATACAGCTAGTACCTGCTTATTTCCCGCTGTGAAAATAGGAGAACAACTGTTGATGCTATCTGGCTGGGGCTGTGTGGGCAATAGGCATGCATGTCCAGCAATCTCCCCTCCTCCTCCTCGGCTTCATTAGTAGTAGATAAAATAGCACTGCAATACGAAGAAGGTGCAAGCCAGTATTTTCTCTCCTTTGAATTTTTGTTCTTTGAGGGTTTGATTCAAAAGAAGACAGGAAAAAAAAGTTGGAATGAGTGAATTTATTTCTGTTTCCAGATTTGGCACACTTATTTTGCACACTTGCAGGAATGAACAGGGCTATCTTTTATTTGAAACAAGTCTCAGATCTGTCTAACTCCATACTGGCTTGAAACTCAGTGCTAGTGGGTATCAGTCCTCCTCAGAGCGGCTTGTCCCATCCAGTCCAGTTCTCTATATTGTTTGCAAGCTGTCTAGTTTGTGGTGTAGCCCAAGACATTAAAAGCCTAGGATGCAGGGAACAGCTGCTCTCTGCTTCGGGTGCAGGGAGGACAGAGTACCTGGTGCAGGGGAGACAAAAGATCCTAACCTTTTCTGTGCTGGGTGCCATGCACTGCAGGCATTCCTGGCCACTCCATCTCCCCACCATGGGAGTGCTGTCCAGGGATGATGGCCTTGTCCCCATGCCAGAGCCATGAGGCTGTGGATTTATTATCTGTATTACGCTCACCTGTTAAGGGCATATAACCCATTGGCCTTAATACTCTGGAGGAAACATGCACTTCAACCTCTGGGTGGAGTTCAGGCAGATCTGCAAAGTCCAATCTTATGTGTAGCAGCATTAATGGTAGAGCTGCCATCCAGCTTAATTGATATTCCTATAAAAGTCTACAGGTTTTTGTTTCTAGTGGAAGCTGCAGCTGAGTGGACTACTTAAATGAATGTTTTGCATATTGAGGTTGAAAGGAAAGTTGATCCTCATACATTAACTTATCATCTTGACATTCTCTTGACATCAGTTGGATTACTACAAGCATACAGGACAAGGAGATTAGGTGCAAGATCTTCACAAACACATGCTTTTGTTAGCATGTTGATCAGTGGAGATGTTACTTCTCTGAAAACCTTATTCTATGTTAAGTCTGGGCAAGCACAAACTTGTATATGCTTATACAAGTTGAGCAGGGACTATCCTTTATAATAATTTTTTTTCCTTTAATATCTGTGCAAGATCTCTTATTATAACTCAACCATTAGGGGAAAGAAAATGGAACTTCTCTCAAACAGCTTTTCTGTTGGTGAATCTAGTGGCAGTTGCTTTGAACCATGTGTAATTGATTATCATACATTTATTTTAAAAAGGAGACATAACAAGGAATCTGACATGATGTTTTGGAATCTATCTTCTCCCCACAATGTTCTTGAGGGAAATGTAAGGTTGCAGGCATCATTTCATGCCCTGTATGTTTTTGAACATAAATCAAAGAAATTGTTGGAGAGTTATAGATGATCATAGCAACTGTAGCTATAATAAACACATGCAGTATATATTTTTCAAGCTATTTTGTATGGGTGAAAAGCTGAAGCTGGCGAACAATTCAACTTAATCACTGAAAATTTATTTCCTGGTTAGAGTGGATTACCAGCGTAGCATGAAGTCGTACACCTTGGTTTAAGTTTATCTGGTTATGAAGTCTCGGTTAAAACTGGGAAAGAATTTAATTTGGATCTAGACACCTTGAATGAATGATTCCAAATGTCAAATTTATTGTGTTGCCTCCATGGTGATATTTACACCTATATTATCACCTATATTGGTTTCAAAGTATGCTGGATACTTTAAAGAGCAAATAAAGTAGAAGAATGGTACAAAGAAACCCCAAACCGTTTTAATTGTACGCATAGCAAAAAATGTAAGCATAGTAAATAGAAGAGGAACGAGAATCCTGAATGATCAGGTACTGCAGAGCTGCTAATGGGGTCAACAACCAGCCGAGGCATACAAATTTCTTGATAATCATATTAGTTTGGTTTAAAGTCTTAATAGATGAAAAGGGAGAAATTACATTTATGAAGGAAGTTCAGTGAGGAAAGCATAGCCACTCAGAGGATGAGGCAAGTGTTCCATACATTGACAAGAATCCAAATGCATTAAAATGCAAAAGAGAAAATCCAGTAGTCACTGTTAATATGTATGTGGATAGACTGGGGATAGGACACATTCAGGACATTCTGTGCAGAGATCAGACAGGTCTAGATGAACTGAGTTTCAGACTGAATATTTAAGCAAAGGAGGTAGGATGTGTTTCTTGGATGTTGGCCTTTGCGGTGCTTTCAGGTGTAAGTCTCATTACTCTGTGTTCTCCTCTTGGCTTCAGAGACTGATAATTAAAACACATACTGCTTATTAAAAATTTTGGTATTAACTAAAAGGTGTGTCTTCTGACTTTGCGTCATCTCAGGGTTGGCTTCCCTTCATCATTTCTCGTGTAGCTCTTGCTCCACATCCTCTTCAAATAACTGTTGCAGCCTCTCCTTAATAGCCAGGCTTCATTACCCCCCTCCTCAGAAGGCTGGAAAATGGACTTTGAATTGTTACTATGTTCCCTGCTGTATACAACTGTGTGAAAACAAAATTCAATGAGAAAATCAGAAAGGAGAGGAGAGGGAAGACAGTGCCACAGGTTGAGTTATAGCTGGAAAAGAGCTGAGAGGAGAAAGATTTGGCATTTCCTGTGTCCCATGGTCAGGATCCATGTACACTTTTACAAAATAAGGGAGGTGAAGAAGCTTAGTCCTTGCATCCATATTGACCCAGTTGTGATGAATGGGACATGATTATAGAGGAGAGGTAAGGAGAAGTTCAGTCTAACCCAGAGTGGATGTCCTCCAGCCTTGACAAATGCTGCTTGGGGTGTGTGGGGTAGGACTACTGAGTACAGTCGGATTACTGCTGTTGTGCTGCATTTGATAGTCTCAGCCTTTCTGCATAGACACTTGGGTATTTAGAGGCTTTTGACGAGGAAACTTAATTCACTGAAATTTCTGCTTCCACAGGATTTTTTTTTTACTTGTCTTAAATTAGTGTCTTGTGTTCCAGCTGACAAAAAGAGCTTGTCTTACCTTGTGCTGAATTTCTAGCAGGAAAAAAGGTCTGCCATATTTTGGTCAAAAGAGACCAGGTGGACAAGGGTGAGAGCAAGGTATGCAGAATCTAGGAAGCAGGCTGGGCACTGAAGCACAGAGAGCAGGTAGTCCAAGGTCACATCCCTTCTTATGGCGCAGCTGGGAGCTGGATGTACACCCTCAGGTTTTAGCCATCTACCTTTCTCTGCCATGCAAATCCTTGTCTTCCAGCTTGAGCAACAGAGGCACAGAAATTATGCTTTTGCAACACGTTTTAAATGTGAATGGTGGTGGTGTGTCAGAGGTGATGCAGCCAGCCAGTGGCAGAGCCTAGACAGAGCCCAGCCTTGTTGCCAGGATTTTGATTTCCTGCCTTGCACTGTCTCTTCAGGGAAAAAAGCAAGAATAATCCTGCTGGTGCCACCACATGTTTTCATTTCTCTGGGGGGCATGGTCCAGGAGTAGACAGGATTTTTCTCCTAAAGGAGAGAGGCCAAATTTGGACAAATTTTGGTGGAAGTGCGTATTGAATCGTTATGGTTACCCTGATATAAAAGGTGCCTGCCTCTTATAAAAAATATTTCTAATGTTTTAGTAATCAGGTTTTGCTTGTTGTTTTTTTTTTTAATCGAAGAGAGGTGAGGACATGAGAAATGAGTACCTCTGAAAATTGGGTCACGAACCTTTATAGTTGTTTGTGCTTGTGAGTGTGTGCGCACATGTGTGTAACATGCATACGCATTCTCAGATGTTGTGTATGCACAGGATCTCAATTATTTTGCTGTTTGAATCATAGAGCAGGCTGTCTTGATGTACTGTCAGTTTTGGTTTTTGCCCTCTGGAATAAAGTTCAAAATATTAAAGAAATAACACGCAATATACTAGTAGCTAGAATAGTCATAGCGCCTGAGGGAAAAAGAGGGTGGTGAATAATCTGTCCTACAAATGCCCAGAAAAAAACCTTAACTCCTCCTAACAAAACTCTGTAGTGGGGCACTTTTAAAAAGGACTCTTGAATTTTGTTTCTGAGGCTTTCTTGGTTATCGTGGAGAGAGAAGTATATTTCTTTTGGAAAGCACTGTGCATGCTCTATGGTCACACTCTACGCATGTGTGTGGGGATATATGGTCCCATTTATTCTCTGGAGAATCACCCTAGGCTAAATGGTGAAACAACTAAATCCAAATTAATTATTGATAATTTTTTAACATCAAATGCGAGGATGTGCTTGGAGTATTGTTTCCCAGTTTAAGAGCTGAAATAGTGCTAACAGATGTATTCTTTTTAAATATTGCATTTCTGGTTTTATTAGTTCATGTGGACAGCAGTGAGAACTGCAGAAGTTGATGCAGGTTCTGCACATCCCTGCTTGTTTCTGGAGGGTTGAGGTGGGAGTTAAGGGAGGACTAACAGATATTTGGAGTCGCATTGGGACTTTGGTCAGAATACCAAATTTTGTCAGATTTGGAATGTTGTGATTCATGGTTTTAATCCAATGGGAACCATGCTAAAAGGCTCTAGATAAGGTATTAAATGAAAGAACCAGTCCCGTCCCACTCCCAAAATCTTTTGACTAGTACTCTGCATCAGAAAAAAAGTGCTGAGAAGTGTGTGACTGATGCAAGGCTGGCTCGGGAATTTAGGATAAATAGGATGTCTATAGCACTTAATTTAGCAATTTGAAGGCAGAAAATGCTTTTGAACGCAGCTAACAGCTTCTTATCTGCAAATGCCACAATCAAGACAAAGCAAAATATATTGTGATGAATTCTGCAGTTCGCAGTTGTGACACAGTTGAAACCTCCTATTACAGTGAGGGAGACTTCAGCCTGTATCACGACTGCCTAGGATGCAGCATTTCAGAGTGACGTTAATAAAAATAATACAGTAAATATACAGTTTTAGAAATCCTGCAGGACATGCAGCAAATGCCGATGGTTAGAACTGGGTGAAGTTGTCAAAGGTTGCTTTGCTCTCCAGAGCCTGGCAGTAGCTCCGCTGAAATGTGATGCCATTGGTTTTCAGCAAAGGTTTCTTTCTGCAGGGCTGCAAACAGAGATCAGCTGCTACTGTGTATACACAACTAGGGAGCAAATCAAGCAGCACGTTTAAGCAGCCTTTTTAACCCTGAGACTTTCCAAGATTTCTTCTTCACGCAGGAAGTTTCCTTTATATTGTCAGCTGTAGCACTTCGCTCATGTAATGAGATCAGAGCTAGGATCACTGCTGCACAGTAGAAAGACTTCCTTGAGACATTTGTCCTTGAAACTGCACCAAACTCTTGGAAGAACCCAGAACCTGTAAGTATGTATGATACAGGCAGCAATAGCACGGTGCAAAGCTGCAATCAACCATTATATGATATCCGATTAGCAGTGCAGGAGGAATTTTTTTTTTTGGATGTTATGTTACATTCATTTTCAATTTGTTCTAAGGTAACAAATCAATTCGGGCTTTTGATACAGTGACTTTGCAGTAGATGAGCTAGTAGTAATATGTTTGTTTTAACTATTTGTTGCTCTCATGTAGCTTGTGGGACATTATTGTAGACATCAAACTATAGAGAACTTTTCTTACGTTTTTAAGCATTTTAAAGGATTTGAGAGTCCATTTTGCAAATAAGTTTTTGCTGTGCTTTTTGACTTTGGCAACCCCACCCTACGCCAAACTGTAAATAAAGGGGCAAACAGAATTAGTGTTTATTGTTCTTAGGTAGCAATAAAATATATTTGTTTTCAGGCTTAATTTAGTTGTTAACAACATTGCACTGTTTGGGTTGTTTTTTGTCTTAATTGAATTCTACTCAAGGCTGTCTGTTTTGTGTTTTACTATCTTGTCTGTCTGTTTAAGTTACTTTGCCGGGACTGCAGTCTGTTTAAACCTGTATTTAAGAACTATTTATATTCTGAGCACATTTCTGGTAAAATAACTGTTTGAGAATTTTTTTTAAAGCCTTAAACAGTATAGTTTTATTAACGGTGATCACCAGAGAAAGCAGAACATGCATGAATGTCAGATGTAGACCACATAACCTAAGTCTTCTGTGCACTAAGTCCTATCCGAAGATGTCCACTTTTGCAACTATGGCTAATAAAAGCCTTGAGATCCCTTTCAATAAATTTTTCATATGCAGTGATACTTCTGTTTATCAGATTAATTTCTCCTAGGTTAGCCTGATTGATAGCTGGATTGTGGTTTCCTAAGTGCTTTCTCCATGAAACCTCAACGAAGAGCTGCATTCCATTTAACCAGTGAATGTAAAAACTGGTAACCATGGATTCAGCCACCACTAACTGTCGAGAGCAATGACTTGTTGTAAACAATACAAATGAGCCAGGATAGCAGAAGCAACCAGACATGAAATGATTTTAATAGAAATTATGGTAAAGGTCATGTGATACTGTATCAGCTTGAATTCAGTATTAAAGGGAAAGTATTTCAGTTTTTCAGGTTTGATTTAAATTGCACATCTCCAACTGGCTTTACGTTTGCATAAGATCCCCAGAAGGGAAAATGAAGCAGTTCTTTGGAAATGCCTCTGCTTAATTGCACATTGGGACTTTAGGCCCTGATCCTGAAAATGTAGGAATAACTCTAATAAGTAGGATACTTATGTACTTAAAATTTGCTATTTGTAAATGTTTGTAGGATTGAGGCCTTTCTAGGTAAATTGTAAGAAAAAAATTATATTCTAAGGAAATAATAACCTGTCACTAAAGATAAATCATGAAAATGCAAGTTGTGTGGTTCAGTTGGAGATTTTTGCTCGCTTGTTTCAATAACATGAAAACAAGTTATATTTATCCCTTCGTTTTAAAATGTTATGACTTTCATTTCTCATCCACCATTCCTCAAATCCTCTTCCTAATTTATAGCCCCTCTTTGGAGAACTGGTAAACCATAGTGTCAGCTATTATAATACAGCACGATGATGGGCACATGCAGATCGCATGAGCAGTCGTGTGTCCTATCTCAGGAATTTCCATCCCTACAAAATCTTTGCTGACTCCCAGCTGTCACATGGCTGTCACTCACAAATTCTAACCATAACCAGATTCTCCTTCCTGGGCATGCACTCACCAAACCTCTTTATGCACATGTAGATGCAGGCACAAATGTCCCTGCTTAAGCACTTTCTCTGTGTAAAGGGGTCTCTCCCCCAAGCCTTCTGCATTCCACTAATGCTTCATCCTTAATTTGTTCCTGGGTGCTACCACTCTGCCATGGCTGTGCTACTTGTGCTTTGTAAGGAGGAACCTGGAAAGGGAATACTAGTTAGTAAGAAATGCGAACAAAAATAACTTTGCATGTTATTTAATGTAACAATTCTGATCAGTATGAATCTAAATTCACAACTTCTGTGGCCCCTTAAATTTCTCAAAAAATCAACCCTTACTGTTCTGTAGATAGCACTGTCACCTTGCAGTATACTGACTTATTGTTTTGTGTATTTACTTGTCATTATATTTATTGTTTGGAAAACTTAGGTTATAAGAGTCCTAGACTGGAAATTTGGTTATTTTTGTATTTCTAGGTTATTTTTGTATTTCATAAATGTCACATATATCTACGTTGCTTCATCAGTAATTATGATTTATATGTTTTTCAACTAGAATTATTTAAAAAAATCTTCTCATCAGTCTGTTACAGCTGACCAGTCTCTGTCAAGCACAGCTTGCAACTAAAATGTATAGGTAGATACAGGACAAATCCTGCTTTCCCTGTGCTTCTGAGCTGCCTTGCCAGAAGGAGGGGGTGATTGCTTGTGTGAGTTGGGAGGGTAAGATTTAGATTATACATAGTTAAACACTAGGCAAAAATAGACTGACTTCTACTGAAAAGAGGTACTTCTGAGAAGTAAAAGGAAAGCACTTAAACAGGAATATTGGGGAAAAAAGTGCCAAATTGCAGAATATTTTCTGTTGCTTGTCTGTGTCAGTGTTGGGATTATACTGGGGTACTCCTGTAAACCAGACCTGTAAGTATATTAATACTTTACCAAAAGGGAGGAGGTAGCTCAATAGAAAAGATACTACCTTGACTTTGCTTATGTATCTTGGGATGAATCCAGAACTGCAAATAAAATATGGGTGAAGCCACAGCGAGACTCGAGACAAATATACAAGTAAACTGGGGAAACCATGCTGGCTTCCTTACCATGAGCTTCTTATGAAGTATTGGTAATTCCTGCATCCCTTGAAAACTAGGTAGAGGATGTTTGAATCATTGTTCCCAGCATAAGAAAACAAGTTTCAGTCTGGAGAGATAATGCAGCATTCAGGAAGGAAGGAGAGCACCATGGTCCCATGGAGTTCACTGGCTTGGGACAATGGGCAGTTTTCTTTTTATCTTCGGGATCTTTACTATCTGTAACATACATGCTTGTCTGCTCTCCTGTATTTTGCATCAAATAATGATTTTGTAATGTAAAACTTGCAGGAGTTAATGGGTGAGCTGCCAAAACTCTTTGGCCATCTGCAGATAGGAAGAACTGGGAAGCAAGACTCTTTATTTCTCTGCCAGTTTATAAAGTTCAGGTGCTGGTTGATGGGCAGTTGCAGGAGACTTAGATGAGAATTCTCATTTGAAGCAGAGCTCTGTGAAAGTGTATTTGAATCCCCAAAATGGAGACCTCAGTGTTTTACCCACAGAGAAATCTCAGTGTGTCATGTAAATATTGCAGTGCTTACTTGGGCACTGGCAGAAATATTTGCTATTAAAATAATTAGTAATAATTAATGACATGTCCTTTTGTAAACACAGTAATACAGAATAATAACGAAAAGTTGTATTTTATGAGTGTAATTCTAATCTACTACTTTAACACTTTTATCAGTTTGATGTTTTTTGTATATAAAAATATCATATCAGCAGTCCTGTCAAATGAATTAGAGTGGTATTAAGTAGAGGCACCTTTTTTTTGAAAAAAAAGAGAGAACAAACCAACAGTCTTGATATGGAGGTACCACATGTAGGGCATACAAGGTAAACTGGTATCCATGTTTACACACACTTGACATCATGAATGAGACAGCCAACAGCACTGCAGGTAAGTGAGAAATAAAATGGTAGCTTTTGTCAGGTGGATTCCTGGCTGTCAGAGACTGGACTAAAACTACTTGATTTCATGGAGCATGTCAAACTAGTTGGTCACTGAATGGCAGAATATTGTTATTTGAAATATTAACTCTATGTAAGCATTACAGTGTTTTATAAATTTTTGCTCCTTTCTAGTTTCACCACTTAGACGGTGTGGGTTAAGTGAAGTGTTTTTGAGGACTCCTATAGTAATTTTATCTTTTGAACATTTCCAAATATCTATTGAAGACCCATGATTTATGGGTTCTAATGTTCTCCAGGTCAGCAAAACTGTCGTGGGGTCTAAAGACTGTGATGTGTATCAGCTGCATTAACTTTCCATTAACTTTCCGTGACTAGAACGTGTCTTTGATTATTCTGCATTATTCCTTTGTACAAAATAAGGTCATTCTCTGGGTATTTTAGTTTTAACTGAACCAGATTGTCACTGACCATCAGTTTTTGCATGCATAGACTCTCTCCTTCCTGGCAAGGCTTTAGGCCCAGATCCACAAAGGGATTAGATGCCTTAAGTGAGACTTAACTGGGATTTAGGCATTGAAAGCCCAAACTGAGATCCTCAATATCCCCACTGAACTGGCACCTAACCTTAGAAGTTGCCTAACCTGTGTGAGTGCCTGTGTTTTCAATATCCATCTTTCCCAGGTGGCTGAAGATCTGCTTTGGATGTTCTCAAGCACTTCCATCTTGACAAGGTTGAGCCTTTCCGCTTCCATCTTTCCCCCCGTGTCCTGACACACTTCAGAAAGCATGAGCTGTTCTTGCAAAACAGTGGCTCTCTGTGTGTGATGTATCTCACTTTCTCCAGCTATGCCCTTGAAGGAAATGACCCTCCCATAGGTTTCTTTTAAGAGCAGCCTGGGAACCTTGAAAAAGGTATCAAAACTAAGAAATCTTGAATGTCACTGCTTGAATTTGAAGGTCCTAGAGAAGAGGTGGAGCTCAGATGTACATGGCCTTGGTTGTCTCCTACTGGCAGTATTGGACTGTTCTCTGCTTGGCAATATCTGCTTGTGAATTTGCTGGCACTGCACAAGATGCAGGGGTAACTAACAGAGCTGAGGGCTCCATATCATGGGCAAAGCACCTGAATAGGTACTGGGATGTGGAAGTATTGTTATTGCTCCTAGAAGTTTCCTTGGAGAATCCAGGCCCTGGTGTTCTGTAACAGCAGTTTTGGGGTGAAGTGCTGTGGGGTTAAGAACTCCTTTCTGCAAGAAGTCACTTAGGGTTTTACCTAACTCTGTGATATATGGTGGCTGTTTTGTTTTCTGAAAGCCAGACTTATTGGGGTATTCCATGTGTGTACCCAGAAATAATAATCACTATTTTAGGGCTTCAGTCTGGAGCTGTGGCTGGATTGATAGCTGTCTCGCTCTGCGGAGGCAAAGCAAATAATGTCTTGTTAGTAGCTGAGTAAGTGGTCCTGTGCCATCACTTATTTTTCAGCTGTGCTCGTGACATTTCATGTGTTCTCATCCATGTCTGCTGTTTGTTTAAATCCTGCTCAGTTCCTTGATTTATCAGTTTTCTGTAAACTTTTGTTCGAGTAGTCCCCAATGCTATCCTATTTCAAATAGGTGCGTCCTTATCAGCAAATAGTCTTTCATCAATAACTTCAACTCATTCATGTAACTCTGCATATGTTCACGTTGACCTTCTGTTTTTTAAAATAGTGGATTTTTTTCTTTTTGAGAGAGTAGTATTTAGGAAATCTGTGAGCATTTCTCCTGAATCATTCTGTCTTCTTATGCAGAAGTTGTACAGGCATTTGCCTTTACCTTTTCTCTGTACTAACAGAAAAGAGCATTCTTCTCCACCCACCCCACCACCAAGAAAAAAAAAACAACAAAACCAGCCTTTTTCTCAGGGAATTCCTGGTTGTCTAATTTGCCAAAGATAGGTGGACTGCATGCAATCTTAATATTATTTATTGCTGCTTTTGATTTACATAAATCTGTACAATCCCTGAAACAACAATACAGAATGTAAAACATATTTGTATAGATGTATAGTCTAGGAACTATACAAGCACCAAGAAAGATAAACTCTTTGAAAATTTAGAAACTGCTGTCATAAAAAGTCCATATACAGTGAATAAACTTAACATGTAATAACAAGTGCTACGTGTATTCCTTACAAAGCTCAGTTGTGTTTATATTGACATAGCTAAAATTTGTAGGACTGTCTATGACAATGACATCTTAATAGCTAGGAATATTATTCATGTATTTTTAAAACTGATACAGAGAGATCTGTTATTTTAATGGAGAGTATATGTTATAAATTAACCTGTAACTTTTAGTCCACTAACTGTGTTTTCAGAATAGCAAGCTTGAATTATTATACACTTATTTTGGTATTTTAGTACATACAAACATTGGCTCCTAAGCACATCTTTCGTAATTTCATTGGTACTTTTGAATTATTTGTCGCATAATCTCACTGTGGCATTTCAAAGTCAAACAGTTTCATAAAATTTGTTTAGGGGCAGTCTTGTGAGTGCTCCTGTCTTGATCTTTTACTGCAGAAGATCTGCTTCATGGAGCTTCCATGAAAACAGTAATATGTTGCACAGAGTAAGAAAACCAAGCACAAATAAGGTATAGCCAGGTATGTTAGACTTATAAAGTATTACATTAGGTATAGGTATATATTATGTACGTAAAGAAACCGCTTGCTGGCTGATTACAGGAAGGAGCTGCTATTGTGAGTGTTAAATCATCATACATACTGAGCGTATGATTATTGTATGTTAGTAATTTTAGGTATAGGAGGTTCAGAAAATATGGTGCCTTGGTGGTTGCCAGATCACCTGCGTGCTTCCTAAATCCTATATACAGTGCTTCCGTTTGTTGGGTTACTCATTGAGCTTTTAATAGACAACTTAATTTTAGTTAAGGTTCACTTTAGTAACTCTTGCAATTACTGGAAAATATTGCCAGCGTTCATCTGGTAAACCATATTACATACAATATGCACACTCACGATACATGTGGAGGTAAAAGATAACAGATCAATTCTGATGGATCCCACCATGACTAGCTTTAAAGGATAAATTACAGAACCTTTTAATTATTGGGGGTAACCTTGCAGAAAATTGAATCTTCAGTTTGCATATAGGAGGAAGTTTGGTCTCCCTTGCTCACCTTTGCTTCTCAATACTGACAGCTGCTGTGTGTGCTGGGGTCCCTGGCTACCTGTCAGCCCATGGGCTTCGTGTCAGCACCGATGACATGGTGCTTCTGAGGTGGGCTTAGAGCTGTTGCAAAAGCAAGAGGTCTTCGTTTCAGGGCAAGCTTCTCAGCCTTGTTCTGCTTCTTTGCTTTGTCTCTCTGAAAGGAGATAAAGTACAGGGGAGTCTGACAGTTGACTCTTAAGGCATTTTTACATGTTGTTTTCTGGCTACAGGTAAAGGAATATAGGTGAGAATTTTTTGGCCTCATATAAAATTTAGATAGGACTTCAGCCAGCCAGGTAGCATCATGCAAAATGAAATAATCATAACTAAGGATTAATTTGGGAATAAACAACTAAATGCATCAAGAGGGTTTGTTTTTTTTTTCATTTTTACAGAGTGAATAGGTTAAAATTTATGTGTCTGATGTTGCTGGAAAATGAAGGCCCGTAAGTTCTCACAAGAGAGATATTACAAGGACAGTTAGAGTGGTGTCTTGCTGTATCAATGGTGCTCATGCCTAAACTTAGGATTTCTTAGATCCAGAAATACCCAAACACATTCTGTTGTTGACAGAATAAGTAGAAACTGTAAAGTAGAGGAGGCACAAGAGCATATGTATTTTTTATCATAATTGTGTTCCTTGCTCAGAAGTAAATTCTGGTTACTTCTGTGTGGAGTGAAATCCAGGAGTCCAAGTGCCAATCCAGACCATTGGGCTACAGTTCACTTTCTTGAAACTGTCACGTGTGTGCAGGGTCCTACCCTGGTTAGAAACACAGTGATTTAAGCGAAAGCAAGAATATATTTTGCCATAGAAACATAATGTACAAAAGGTGAGACTGGCACTAGTCCCCTATCGATCTGGGTTAGGAACAGGCAGTGGAGAACTCTGATTTATAGGAGGATTTTGGTAAGCGAGGATCTTTGCATATGAAGTCGTTCTCTAGCTGTATGGAAGAATGTACAGGGCAAAGTCTTGGCTTTTCTGAGATGAGTGGGAATCAGCCTTGCCATCATTGTAGGTTCTGCATACTGTTGTGGTGTTCTTCTCGACTATGATGGAAACCCCAGTACAGACTTGAGCAGAATCCTCACCATCATCCTAGGTTTGATCTTTACAGGAAAGTTATCACTGCTAGTAATATTAGGGAATAAAAACATACTGCCGAAGACAGGGGTTTTATATTCCTGTAGGAATATTTGTTTGTTTGTAAATTTTGTGAACTCCTTGACAGAGAGGGCCATAGAAGTCTGTATTTAGGCTTCTCTTAGTCTCCCTTATTTATAACAAAGCATTTGAATATCATTTCCAAGATGTTCAGCTATTAGAAACAATGTTATAATGAGGACAGAGGATAGGTCACGAGTTTTCAAATATGTGTGAGGAGATGGTGAACTTAACCTACTAGGTGAAAGGAAGGTTAGTATAGCAACTGCATGGACTCATGCACCTAGTTTGCCGCGCTAACTTAATTATCCCTGCTCAGATACTGTTACTTCTCAGTGGGAAATAGCAAAAGGCTTCTGTTTGATTGCCAGTTGACCAAATCCTTCCTTCTACTTTCTTCCATTACTCTTTTCAATGACTTTCCCCACTCTTTGTTCGTTTGATGAAGAGAAAGTTACGCCTTTCTTTTTAATGATGGAAAATATTGTAAGATTGAGAGTGATACAGCTTGATGGGTGGGGTGTAAAATGATTTTTAAGCAAGTCTAATGGGGATTTAATCCTATTTTAATCAAATACTGCCTGAGCCAACCAAAAATAAGCTTTTTATCACTCATGCAGAATCTGCTGTATTCTGGTGTCAGCACTATTTCTCAGCAAGCATTGTGCATCCTCTGTGTAATACTGCAGGGTTTTTTTTGATCATCCCAGTGTTGTTGACTTTTTCCACAAATGGTGTGATCTGGAATGCAAAGAGGCAGGACTACCCCAGCACTTTCCATTGCACAGAAACGCAAGCTGGTGCCCTGTTCTTTGACGCTAAAATGTGGTACGCTGGTGGCAAGCTGTGGGCTTTAATAGGGAAAGACCGTGGGGAACTTTTCCGGTCTTTAGTCACTATGCTTCTGTAAAGTCTGTTACACAGAGGAGTACAGTTTTTAAATGTGGTCATTTTTAATTCCTTGTCCTGGAGTCTGGCTGGCAGATTGGAAATGCAGGGGACAGGAGTGGGCTGAAAAGACAAGCTGAAAACACAGGATGTACATACACAGTAACATGGAGCAAAACAAAAATAAATGAACTGAGGTGAACACAGAGAAGATCTGTTTTAAGGCCAATCAACTCCCGGTTTTGATGGCCTATGGTGAAAATCATTAGCTTAAAAAGATGCTATTTATGTCTCTCTTGAACTGATTTTATGCAAACTCACTCATTAGCCAGCAGCTCTAACTGGAGAGAATGAATATAAAATTTTGCTAGATTTTTTTTCCTTTTTTTTCTGAGCAATACTATTTTCATTGCAGAACTTTAAAAAACTAGATTTGACATGCATTCTTTTTCATACACAGTTTATATTAACTACCTTCCGTGCTCAGAAGCCCATAGGCATTGATATATGCTAAATATCAACAAAGACTTAAAAATCAGAAATGTGTTTTCATAGGTGTGACCGTGGAATTTATCTGCTCTCTTTTGAGGTGTTACTATGGATTCCCGCTTATGTATCAAGGATCAAAACTTGTTTGTTGACAGTGTAGTTTTCTGATTCGAGAATGCAGGTGAACACCGGTATGTTTTATTGGCACGCTTTGCTCACCATACCGATTTTGACAGGTCATGCTGGAAGTAAAACTTCGAGTCTTTCAGATTTTTGTTTGTTCAGTGTTGCCATTTGAACTTTGCAGAAATTATCACAGAAGTAGGGCTTCATAACAAGTTTGTCTCTTTTGCAAGAAAGTACTGACTTTTCCCTATTTCTAGCAAACTCTTCATGGTTTTCTCTTCATTTCCTCTATCATAATAATTTAATTTTGCCTTCATGATTGGGAAACCTATTTTTTCCTTTAAACATGGAAGAGAAGAAGAGAAGTTTTGAGAAGAGGCATTTATAGTTTGATTATTGTCTACTTTCCTAGTGTAACTGAGAGGATTGTATTTATATGAAGCATTACTCATGCATGCAGTAGCACAGTTGTATTGTAAGCTATTATTTTTAAACACAGCCTGTTTGAAACAAGATATTAAAAGCAATCAGTGTATAGAAATTTAAGGAAAAGCTATTCCTTTGATGCATGTATGCTTCTTTCCATGTTGACTGTAAAAGAAGTATGCTCCTACCTGGATGTAATGGAAGGAATAAATGCCTGAGAGTCAAGAGCAGTGGATTGCATTCTGGCTTTTCTCCACACTTTTGAAAAATATTTTGAGATTTCTGGATGAAAGCATTATAAAGAGCTAAGTGTTATTTAAGTCTCCTTAGTTAGACAGCAGGCTTTAGTCTGTATTATTTTCTGGTTCGTATGTTACATGACTAGAGTGTGAAACTGCTAGGAGAGTCTTTTGTTCTTGCACACTGGCTCTTTCCTTCAGCCTCTTTTTTTTCTGGCTTAATCACATGTTATTGAGTGATAAAGCATACAGCAGCTATTTGTGCAATAAGGAGGTGCATAAATACCAAACATATGGGGTTTTTTGGATGCCTCTGGAAGAGCGCTGACCCTCTCAGTGCATTACTGTGGGGACATGTCAGGTACCCACTGTCCCATGATTGTCCTTGTAGCTTGTACTTCCTCTGTGTCTTGCAATGTGCTCCCTGTCCTGTTCTGCTGAAAGGCCATTATGTCGTCTCTAAACAGTGACGGGAGAATAATGAGTATCTTCAGCCCTATCAATGACACATTGGTATTTATGGCTTTATTAGGTTATGTGCCACTTAAAAACACGATCTCTAGGGCAAGATTTCCAACCTGGTACCATCACAGAAGGATCTTTCCTGCCATGCAATGCAATGTAATGGCTGCAGCAGACCCCTCTTCTCTGCTGGACTATACATGGAAGTTCTTTATAGCAGATCAAGCAGCAGGTGCTGCCCAAATACTTGTTTTGTCCTTTCCTCTGGGATGAGGGCAGCAGGCTAGATTTCTCCATATGGGTATGTAATAGCACACCTAGTTTGAGAAACATACAACGTAGCTGGAGAACCTTGCTCTAAAAAAAAAATCTGTAACTCCCAATGAAGATTGCTAGAAGTGGTTTGCTAATCTGGAAAAAATTCTATGCATTATGTTAAAGGAAGTCTCTCAGTTGCAAATAGATGGATGCTGGGAAGAGTAGTCCTGGCAATTGTCATTATACGCCTGCCCCATGACCTTCACAAAGCATCTGTTGTTTCCCACCTTCCTAGATAAAGCAGAATACTGATGACTGTGAATATGTGTGTCTGTGTATGCATATGGATAGCTGAGTGGGCATTCACTGTGGAATACGTAGCAGTGGGGACATTAACTACATCTCTTTTATAATCCTTGACAGTTTCTCTTAGAGGTTTTTTTTTTCTGGCTGGTGTATAAAAATACTGTTCACTACTTTGCACTTGAAAGTCAAGCAAATTCAACAAGCATATTTCTGTCTTTTTGCTCTTTGGGTGTATTCTGTAGACACCAGAATTCCATGGGGTTTTTTATTAGTATTATTATTTTGTTTAATTTACTTCTTGGCTAGTCCACAGCGGAAAAAAAAAAAAAAAAAGCTGTGATAAAAAGACATGACCTAAAACTGATGTTAAAGTAATAGTCTCCTGTCATATCAGAAATGGAAACTGGACCCTTGCAGTATTAATTTATCACAGAGAGGGGATAATACTTTGCTTTGGTGTGGAATGTGAAAGTTACCTTTGTGAAAGACAGAATATGATGTTATCCTGTGACATAGTGATTTCACCTGCTTGTTTTTAAGGGACTGTCCTACCTCTGAAGCCTAGGAGCTTCTCCAAGATATTACTTAGTTAATTCAAAAATATAATTGTCTCTAAAATATACTTGTCTAGAGTTTGACAAAGTCTATACAGGCTTGATGCATAATGGATTTTTTTTAATCAAGCACCTGCTTTCTTTGCCTAGCTCAGTTATACAGCAAGGTTGATTTTACAGTACTAAGAAGTGAGCAATATATTCCATATGCCACCAAGCTTTGTAAAAAGTTCTGCTGATGACAGTTTCACAGCTGCTGAGAAATAGGCCAAGCCTTCCCCATGAAGTAGCAGTAAAGAAAAGACTATCTTATTTTGTTAGAATTGGCCATGTGCCCTCCCCAACTTCTTCCCTCTTGAAGGAAAATGTTGGCAATTCCAAACTATGTAATAATAGACTGTGGCAGAAACCAATTTCCACTGCAAAATGTTTTGGTAAGGAAGTGTCAAAAAGTGTTTTGTAATTGTGAAAATGGGTTCTTGGCTGCTGGGCTACCAGCAGCCTACTAGGAATGAGACATGAAACAACTGCTTAACAAACCCAAGAACCTGCTTGGCCCTGAAAGAAATGGTTTTGATCAAGTATTTTAGAAATTAAAACCTTTATATATGTAGGTTCTAGACTTCAGAAGTGTTCTATGTATTATGGGTGTTATAAAAATCAGGTTCTTAATTTCTGGACACTGACTGCTTGACCAACTACCAAGAAGGCAGCCTTCAAAATATGCAGAATGACCTCCAGCTGAGAGAAGCTTAATATAGCTCCTACTAGCCTAGTCAGGTGGAACCTTCCCTTTTGGCTCAGCCGATTTGCTGCCCACAGACCATGAAAGTCCCAGGGCTCTGGTAACATACAGGGACACAAAATTAGTGCAGAAACAGCACAGGCCACTTGATGGGTTACATACAGTAAGTTGTGTGCGTCCATGAGTTATTGGACACAGCAGGTTCCTTTGGTGATTTCTGTAGCTGACCAAATGTGCCTCTTTGGAGAGCACTTTGAGAAATATAGTGTGTTTCTTTTTAGAAGTGCACCATAGATGTTTGTCAGTGTCATAACTCTGAAATAAACAGCAGCATGTTTTTCCCTCCAGCATTTCCATTGAGTGTCTTAGCTGATCATATAGCACTTTATGATGAAAATGGTTTGAGAGAACTTCCCATAGATGTGGGATATGATACTTACCAAGCTATTTTGGTTTATCTATTCTGTTAGAAATGTATACCAAATTATACGGTAATGTCATGTCACCAGAAACACAGAGCAGATGGAAGTATCTTTCCACATATTGAGTCATGTTACTCTGATGAAAGGAATTTGTTTCTCTCCTTCTGTCAAGCCTGCTAGCCCCTGGCAAAAGATGCAATCCTCACCGAGGAGAACTTTACCAACAATGTTCAAGTGACCATCTGATTTAAATATAATGTCATTGGCTGACATAGTTAAAACTGTTTGGAGTACCCAGTCCTATTTGTTATGTTTGTGTAACGTAGCTTAAAGCAAGTAGTGTTGTTACAAGTTGAGGAGCCCTCAGGGAATTAACCTTTGAGGAAGCAAATATTCAGCTTTTCTAAGGAAACCTTCAAGGCCCCAATATTGGGTCCTTTGGAGACTGATCCTAATAAAGCAAGTGCCGGGTTTCTGACCTATACTTTAGTATGGAAAAGTGACACTCTCCCACAACACGAGTTGTAAGTGCCGTGTGTTACCTATAAAAAATACGTTTTTCAAAATGCCAGTGAAATCCTGACAAAATAACTATAGGTGTGCTATGAGAAACTGAAAATCAAATACCGTCCATATTTCTGTTTTTTTGTGAGTGGTATTTGACTTGATGAGAGTGTAGTTCTCAGACTGAAAATATGTGAAACTGGAGTCAAAAGGGAGTCAATGTAATCATTAACTGAATCACCTTCTGAATGTGACAAGTAATGAACCAGTCTAAAGTTGCCTCGAGCTTTCTGTGGGACAGTACTCACAGGGGAAACCCTTTTATGCTCAAGCGAAGCGTTATCAAATGGGCCCTCTATTTTTCCCAAATGCCAGCTCTTTTCTGTCTTGTCTCTAACCACCTGAGGACATATAACTGCTGATATCATCATTCCAGCCAACATTTGCATCTCGAGGCTTAAATACACGATAGTAAAATCCCCAACACAGCCTTTTTTACAAAAATTGCGTAGGCTTTTTATTTGTTCCTTTTTTTTTACCCTAATCTGCTCCCACAATGGGGAAATGTTTTATCTGCCCATGCGTTTTCAAACCTCTTTAACCAGCATTTGGCTCTTTCCACTTTCTTACTTTGATTTGGATGACTGCCTGAAGCACCTGCTAATGGCCTGAAGCATTCAAGCCCAAATTTACAGTTTGTGTCCCACAAGCACTCAGACTGTTTGTTACCTGCTTTCTGGAGCACCTGCTACATAGCTTGGACTTGAGAGCCTGCTGTCTACCCGATGACAGTAACACTCCTCACAACACTGGTGGTCAGAAGCCAAATGGCAATTTGGTGTTCAGGTAATGTAGGAAACAGCATTGCTACTTTACACAGAAGGACTAAAAAAATAATCTGATACCTGAAGAGCACTCCTCTCTTTTTCGTGCTCCTGCTGCCTTTTGAGGATCTTTTGTACACTCTTCCATGAGTTTGCTTGTGATGCCTAAACATAGGGAAGGCTGTTAGAAGGCTGCCTCTATAGGGGGCATTTAATGAGAAAATCCTTCTCCCTGGCAAGGGACAATCCTAATGGAGGCTTTCAGAGGTAACAAATTTCAACAGGGACTTTTTTTACCATTCTGCCTTGGAAAGCATTAGCTTTTTCCATGGTCTTGATCTGCATCAATGGTATCATTTACATGGACCTTTCCAAAAAAAGTGTTTGTTTTCTTTATTAGAAGGATGCTGTTAAAAGCTACAGAAGAAGCTTGCATATTGGCCTTCTGCCTGGACATTTACACCTATGTTACTTGCCAGTCCTTTTACTATCAAGATCATCCTCTTTCCCAATAATCTATATCCTGTTAATGCAGCCACACTGTGCTGTCCTCCCACCTTCCACATTAGTGTCATGTGGGGTTTCCCCTAGGAACTAAAGCATCTCCCTATGTGCCTGGGCTGCAGACTGGGGTTTGTCCACACCAGGAACATCTGCTTTTGCAGAACTGGGCAGGGCAAGGGCTGACTTTTCCCTCCTCACTTTGCTTTGGTTGCCTCAAAATAACCCTAATTAATTTTGTGGAGAGTTTAGTTTGCTCCCATGATGGAATTGCTCTTTGTGCGGATCTCTTGCATGCTATATTTAGGTATGGTTTTTGGAACACCATGTGACCCGAATCAGATAACTTCTGAACTACTAATCATGTCTTTGACTCTGACTCGCTTTGTGGCATTTTACAGTTGTTTTCTTACATACAAAATGAAAACAGATATACTCATCTGCTCTGTAAAAGCCCGGGTTAACAATTATGGAGGACATTGGTTTAAGCTAAATTTGATTTTATTATTTCTACTATAGTCATAGTTTTATTGTTTCTTAGATGTTTGATTTCAGAAAATTACTCTTTACCACTGTAGTTTTTCTTAATGAATGACCCTATTTCACCATTTTATTAGAAAGAAACAAATTTCTTCTGTGTTTGTAGCTGAAAATAGGGCAGAGAGAAAATAACTAAATGCCCTCATTTACTGCCCCACACAAATTTTCTCCCTTTCTTACTAGCTTGTTGATCCATGTAGATGAAAAGCCCAAAATGTTGTCCTGAACCATTTCCCCTCACGGTACCTTTGTCCCTTTTCTTAACAGGGAAAGTTAGTTATCTGCTTGTTTTTTTCCTGATTCTTCAAGTTATGTAGCCTGACTTGTATCCTGTCATCATCCACTGCTCCAGGGCCACTCAAACTTTACAGGATGCCGAGCTCCCTTTGGCTCCACATCCAGCATGGCTGTGGTTTGGAGCCCATCATCCATTTAAAGGCATCATCTTTGTTGCTTGTGTCCAAAGTTGCCTCTTTCTGTATTTTGGCTGCTTCTGCAGGGAGCTGTGGTATTGTAGTTGCTTTTGGCTTTGCCTTTTTTTACCCCGACCCTGATATGCAACTGTATCTAAAGGCCTTTTTGCATTCAGTAGTTGGAAGGGTGTTTGGTTTGACCAGTTGATATTCAGATAAAGAATAGGAGAAATTATTGGAATACTTCTCATCCTTTAGGAAGTAGTGAACAGAGAGGGAGAGAATCCTTCCTTATTGAAAGGCAAATGTATTAAGTCTAATCACAAACAGTAGCTTTTTCCCCCCCTTTTTCCTTTTTTAAAAAAAATCTTCAGAATTAAGTCCTTTGCCCAAGTGCTTATCCTTCTCCTCCCGCAATAGCAGTAAAAAGCAAAATATTACACGTAACAAAAATCGGCCTTGAGAAAATGGCAGATAATGAAATATCTGCCAAAGACTGCAATATGTGTCTGTCAGAGAATAGAAAGCATTCTTATATTTGAATCTCTGAAATGTAACTGCACCAGACTAGCTGGGGAAAATTTGTTTGAAGATGTATTACGTTCCACGATCAAATGGAAAAAATGGCACCTGTCATCATATTTAGAAAACAGCTGGGTAGCATGGCCAAGTGCCATAGTGTCTTTTCACATGGCCTTTATGCTGCAACCATCCAAGCTCCATTCTCAGCAACTGGAGAAACGCTGTGCCTTTAAATGGGTACAGAAACATCTACTTAGGGGCCAGCTCTTATTGCAGCAAAGCTTGCTTCTGATGCTTCTAATTAGCAGTTAATGGATTATACTTTACTTTTGTAACGAACCCAGCAGGCACTCTTCTATAGTATTTTTCAGCTATTTTTGATAGAAGATGTATGCAATTGCGCTGCTCTTCGTGCTTTCACTTTGAGCATGCAGAAAATATTAGAAATAAATTGCTGTCTGAGATTATTTTAGCACTCAAATGTTTAATTTAAGTCCAATTAAGCATTTCTTAAATCTATTTTCTTTTATCTAATATCTTAGAAAAATTAATGGGTTAATTGCCCTATCTGATCTAGACTTTGATGCAGAATCTACTAAATACATACATATTGCAAATTAAAATATTTGTATACCTAGTGCAAAGCCTGTTTTTTAAAAAGAAAACTGCAAACAGATTTTCAGTATGTATTCATTTAATAAAAAGTGGTGTTTTTCAGCTGAACACAGTACAGGTACATGCAGAAGCTTACATGCTTCAGAATTTAGATGGGCTTGTAGCAACTAACAATTTCTTGTACCTACTTTGAATCAAAATTGCAATGAGATTAGTAGCATTAAAGATTTGCAATGCTGTATGTGTGTATACATGTGTTTGTATATACACACTATATACAGTATATATGTGTCAAAGTATGCATACAAAACATTTACATACGTTTTAAGAGTCTAATATTCCCCCCTGAGAAAATTAATTTTGGTGCCAGTTTCTAGCAGGAAACCCAGTTCACCGAGGCTGCCTTTGAACCTGCGCTCTTCACTCAGGCCATGCTTCCAGTAGGACAAGGTCTAACATTGGGTAGAGTGGAACAGGAGGGGGAGCTCTCACTGCACCAGCTAAGAAAGGGGAGGGTGAGGTACCCAAGCCAAGAAAAAGAGGGGGAGCAACCACCAGCTGCTGTCCGGAGCAGGTGAGAAGCACCCTCATTCTGCTCCTTCTTGCTGTGATCCCTTAACCAAAGTGGAGAGCTGTGCTTCTCCATCCCTTACTCATACCACAAGCACACAAAAAATGTTTTTGGGTGAAGTGATAAGAAATTCCAGCTTATGCTTGTGGCTTGCAGCAAAGGAAGTGCTGCTTGCAAAGCTCCCGGTTTGAAAGGAGTTGTATTCTCATCCTGATGCAGCCAACACACTTGCTAGCCACAAGATAGGCACTGAACTAGTAAGGTGGTGTTTGTTGAATGCAGTAAGTTCCAACATGCTGTGTGGGAAAAAATGTGGAAACTGCTATTATTTTTACACAGTGAATACTAAAAAGAAAAGGAAGGGAAGAAAAATGAAGGGATGGGTAGTGGTTATTATGTTAGCTAGCTCCCTCAGTGCAATGGGACATGGTTCACTTACTTTCTATCCTGGTTTTTGAGTGTTTGGGTTTTTCCTTTGTCATGTAACATCCTGCTAGTTGAGGAGACTGGCTGTGCAGAAGTCCAGGAGCTGTGGTTCCCCTGCCCCTCAGAGCCCTTGCCTGTGCTGTAGGCATGAAGTAGAAAGATGTCTGCTGAGCTGGGCCAGTGCCACCTCATTCCAGGAGCAGATCCTCAGTGTTTAATCCATTTCCTGTTCCAGCTTTCTCAGGACAGTGCAACGAGAGACTGCTCCTTGCTTAAAGTGATGCCATAGTCAAGCCTCTCTGAAATTACTTAATATTTGCTCACTTGTAGTCAGCCAAAGTTATTCTGACATGCTCTAAATTTGCTGTTAGATTTCCCTTAAGAAATACTGTGAAAATGAAGAGATTCCAGTATTAACCTATTCCCCTAAAAAGAGAGCCATCTCCACTTGAGGCTGTTAAAAGCTCTGTTTTCTCCCAAAGTTTCCACAGAGGTTAAAGTCCATAATTTTTCCTGCATTATCTCATCATAAGCTCAGTTGAGGGTATACAAGGACTGCAGGAATAGCCTCCCTCCAACCTCCATCTGAGGTGCTAGTCAAAGTTTGTGGCTCCTTAGAGCTACATTTCTGACCTGCACTCAAGAGTGGTGAAAGCAAGACTGAGACACCACCAGTTCAGCAACAGCATCTTGAGATCTGCATCAGCCAGAGCTCTGGGATGACACTTGCCTTCCCCAGTTTAATTCCTTCGCAGTTTGTGCGAAGACAGGGTAAGCTGAGTGTTGCAGCAGATGAGGTCACCAGGAAGGACTTCATCTAGAAGAGTAAAGATCCTTCAAGCAGAGTTTGGATTTAAGTCGCATAAGGGCAGCATGGGAAGTTCCCAATAAAAGCTGAGCTTCAGTGTTGACAGCCAAGACAGATTCAGATGTTTAGGGAATCTTTTTTTTTTTTTTTTTCTTTTCTTCTTTTTAATCATATGAAATGCGGGAGACCTGTGAATAAGATATTTTTAGACTCCATTTTCAAAATTACAATATCATAGTATGACAGCAAATTAAAATTTTTATCAAATACTTTTTTTTAAAGAAATGTACTGTAACTCATAATGTTAAATTTGGTGAAGAGCTACGTGCCACAGAAATTCTGCTCTTGCAACTAAATTAAACATCACTGGTTGCTCTCATTTAGATGAACCCATTTGGAAGTTCTTTTTTTAAAGCTAGTGGATTGGACTTCTAATTTTAACTCATGGTTTATAATTAGAAACATTTCCAAACTTGTTTACAAACACCTGCACTTGACAGTGTGTCTGCAATTCTAGAAGGACTCACTTGTCACTTTCAGTGAGGGCTGAGAGGGCATCTGAGTTCTTTGTGTTTGTACAGTTAGTTTTAGAATACTGGAGCAAAAGTGAATTTTTAAAATGATTACAAATATGTGATGTTTTTCAAGAGGGGTGCATGCACCTAATCACCAAATAGGCCCTATTGATTGGTTGTGGATTGTTTCAAAGTCAAGAGGATTGTTAGTTGGTGGTCATTTGGAACAAGACTCAAACTGGCACCCAAAGGACAAATTCCAGAAACTAATTTTAGTGGTTTGGTCTCTCAACTGGACAACATGGTTCAAGGGTTTTCTGTATTTGTCTCTTCTTCAAATATGCTACTTTCTTGCAGCTGTCCTTCAGAAGTTATTCAGAAAGAGTTTTAAACGAGTTTGGAATAAACTGTTGAGTTGTTTTTTATACGAAATTGGAAGTAAGTTGCTGAACATACAGTGAAGCAACAGAGCATAATTCCCCTCAAGCTTGAGTGGGACAAATATGTTACACAAGTTTGTATGCAAATTGTTTACAATATGGTGAATATCATCCTATTTTAATTATTGATCAAGTATGTAATCACATTAGAGGTAATCAAAATCCTTCATAAATAAAATCCTTTGACTCCTCGACATGTTCTGTACACCTTATTTTTAGCTGCATCATATAGGTGTATCACAATGGTGCATCACAATGTTGTATCAAAAGGGTGCGTCACAATGTTACAAATCGATTTCTAGTACAATAGAAAAGATTATCCTCACTGGAGACTGATGCTGCGTGGAAGGGTGACAGGAAGAACCTTCCAAATATGCTTCAAGGGTATGGCTGAACCAGAGGTAGTCAAAGCAGACTTAAGCGGTAATGGCATAAGGTGTCCTATTGATTGCTTTGTGCTCTTGTTGCTACTAATTAATAGGAAGAACTGGTAAATTAGACCAGCCTGTTTGGCTGTTGTGTCCTTTACTGGTAAAAATGGTCAACCTTTGAGAAACTCCAATATAGGAGACGATAAGGAGGCCACAGAGCAATATGTTTTTTTAATTTGGTTTTCCAAGAAATCATGGATCTGGATCCAGAAGAGGATCCACGTTAATATCAAAGTGTCATGTTTTCAGAGGTGCTTACTCTCTAAAAGTTTCACTGAGAGTTACTGTAAGTGGTATTAGACACCTGAATACCTTTGTGTATGCATGTTCTTTGAAGTTAAACCTGCAGTCTGCAGCCTGCATCTTGTGCTTGACCCCACTGCAGAGCACACAGAATGTATTCACTGGGGGGCTCTTCCAAAGCAATTGCTTGTGGGTAAACAGACAGATAAATAAAGCTTTTGGATTACTAGGTCCAGGTGTGAAGAACTATTTTTTTCCATCTGTAAATACTTGTGCCTTATAACTGTTTCTGAATTCCTTTGAGGCAATACAGTTTGAATAAGCATTCACTCTCTATAGCAAAGGACTTTTTTAAAAAAATATTTTTAAACAAGTATGCTAGCCAAAATTATGATGTTACCTAGATAGTCCATAGCATAATCTATTAGCAAGCAGAGCTGCAATTAATAAATTGTGTTGCAACCACATTAGGCTGTAACCATCATTGAAAATAGTTTCAGAGTTTACAAGCTCCAGTGTTGTCTAGGCCCCAGATGATCAGCATTAGAAATACCTGACATTTTAGAAATTGCTCATGATTCAAATATGACTATAGAAATTAGACTCAAGTGGAATTTAATACCACTTCTTGCTTAACTATAAACTTCTATTTTATTGTGAATTCTATCTAGAGATAGCACTTTCCCAACTGATGTACTGAGGGAAATGTCGCTTCATGCCAGTGTTATCAGTTTTCCTCTATTTTTGTTTGCTTGTGTCAGCTCTGTGCCCACTTTGCTAAGTGTTAATGTGTAGAAATATTTCCAAAAGGTTAGGGGAGGCTCAAAATCAAGAACTGTGCAAGTGTGGAAAGATCCACCTATACAGCAAAGCCTTGAAAGCATGCAAAAACCTCTTTGATGTCAAAAGTCTCGACTGACCGTGAAGTTACTGATAAGCTTTCTCAGATGCATGTGATGAGAAAGGAAGACCTCTATGGAATATTTGTATATGTCATCTGTGTAAGCCTGACCGGTTCTTTGTTGTGAATCTTTGGGTGAACTAAAGTGTACAGTGTATGTGTGAAGCGATCTGTTCTCAGGATCATCTGCTTCTCTCCTGTAGGGAAAAAACATGGAAGTATTTCTTTTTTGTTGTATTTTAAAGGGCTGTGTCTTCCTCAGAAAGTGGTAATTAAGAGTCATGGAAAGAAGGAAAAAGGGCTTTAGAATTCTGCTTTGGTTCATTGCAAAATGACTCTCACTTTACGTAAAATTGGTTCTCCTTGAAAAGAATCCCATGGTATGATTGAACAGTTTGAGCCACAGCATGCATGGTATACCAGCATGATTTAAGAATTGAATTCATATCCAGGTAGCTCGGCATATGATAGTATAATATATACCATCATATACTATGAGAGCAGAAACTCTGAGAGGCAATATCTGGTTGCAGTTAGAAACCAACCATGGATGTAAGGTGACTGCTTGTATATTGCCAAAGGCAGTGAATGTAGGTTCTCTATCCATGAAATCCCAGCATCAAAGTTATGGCTACATCCCCAGGGCTGGAACACATTGCAAATCCCTGAGATGCAGGTCCTTTTCCTGCTCCGCCCACAGCACATAGCTATAAACCAGTTTGTAGAAGTCCATAAATAGGTGTAAAACATGCATTTTCTCTGTCTATGGCTTATTACAAATTATCTGTAGCATAATTTTTTTCAGCTTCTTATTACTGATGCATGTGCTTTATATGAGAGCTGTTTTCTGAAGTAATACTGTGCCATAAAAATATGTGGGTTTCCTTCTTAAAGAAATTCCGTGCCAGTTGTACCCAAACTGAAGGGACCTAGAGCAAATATGTATGACATGAAACTGCTTCAAGATGACCTACCTTGGTATGGGGGGCAGTTAATAATAAATTTATTTTCGTGACCTGTCAGCCGCGTGTTTGTATACTAATTATGTCCTATTTTGAGGGCAGAGCACGTGAACTTGTACGAAACCCCTTTTACAGGATGGCAAGGGTAAGGGGTTTGTGTCCCTAGTGAGTGCAAACCCCATCTTCTTTGTGTAGCATCACCTAAATGTGTATGTGTGCATTCTTTCTGAATAGCCTACAAATATCTCGGCTTATATGGAGGCGCTTCTTAAATTGGTTCACAGGAGAAACCATAGCCAGCTAAGGTGCTCAAGAGTAGAGTACTGGGGAAGAAACTAAACTGACTCAAAGCCTAGTCATAGTTTTTAACTTTATATAATGTCTTTCACAATATAGTAGAAAATTACCTTTATGACTAGTGGCAGAACCTGTTGTATAAGTAATTCAGCCATGATGCTGGCTGGTATCTTGCTTTTCACTTGAACCTTCCTGCGATGCAGGTCTTGCAGAAGTAAGTGCCTGCTGTAGTCTCTGCCTGTTTCCTTGGTAAGTCATTGAGTCTGTCTTTCTGTACAGTCCTTTTCCAAACTGCTGAGCAAAAATAAGTAATTTTAAATAGAATGCTTTAAAAGAGAGCTGCTAATAAATTTTTCCTATTATTTTATGCCCTGTGATTTTTATACCACCCCCACCAGCTGGTTAATCATGCAAAAGCTGAACACTTCATTAGCCAGAACATGTTTGCCCATGGGCATTTCTGTAGTAAATTAGTTCTTTCTATTTATACAGGTAAGTCATGGCCAAAAGTCTTTAAGGTGCCAAAGGTAAGGGTTCGAGTTAATTCTTCTTTTGAGTTTTCAAGAGAACTAAGTTTAACTTTGCGTGCTATTGATTTGAAATTACTTTTGAATTAAAGATAGAGTGGATAAAAGCATTCTCAGGCTCTTCTGACATACACTGAATCTTTCTGGATCTCAAATTGGCATTTGTAGCACACCCTGTCTTTAAAAAAAAACACAAAACCAAAACCACACACCCACCTGTATGTATATATATTTATATATATGTGTATATTTATGTACTTATTTATATACACACACGCATACACAGTATCTACACCTACATGCAGAGACTCTGCTTGTTTGAGTGGCACATGGCATATTGACCAGTGTTTTTCCTTTCTTACTCTGTTCCTTTTAAACTATTAATTGAAAATATGTGGTTTGTAGATGCTTTTTTCCCTCAAATCAAATGGTGCCCTCTGAAAGCCTAGTTTAGCTCGACAATGAATTTAGCTTTCAGGCTTTGGCCATTGCAATATTGTTTGAATGCCACCATTTCCTGCAATCAATGTAGTTTTATATCTACTTGGAATAGAAAGTCAAGATGGTGATTGCCTTAATTTAACTCAGTGTTGTATTCATTAAGGAGCTGATCCCAAATTCCTTTCAGATCAAAGTGTGTCTTGATTTCAGTGGAACCATTTGGTGCATAAGGTGTGCAGTAGCCTTCTAAAATGTTGTCATTGTGACTAGTGAATAAAAACTAAATGTGTTGCTAAATTTAGGCTGGTGCTCATGTCAGCTTCCTTTTCTAAATGACGGTAAGTGCATTCCATAAATAGTATGCCTCTTATGTTGTCATATTTCTTTGGCTTGCTTTGCAGTATTTTACAGGATATTTGCAAATGAATTTTGTGTTCAGTAGGCAGAGGATGAAAATAACGCTACTCATTGGGACTCCATTAACCCGCAGCTAATGAGGAACCATTTCATGGGCTGGATGAGTGTAATTCAGATTAGCCTGTGTGCCAGGCTGCTCTGCTCGTGCTCGTGCCATACCATGCTCTTGCCGTGGTCCGAAGGGACAAAGCTCAGTGCGGAACAGCTGGTGCTCCGGCTCGGACTTTTGTTGGTTAAGTTTTCTGTGCTTCAGTTCCCCTTTTGGAAGGTAGGAGAGAAGTGTGAATGTGTGTGTGTGTATGTGCATGCACGTGGCTAGGTGACAGTGATCTTGACCTCCATAGTCAAGTGTTCTGAGATGTAATGAAATACTCTACAAACACTACACTTGTGCTTGCTGGTTGATAGCATTGTTACTTGTAGAAAAGGGTGCTACATGATGACAGTAAAGGTGGTCCAGACTGGCCCTTAATTAATTTTATTTTCAAAATCTATATTAGTGACTGTCATGAGGGCACCTGGGCACTTTACATCAATAAAATAATCAATTTAAAAAATGTGTAGACCAGAACTCTGTGTTCACTAACAAAACTCCTGTTCTCTGTTACGACTAAAGGTCAGTCCAAGGCTGGCCAAACAAGCAGGATTCACATTTCTGCACCTTGGCACTTGCCTGACGCGGCTCTGGTGGAACACCACCGGCAGCAGCTTCCAGATGCCTCCAGTCCCTGCAGAGAATGTCTGGCTGCTGGCTGGTGAATTGTTAAACCCCTGCAAGTCTCAGATTGGTTTCAGGACCAATGAAAAAGGTGAAGAAATACTTGTTTGGAGTCCAGTCACAATTGAAAATGCAGCTTTACCAATTGTGAGCAGCCCACTGAAGTGCAGGAAACAGGGACTCAGTGGAGCTTTGCTGCTGGAGTAGGGAGAGATCTCCTGAACAGCAAACTGGAGATCTCTTAACTGAAGAAGTTTTATTGAGGATAAATGTTTCAATGTGCAAGCATAGCAAATTCTCTAGGAATGTAATGCTTCCCAGGTTTTTCTTACCTTACGTTAATATTTTATGATACCTCTGCCTTAAGGGCCAGTTCCTACAATGTTTAAGTGAGTTTGGGCTGCTAAATTGCCTTTATGGACTTTTAAAAAAACACTACTGTTCACTATGGATTAGCTAAATTCCCAATCTCATTTAACATGCTGATGATATAAAATCAACTTGTTTGTGTTTTTAATGCATTAAGTGAGCATATGTAATTAAATTAAATGTTGTTGCCAAGCTCCATTTTATTTATTTGTATTAGTAACATTAGTAGTAACATTAGTATGTTAACATTTGGGGCAATAATCCCACTTTAATACATAATCTAATTGTGCAAATAAGACTGAAAAGAGGAGTTCCTGGACACCAGTGCAAATTTTAAAATGTGAAATGATAATATATTTTGATGTCTTGAAATCCAATTGAACTCAAGCTGAGCTTAAAAATCAAAGATCTGATTCAAGAGAATTCAGTCCCATCTGGCTGGTGGGTAGCAGGTGTGCAGTGTGTGTGTGTCTGTGTGTAAGGGAGGGAGGTGATTGAAGGCTGTGCAAAATTTATCTTTCCCTGTAAAAGTTTAATTCCAGTTTAATGCTGTGGTTTGAGGCTCTCTGCAGTTTAAGTTCTTGCATAGCTACCATCATACATTGTTTGTCTCCATTTCTAGACAACATAGTAGTGACAGTGAATGGCAGAAGCAAGTTAAGCATACAGCATTATGGAGAAATGTGCTCTCTAATTCTTAAAGTTTTGGTTTACTTTCTTATTGCACCCAAGACTCTTCATATACAAATTGATACATATGTCATCCTTGAAGATGAGATGAGAAAGGTGTCATTGCAGTGTTCAGGGTTAGGAGTTGTTGCATGTTCCCACAGCAAAATAGAGAAGCTTTGTTTCATCTGTTCATTTTTATAAAAACAAAGAAAATGTATTATACAATTTGTATTTTCAGCAGACAATAGACATGTTGTTCATTTTTGTATTACTGTGATTATAACCAAGGAGGGTTTTTTAAATCTTTAAAAATATTCTAACCATCTGTTAGATACTGCAGACAACTCAACTGGTCCTAATTTATACCTTGTAACAGTCGGAAACTTGTCCCAGCCATTCTTGTTTTTTCCTTCTTTTGCCTTCCTTTTCTTCATCTTTTGATCAGGTACTGCCAGTTACATTCTGCTTGGGAGATTTTTGCTTAACAGGTTTAAGAACCTGCTCTTCCTTGTCTTTAAGCACCTTTACACCCCTATCAACTGTCTCTCTTCCAACTCTTAAACATTTCCTGTTTGTTTTATTTGTCTTCACTGCTCTACAACTTTGTGCTGGAAAGTCTTTTGGCACATGTGTTTTTTATGGGAGTTGGCACACAAAGCACTACTTACTTTACAAAATAAGTGAGCAAATAGTCATACTTCTTTTCCAGTTTTTAACTTCACAGTACTACAGTAGATGACATTTTGCTACTGTATTTCACAGGGTTTTTTCATGGTGAACTGACTTAATTTCTAAGATAGAGTGAAGCTGGTGCTGCTTTGCCAAGGGAAGTCCATCTGGTTTGACAGACGAAATGATAAACATTTCTCTGGACATCCCTGTAAACGTCTTCCTTTTGTTTGTTTGCTTTATGAAGTTCAATGGAAGAGGTCACCCCCTTTGACAGAGCAAATTCTTATTTTCTAGCAATAGAGCTTTGCATGAAAAGAGTTTTTATTAAGCAAGTCATCCATACTCACCGTAGGCTGTTTGAGTGTAACAGTATGTTACAGTCTGCAAAGTTAATGCAGTTAATATTCAACTGAACTTTTGGGGGGTTTGCTAATCCCTTAGGCGGGCTTAGCAGAAAGGGCAAACATATTTATAGCACTTTGAATCAGACTGCAGTGAACAAGTAAGAGTATGTGTTATACCAATGCAAATGTTATACAATTTCAGGAAAGCTCAGTGCATAATCATCTTTTAATAGTACTTAAGTTGGTGAAATTTCTTGTCTGTAAGCAACAGAGTTGTTGGTTCAGTGAACAACAGGTTTGTTAAAATGAGACTGTGAAAGATCTTGAGATTCCTGTTCTGGTGATAAATTCTACAGGTTCTGAGCAGATTTATGGGCTGTTTAATTAGGAGCTAACTGTATTCTTTAAGCTCGGTCATTTGTATTGTTCCCTAATAAGATTTAGTTGGAGTCTCACATAGCTGAATATGACTGAGTGTGTGAAGGGTTGTCAATAGCCTCTTCCATACAGACTACAATCTCTTACTAACTTTGTAGAAGTAAGATCATTCTTGAATGATCTTTCCTATAGAGTGGAAATGTAGGTAGAGTTTGCTTTGACTAGAGCTGTGGGAGCTCTGAGCAAAAGAAACAAGGGTTGCAGGAAGTTCATAGAGGAGCTGAAGTGTTTGGACTGAGAATATCCAAGGAGGGTCATGTTTCTGTGGGACAGAAACTCTTCATGTTTATGTCACAGAGAAAACTTGTGTTTGAATGTCAAGTTTTATGGAAGAGCATATGATGGCCCTGTAATGCCACCAACCCATTAAGAGCCAGAGAAGAAGAAATGATGATCTTGGATTTTTCACAGAATTTGATTGTGTACAATTTGCAGCCTACTAAATAAGAGATCCATCATCTGGTAGCCAACAAAAGGTCATTTGTACTTTTTTTTCAGAGAGAGAAGGATTAATATGACTGCTAACAGCTGTATACAGAATGGTAGATTTTTAAGATGAACTTCTGATAACATGCAAGCATACAGTAGAGGCCTGGCAAAGTAGCTGTTTTATTCTAATTAACATTTTTTATTTATTTTACATTTTGGCTACATCTTACTTTTTTTTCTAGATTTTAAATATTGGAATGAGTGACTGGAATATGGAACTTGACCTTAAAGAGGGCTCAGCTGCCTGAATTTTTGCAAGTACTCAAGTAATTTGTTGATTTGCAAACTTACCTGCATCTGATCCTTTCCTTTCCTTTCCTTTCTGCTCTTTGTAAACCACGTTGGCCATTCAAAGTCTATCAGGAAAAAACATTCTACAAAATAATGTGTTAGAATTGTTAGGAAAAAGGGAGCTATTTTGATATAGATTTTCAAGTCTTTTTATCTATTATATTTTCAGTTAAAAATAAAATGACTGAATATCAGATTAAGTTAAAATTATGTATCGGAGTTGTTTATATGTGAAGTACAAGAAAATAATTAGTTTATTACATGCAAAATTTCGAATTCCAGAATATATTAAAATATTATCTTAAAGGTCAAAAGCCTTTCCCAAGGAGGGAGGACAATGAGGAGGGAATTTGGGCTACTCAGTTAAGATACAGTAGGGCTGTAATGGGTACACAGGGATGATGTGGCTGATACTGATGTGGGTTCCTTTGGTCCCTCATTTTTAGTGTCTCCAGATCATCATTGGATCAGCTTCCATGCAAATCATAAGCAAGATTCAGGCTTATGCCTTGACATCTATAATAAGACTCCATAACATTTTTGTCATTTTATTAAATAGCAAATACAGATATCAATAGTAAAGGCTTTACTTCACTGAATATGCTGGTGAAGATGTGCTGGGTCTTAGTTACACATCTGAAGCTGTCTTGGAGCTTAGAAATACATGAAACCATCTGGAGTTTTATTGGAAAAATGAAGAGTTAACAGTCCAGTGATGGTAAGTGTGATAAAAGGTGTGTGTGTGTATGCATGTGTGTATGCTGTACTCTATACATTTATGAGCTCTTTTTATAGTAGCATTCCCAGCAGCATTCCCAGGAGCAGTCTAGGACCAATCAGGACTGGTGTGCCATTGTGCGAGGTGTTGTTCTAATTCATGTGTAAATGTGGAGTGGTTGCTGCCCTGAGGATATTACAGTGAAATTACAAAATGGGATAAAAAATAGTAGGAGGTGTGGAGGGAAAGGAGGGCAGCTGCAGTGAGGTGCACTTGTTTCATCAGGGTTGTGGTGCGTACAGCCTGATACTAACATTTATTTATAAGTCTGCTGCCTTCAAAACAATTAGCCCTATTGTCTTTTGTTTGTGTCTTGGTTATTTAAACAGAAATGTAGAAAGTATGGAGTGAATCACTCCTGAGATCCTTCTAGGTTCCTGTTCTGTCTCTAGCAATGACCAACCCTGAACGCCTCAAGGAAAGCTCTAAGAGCCTCACAATGGGCAGACACGGGATAATCTTCTCTCTACACAGTCTCATCATAATCTTTCATTATTCGGGATTAATTTAAGCTTTGGAGCATGAGGTTTAAAAAATTATATATTTGTTGTTCCCCCTCCTCCGCTGTCAACGTTGTTTAAAGTATGCAATATCCTCTCAAGCCTGTGATCTGAGCTGCTCTCAGGGTAATCCTACCTGCTCCTTGGTGTGCTGACCAAATTTGCAGCTTGGGAACTCCCTAGTGGTTTTACTTCCTCTTATGCCAGAAGGCACTGGTAGATCCTCTTCAGCAGGCAGGTGGGCGAAGGTAGAAGCATGTTGAACAGTTACGGCCTGGGTGTTCCCATGTTGCCGTATGTCAAAGCTGTGGTGTTGTGACTGGATCTCTCCCTTTTCTTTTGATATTTCAATGGCAAATTTGCAGTAAAGCACAATAGGAAATAGTCATAAATAAATCTGGGACCCTTTGTATTAATTTTTTTCACTAGCTGTGTACATACGAGCAGCTTGCTATTTGCCATTCGCATATGTGAATCTTGTCATAACAATTTCGGGAAGTGATTTGTTAATAATAAAGTTCTCAGAACAGCTCTAAATCAGTAATTGATGTAGGTCTGGATAAAGGAAGCCTTCCGCCTGCCTGTTTTGTGGAGCATTTTTGGCAAGTTTCAAGCTAGCGTGAAAACTAGCCATCAGAATAAAATTTAGGACAGCTGGGATGCTTTGCAGTGAAGACTTTTGGCTCCACAGTTCAAATAATCACAATAGCAGCTCAATTTAGCCCTTGGCTGGATAGGTTTGGCAGGGCACAATGAAAAATAATTATTTCATGGCCTGCTTATTTGTCCCTTAACAAATAAACTCTCTGACCTATGCAGGCTTATGTAAATACGCTGCTGTATGTGGGGTTGTAGAACACAGTCATGTCCCCATTTGGAAATATGTTTTATTTCACCCTCATGTTACAGACTTTTTTGGAGTTCTGTTTGGGAAGCACAGAAAAGGAGAGGCAGTATCAGATACTGAAGCCCAGGCAGCCAGGCACAGAGTCTAAAAAGCCATCTAACAGTCATCTTTCTGAAAACACATCCATTGGTATGCAGTGTTTTCACTGCTGTAATAATAAGAGCAATCATGATACGAACAAGTCCGTCTCTTCACAGCCTTCCCACACGGGATGGAGAATGACAGCTTCTGAAGCGTTTGGATATTTGCCTGAATGTATGCTGCCTAGCTAACCACGGTTCAACTTGCTCTCCATCTTATGGTTTCCTGGATATCCTTCTCAATTGTTTCAGTGACAGCATAAAATGTGAGACTTGGATGGGGAAGATAAAAGCTTAGCAAAAGGCTTTTTGTGTGTGCATTTAAGGGGAAGTTTTATTACACTTGATGATGGAGAGATGTGCCGCACTATTTTCTGTTCCTACGAGTTTAGTATTTGCACTTTCTGTTGTACTGGCAGTGGCCAATCCATAACATTGTCTTTCTGTTTCTCATTATGGAGGGGGAAAAAATTACACAGAAGAATACAGATTGATGGTTTTGTCTTCTGGCACCACCATTTTGATTCTGAAACAGTGAAAGAAAGCCCTTATCCCAGTGATCCAAAAGATCTCTCTAGAACATTTACTTTTACACACGTGCACACGTGCACACACGTGCACACAGACATGCATAGGCTCTCACTAAGGTGGCTATGATCTATTTTTAATACTGGTACTTCTTCTCAGAGTGTCATTTAAAAAAACATCAGCAGTCATGTCATGCATCGGGATGAATTTCTAAATGTAAATGAGATTCAGTAATTTATTTACATTTGTTTTCAGCACAACAAATGAGACATCACGTAGCTTCATAATTTCCCATGACCGAGTCACCAGCATGAGGTGTGTAATTTACCCTGATTTAAGATGCTTATCTAGATGTTCTTGCAACAATACCTGGTGGGGTTTTTTTATGCTACTTTTTGCTGGCTTTTAACCCATCTACTTCACCTCCTTCTCCATTTTTCAGTTGAAAAAGAAGTATATATGTGTCTGCTTCTTGAGGCCTTTTTCAGTAGAGCTCAGAGGGATTGCTTTGTTATCTTGTTTTGTATATTATTTTCCTTGTAATTTCCTTCTTATTTGATAAAACTTACACTTCCGGCAGCCACAGTAAACATATACTGATTTAGAATGTGATGATGCAGGAAGGAAGTGTTGATTGAGGACATTTCTGATGGAAAAATGATCATTCAGACATGAAACATGAATGTGAAGTGTTCTGCAGTCATTGGTTCTTCCCATTTCTTTCAGCTGAAATATGAAATCTTAGGCCTGGTCTTGGCTCTGCTCCTGACTTTGGGTTCCTGAAGTGTGGCTGAAGTGATACTTAGATTGAGAGGGGATGTGAATGCCAGTTTTCAAATAACGTGGACACAGTCATATATTACAAAACTCATTTATTTTAAGCCCATAGTTGGAACATTTAGATGTCTAACTACTTGTTTGAGTATTTCAGGTAGGTAGATGATTAAAGGTGCAATGTACCATGCATACAATTTTGTACCTCTTATCTTGCAGTCTCAGTTAAGGCCTGACTAAAAATCAGGGCAATAGCTTTTTCTGTTTTACAGGGTACAAACACAGGAGAACTGAGAGACTTTGGTGAAAGATACTGGTAGTTCAGCAGCAGTCCAAAATGCTATGCTATATGATTATGCTGTGGCAGTAGTTTGGAATGTTATCATGCAAAAAATACTGCATATCTTTATGGAGGTCAGCAGGGTTAACTGTCTGTGGGTGTTCTTTTCGCCTCTGAGAGGAAGCATGACATTTCTTTGTATTCATTCCCAAAGCAAAATTCAATGTCTTCCTTTAAACTGAAGAAGCACATCCCAAAAAACCCCAACCAGATTTGGACTGTTTTTTAAAGTGCATTGTACATACTAGTACCCAGTTGAGATTTAAGTTTGGGCCTGCTGGCCATTTGCTTAATGTTGCATGGGTCTAGCACCAAATTATACTGATAGCCTGTCTATTACCAAATTATTTACAGAACTGCAGTTAAGTTACAGAAATTTTCCGGACACAAGCAGTGCTCTGGGCAAGTTATTTCATCAAAGTTATTTTTCATGGTATACTTAAACAAAGTATTACAGGAACAACTTGAATCTTTTTTTGGTATGTGATTATGCATATGGGGTGACAGCCCCCGTTTTACAGATATCTATTGTTCTAGGTGGGAAAACAGAAAAAACCACATGAATATCACTGATCTCTGTGTTTGCCTCAGTTTGGAGCAAAAGTGCTATATTGTGGAAGTGCAGGACTAAGGCCAGCAGTAGGGCAGCCGTTTCTTCATGCTGTCAGCTCATTCAAGGTCTGGAGAGCTTTTTTTTTCCATAGACTTACAGCTGCACAACTCTGTGCACTTGTAAAATCAGGTTCTGCTCAAGCACATCAACTATCTTTACTAGTTCTCTGTCACATCCAGGCCCAGTCGTCACCTCTACTTTTATAATGAAGTGCATTTGCATATCTGAGGACAGTATAGACTTTTACTCCATTACCCCATCTAGCAAGATTTGAGCTGCTGTATGATTATGAAATGTAATAGAAATCCTAAAAGAAGCTCTAACTTCCCTGTTATAATTGGCATCCTTTCGAACTCTGTTTCAGAGTTTAGAAATATAGTCAGGGCAGAACATCTATATTTGGGTTTATATGTAATGGTCATACCTACCGGTTCACTTGGAAGAATGTTGGCATAGATCACTAGATGCAGTGTTTATGTTTAGCTCAGTGTTTTTTATCACTGCGTTTTTTTAGTGTTCCATTTTGTGTTTGCACTCTGAGACAGGAATGCCTTCCCAGCATGTGCACGGTTGTGTGCTTTTTGTTTAATGAATATAGAAATTCAGGTTTTAAACTGACTCCCATGCATAAATTCTACTGGGAAAACCGGTGTTTAAAATCTGTGTTTTCCAGACCTCTCTCCACCCATATTTTTAGGGTGTAACTCAGCTACGTTTAGATGGTAGACTTGAATGGGACCTCTGAACTCAGGGCCCGGATACTGAAAACGTTACACATATGAGGAAGAGCAGGAGTCTCAGAAGTATGTGAGAGCCGAAGGTCTTTGCAAACTGGTCATCCAGTTTAACCTAGTTTCCATGCAATACTGAGCTGTGTTTGTTGTTATGTGCAGGCTGTACAGGACATTGGGGCCAGACCTGGGGAACCCACTCTGGAATTCTGCTGGGTGAACTCAATACAGGCACATGAGAGGTGGGACTACAGTAGCTGGAGTTTCGTTATGTTATTTGAGGATTATTTTTTTGTTATTGGGAGTATTTAAATGTGTGTGAAAGCTGGATCTCTTTTACTCACGATCCTTAGCAGATACAAGTCTGATTAAGAGCCCCTGTAATTTAGAAATGCTCTTAAAGACAGGAAGGTACTTAAAACTGGTTTTGTCAACAAAATGGAGGAGCTGTGCTCTCGGGGCATATTAACAGTGGTGCCAAGATGGCCACCACTGCATAAATACTGGGAATTAAGGTTCTAAAAAACTCCAGAAGCTTCAAATTGTGTGTCTCACAATTTCTTTACTCCCCCAGTTGTAATCTATATCTCACTTATTGCTAGAGTCAACAGCCTAATAGTAATGAAAAATACAACCTTTCATCATCTATTGATTTTCAGTCTTCAAAAATTGACAGTAAGCTTTTTTTTTGTCCAAATTCTCAATAAATAGGAACATTTATTGGGGTTTCAGTTTTATTGTATTACATTAGAATATATTTTACTGCATATAGTGAATAAAGTAGTATCAGGAGGTATGTTTGCGTTCAGCAAGTAACTTTTGAAACTGCATAGCTTAACTGAGATATGTATACAAATTTGTAATACTAGTTTAATTTCGATTACAATACAGAATACTCAAGCTTGAGCTCATTTTTCTATTTATTTCATTATGGTCCTCTATCTAATGGAGAAGAATTTCCATAAAAAGTTATTACGGTACAACATCAGTAAAGGTGAACATCTGCTTTCTTCCCTGTCTAAGGGAGAGGGAGGAATTTTGTAGTTAAGTAAGCATCACACTATCTGGGCTTATTTCCTAGAAATGCACCAGACAACGTGGTACAGGTTGGGTGAGTCATAAATCCTGTCTACATGATATTACATGTCAAACCATGTGGTATGAATATCTTCTTTCGGAGTGACTATCGTTACCTTCTCTCTCCTTTTAAAAAAGGAGATAATCAAGAATATGATTTAGATGTGATAGACCTTGGGATGTGGATCCTGAGTTGGCTCCCCACTGCCGCCTGCCGTCACAGTGGTGGATTACCTGGTAGGTTTCCTTTCTAGAACCTATCAGGAGACACTGAAGAGCAACAATTGCCTCTTGCTTACTCTTGTGATGAGAAATGGCAATTTGATTATATTTTGGTTCCTGTTGTAAAAGTAGTTTGGGTTTTTTTTTCAATTAAGAAGCAAATAGTTTTATTCTAGTGACATTCATCCCCACAGCCAAAACCAGTAAGGTGTCAGTGATTTCCTGAGGTAGAGGTGACACTGCTGAGGTGGGGACGTACCAAACAACCTCTACTTTCAACCAACTGTGCCACTGCACCTCCAGCACTGGCCTTTGCAGACCCAGGTGGTTCTTCTGCTTCTAGCCTATCAAAGCAGTTATCCTGCCAGGCTTCTCAAATGACAGATTTCACCTAGATCATGAAGGTATGGCCGGTACACTATGAACATAGAGATGGTTCTGTCTTATGTTTTATAACCATTGCACTTAAGTGGAGAGAAAATTATTTGGGCAAAAGGCTTCATTCTTTGGTGAATTGGGTGTGATTCCACAAGGCACGGGCTCTTGCTTATAAGCGGCTGTGAATCTTGCTGTCATCTCTGCCTCACAGGATTTGATGCAGAAGGAGTTAATAGATATCCAGTAACCAAAGCCATTTATATCTCTCTTTATATACATAAGTGAAGTGGAGCATGTAAAATTGGAAAGTAGAACCAAACCTGAAATTCTGTAACTTTATGACTAGTATGTGTGTGTGTGTGTTATTTTCCTATGATCTTTAATTACATTCTATTCTGGAGGGGTGAGGGGGGTATGCTAATCTGGTGCACCAACTGGGGGAAAACCAAACTGTTTTACAGCAGAAGTCTAGATGACAGCACACAGCAAATGCAAAATTTGACATTCATATGAAAGTGAGCTAAGCAAGACCAATAGAAGAGAGCCAAAATGACTGCAGCAAGAGGAATAGAAATGGTTTAAGGAAACTACAGTTTTTCCATTTATTGAAATACCACAGCTGACCTTTAAGGTGATGGTGATACAGTGTAGATTTTGTAGGACAGCAAGAGAGGGATGGCTGTTATAAATGGAATATGTTATTGTATTCAGGTTCATGAGAAACTAGATTTAGAAGAGGATTGCCTTTCCTTCTCTGAACATAGAATATAGTGGGGTACGTCTCATTGCACTGAATGCAATGATGCTGCTTTCGGGACTACTGTTTGCTGTGCTTGCTAATGAATTTCTGAGGGGTGTTTGAGCCTGGATATTTACTGTAGAGATGCTTGCAGTCAGTTGGAAGAGGTGTGGCTGATTGTGAAGCTTAGTTCTGTGTACATACAATCCTGCTCTCTGTGATTCTGCCTCAAGTTGTGTATTCAATATCAGTCTGCAATAGTAAATAATTTGTAGGAGTCCAGCTGTGTCTTAAGGCTTCTCTACAAACAGAATCCAGGGTGCAAAGCCATGTGATACCCTTTTTCTTCTCTCACTGGATAAAATAGTCTATAAAAATCTATTCCCGCTTCCAGTCAAAACATTAAAGCTATTGAACTGGGTAGATACTTTTGGTGTGGCATAGCAAAAAAGTCTTCGCCCTGTTCTTTGTTTCTGATGTCTTCTTCATCCCCATGGCTGAGAGCTGGGTCACAGCACACTGCTCTACTCTTCTGCACCACAGGGGATGAATGTCCGTGTAGAAGGGCATGTCTTTGCTAAACAACTTGACTTAGCAGCACTATATGCTTGCGAAATGTAAGTATGTATTGGAGTAAGGGGTAAGCCGACTATTTAAAACCAGAATTCCCACTGCATTCTAGTGTCATGTTTGAAAGGCAAGGGAGAGTCTGACTCAAAGGTATCCTTGCCTTTCCACTCTCTTTCCCCCCCTCCCCGCTTCATGTTATTAGTCTACTATTCAAATATTACTGTCAAGTTTTGTCCCAGTGGATCACATGTTCCAAAAGACCTAAGTACTTGGCTGGAAGGAGGACCAGGGCAACTATGTTATGTGCTAATTTAAGACCTATGAGTGGCACGTGAGGGAATCTCTTCTGCTCCCCAGTGGCGCTAACCCGTGAACTGAATAATCATGGAGCCAGTGGGACAGTATGTCTTATAGCTCTCTGCACGAGCTGTAACTGGTGTGGATCCCTGGGGCGACATTGAGGATGGACTGAACTCTTGTGTGCTCAGATGTGTCGATTATGGACAGATCATCACTCAACACCCGTGTTTTTATCACTTTCTGGGCAGTTTACCTCTATCCCCAGGAACAGTAGTAACAGTGAACTTTAATCTAGATTCCAATTTTATATCTAACTTTTACGTGAACCCTTAGAAAAAGAAGATAAATTGTGCTTTGAAAAAGAAAATAAGTGAAAGGTGGAATGAGAGGGTGTAGCATAATCAAGATGCTTTTTTCTTGTTGGTAGATGCTAAGAAAGAAAAAGAACATACTATGGATCTTCTCCCCTTGCTCATTGTTTTTTGATCCAGCTCATTACACATGCTGGTCCCAACACCTTCAATCATTTCCTATCAGCTCTGTCGCTTGGAGGCCAGACTTAATTCCCGTACGTTTTAGGCTTGGGGCATTCCCTCAGGGCATCCTCTACATTTGTTACTTCTTACCACTCTCAGCTGGAGAAAGCACACTGCACTTTTGCATCCAAGCCCAACATCACGCTTAAGATCATACAAAGCCCACTTAAGATCATTTACATTTTTCATTAGCCTTCTGAAGTAGTTGCTAAAAAGGTACAGTGGCTTTCCTAGTTGTTTGAACTCTTTTGGAAGGCTGGCATTTTAGGTCACTAGTCCAGCAGTGGCCTATAATTGTTATGCAAAACATTGTACAAACATAACGGTAACTAACTGCACAATTAAGATTGGTTTCTTCTCATCATCCCATTATCATACTCATCCACACCTATAGTTAGCATCTGGCATTAATCAAGGTTGTATTTGTCACATTGATACATTCTTTTTGTAGTGAAAACACCTTTTGTATATCCTTTTTTTACTTAAGGATCCTGTCAGTGTGTTCGGTAAGCTTGAAAATGATGTTTAGAAAGCCTTGTAGTGCACGTCACTTTTTCAAATGTTTAATGGGAGCACAATGCAGTGGTACTGCAGGTTATAAACACAGCATATCTCAGAGTTCACAAAAGAGACCCAATACAGATCAGCAAAGGACCCTCCCTATTCTTAACAATGTTGAAATCAGTAATAGACTGTTTTGCTATCTTTTTAAAATCTGAGGCAAATAATGCAAGATAGCTTTTCTTCACAGTGGGCATTTCAAGGTCATCAGTCCTGTTAGCCTGACATAAGATGCATAATCAGTTCATTCTGGTAGTCTACATCAAAACCAAGCAAACCAAACCTATACTGAAAAGTGCAGGAGGCAGCAGGGAAAAGTCCAAGAAAGTCTGGAGCAAAATATGAGAAACTGCCTGGTACCCTTACTGCCAGACCTGGGCAGAAGGTTTTCTGCTTGAAGGTACTGAAAATATATTTTGCCACTCATATAGGGGCAGAGTGGGAGTGTCTTGGACTGTAAGTCTGAGGAGATCTGCAGCACCATAATTCTTCCTGGGAAAAGGAAATTATGTAAGTTTCTACTTCTGGAATCTTTCCCTGCAAATCTATAAATTTAAAGAAATAAAACACAAACAAAATTGATTTTTGAATGACAGTGAATTATTGTCATTAAAGGATATGTAGTTTTGTGTCAAGGGATAAAAAAAAAACCCTCAGTGTACTATGTGCTACTTTCTGAAGCATTACTTAATGTACCAGTCATTGCTGGGAACATGGAGTCCTTTTAATGCTAGTCAGGTAATATGTCATTCTCTCTGTAGAAACTGTGCAGCTGAGACATGAATTATATACTGATGTAGTTATCAGAAGATCATGTGGTAGCACTAATGTGAGTCACTACAGTGGAGTTTGCCCTGTTTGAAATTTTTACGTAATTAAATACAAGTGAGTCATTGTCCAAATTCTGCCAAAGTGCAGATTTCTTTAACATACGCAATTCGGCTTGCATATGCCTTCCATAGGGTGAGCATCTTTTGCTTTGTACACAAACCTGGGTTGACTCTGGTCTGGGAGCTCTTTCCTTTTGCCATTCTGCATGCAAGATTTCCATTGAAATCCATGGCAGCTTTGGTAAAAATAGCTGGAACACCCAGACCTTAAATAGACCTCTCTACTTCATTTTGTATTCTACTGGTAATTCTTTTAATACACATAGTTAGATCAATACAAGGATATTTTTGATTCTGTAATAACAGAGGATATGGCCTACATATCATGGTGAAGTACGTGCAGTTGCCTTCTGTGACATCTGTCTCTGTACCATCTGACATCTGTACCAAGGCAAAGACCAGAGAGAGGATTAGAAAGGTAAGGCATGTTTCTTTAAAGGAAGGCAAGATGGAGATGCTTACATAAATATTGTACTTTTTAAAATGATAAACATCAAGATGGTGGATGGCTTGGTGTTCAGAGATACTTAAAACTAATTGTTTTAGTTAAGATTAAATCCACCCTCCGTGCAGTTAGGTGCATCATTGATGCTTCTGAAGATTTCACAAATGATTTGGTTTATGAGGTCTGAAGATGATGATGTACCTACCAGTTCAGAGTTACTTGGTTGAAGAGGGGGCAGCTTTTCCTTCCCTTCATTCTTTCCTGCTTTCTTTCCTTCTTTTCTTCCCCTCGCCCTTTTGCTTGGCTGAGAATCTCATTGTTCTCATCTAATGCTGAAATGAAATGGAATAAACATCTGATTAACTATGACATTCAGAAATGGTTTGTAGTTTTACTGGGCAGAAAAGGGAAGAGTAGGTATCTGCAAATTTTGGAAAAATGGCTAATTAGCTCATGAGAGATAGCGAAAATGACTAAGGCTGCTCTGTTAATTTCTGAGTCACAGAGTAGATGCTATTTTTTTCCTTATTTGTCCATGTCTCCCTTAATAGGCATATTAAATAATGTTTGCTACTGTTAATTCTTTCCCAGGAAGGGAAGAGTTGGATTTATGTCCATTTCAGATTCACCCATAAGTTGATTGGGATGATGTATTTGATGAGCTGATTTTCAGAGTCATTGCCAGTCCTACTGTCAGGCAAGTTTTGTGTACATTACTGATTTACTTCAGATGTTTAGCACAAACTGTAAAGGGGATGACTAGTTCATTTCTTTGAGAGTTTCAGCCTCTCTCTGCAAGCTCTATATTTGTATTAGTATTATTAATATAGGTAGTATCCTGTTCTTGTAAGCTTTGAGTGTTACACCCGCTGGTTTCCTTCTGGACTGTAAAATAGTATCTTTGGAGCTCAGACTAAGAGGCTGTGTTACAGGACAAACTTGTCTCTTTTATTTAAATATCAGTGCTCCTGTAGAAAGACTGCAGTCTTACGCAAGAGGGCAGCATGTATACTAGCCCACCCAGCGAGTAGCCAGCCAAGGGAGTATGTTTCAAACACCCTCTGGGAGTCTTGAAAGCTGCCTTAGTAATTTATTGATGATAGAGTGGAGAAATATATTCATCCCATAGTCTCCCTCCCCACGCTTCTCAGCTTATACTGCCAGCAAAGGAAGAAGGAAGTTCCCACACCTTCACCTTCACTTGATGCAGAGAAAGGATTATGCAGGTAAGCAGTCCTGTGTGCTATGTCAATAAATAATCAAACTCAGGAGCATGTGATTTTTAACATCCTACTCCTTCCTATTCTATTTAAGTGTTCTACCTTGTTTTGTGATCTCTGAGCTTGTTCCTGTTAACTTTTTTTTCTCCCTAGTAAAAATCTTTGTTGAAAAAAAATAAAGCTGCATGAATGTGCCTGAATAGCGAAGCAGTGTCCTAAATGATGTAACTCAGGTTTTGGGAGCAGGACAATTGCAGTAGTGGGAGGGCTTCTTTTAGAATAATTAGTCTTGCTGAGAACCAGGGTATAAAAACCTGTGCAGAGCACAGTAATAATTCAGTTACACTATTTGCAGTATTCGTGTGCCTTCGCATAGCATAGCAGATCAGAGCAGGCGTGCTCACAATGATGGTCAAGGAATGATTTCATCTTTGCAGCCCTGTTCCGGGACTGTAGTACAAAAGTACGTGGGTTTCATTCTAAAGAATAAAATGACACTCATCTTCCATACTAAACCAGGAGGCCATTGAGATCATTAAGAATATTTTTTCCAAAGGAGAAATTTTTATTTCTGTTCATGGAGCCAAAGCAAGTTCTTGTGCCCTGTTACTACCTGGCACTTGCCCATCTAGGAGTGAACTCTGCTTCAGCTGCATGCACTTGCAGATGTTGGGATTTCCATTTCAAAGTACAAACAATTCTAATATTAAAAAGACTATTTCCCCAGTGGGAATATGTGTTGCATGAGCTTCTTGACTTTTCTTTTTTGTCTTTTGATCGTATATGATAACACCTTTAGATCTCTCTGTCAGGTTTTTTTTGTCAGCATCACAGTGGACAAAATGTCAGGAGAAGTTAAAGTAGAAAACGTCTTTAGAGAATAAAGGTTCTTTTCCTCCACCCACTATATGGTTGACTCTGCTGCTCTTTTCTGTTGGGGTTTAGTCTAATGGGACACTTCATTGCCTGACTTAAATTTACTTATCTGTTATATAAATAAGGGATAGTCTCGGCCATTAAGTAAATCTACTGATGGAGGCAAAGAGGATTTTCTAGAACACCTGTGTAGAACTCTGAGACATGGAGTTCAAAAACGTTTGATAAGGTAACCCTCAGCTGCTTTTTCCAATGACTTTTATCAATGAGCCCTAAAAGCATTGATATTTTCAGGCATTATAGCTAAAGAGAACTGCAATGTCCTTGAACTACCCACTAGCCAAAGGAACGACATCTCCAAACTCAGCTGGTCAATTGTCATGTACTGTCATATATGACTTGATTTTTCCTTTCTGTCTGGGATGTCTGACTAAAACTGGCTCTTCCCAGTACACAACACTAGTCTGGTACTGCTCTCAGGTGCTACCTGGGTTTGCTGTTGCCCTCAAAATATGTGATCCTATATTGTATAGGGAGGATAATCCTTTGTTTAATTTTTTTTAACGTTTTGAAAGGAAAATAGGGGTCTCATTCAGGTCTTTCCATTTTTGCATAGTAGAGTTGAACGACGTGTACATGTGTTAATTAAACATCCCTTCTTATCACTGTTTTGGTAAGTGTCCTGTAAATTTAATCACTGCGACACCTCTGTACACATTACAATCCTTTTAAAGATCTAGAGAAAAATCCTGATGGATTATTCAAAGCACTAAATCACACAGAATTACAGTAGTTATTAGAGGCATTAAAACCTGTGATAAGAAGCTTTATCATGCATTTTTGGGGAGGCTTAGTCTTTATCAGAGGTGACTGTAAATAGAAGTGAACAGTAAAAAAACTTGATAAGAGTTTGTTTTACAGTACATCAATATCAGGTACTATAATTACGGTATAATTACATTATAATTATTGTATAGTAGGTAACTACAGTATATTAGTTTTCTTATTTTTCTAATACTGTAGCTACCTGTGAGACGTGAGCCAACAAGGGGCTTTATTCTACTTGCATTTACCATGGGTTTATACATACATGGATGTGTACACGTATTTACATTATAGATGTGTTTTGACTAAATTCAGAGTTGAACCTGTTTACATGGAGAAAGAATGGGCAGTGTGACACACTAAATAGATATGTGACACACGATAAAGAGATATGATTTCTTCCACATATACGTTTTATCTAGACTCAGGACTATAAAAGAAGGGAATCGGATTTTAGCTCTGGTTATATTTAGCTAGCTAGTTTATTTTTTCCCCTCTTTTTTTTGGCATTGGAAAAGTTGTGGTATTCTTAATCACTTAGATAAACCTCTCAGTTACAGACCTACTCAGTGTGTGGGTGTTTATATCTGTACAATATTTATCTCTGTACATGGGCATCTGAATACAGAATAGATTAGATCTCTCTCAATTGTACTTGGGCTGTATATGCATGCCTGTGTTTACGCATTTCTGGTAGTAATCCTGAAATGTCCTGTCATTTTGGGCTGTAGGCTAAGTGAAGATAACCAATTAAGTATGACTTCTTTAATTTAATGCTGGTTACAATGTTAGAAGTTCCAGTTAATTAAAAATAGTCATGAACTGGCAGAATAAATGTTCATGTTGGAATTAAGACCTTTTGTTGATCGCAAGTGCTGAAGACGTAGTATAAAATATAGCCCATGAGGAGTGTGGAGTGACTTCTGCTCCCCACAGCTTTGGTGGGAGCTTGGCTATACCTCTGTGTGCAGATTTGGGTAGCCCACCCTAAATAAGACACAGAAAGTTTAGAGAAGGTCCAAAGTAAAAGCAATGAGAGTGAAAAGAGAGGGAGGAAATGTGACCTGGCAGGAAATATTGACAGACTTGTGGGTGCTCGGCCTGAAAAAGAGATGTCTGAGGGAGAACACAGTGACAGGCTGTAAGATTACAAAAGAGTGGTGGAAAAGAAAGTCAGTAATTTATTCTCCATCTCCATGGTGAGAAATGAGAGGGTATGGGAAGTAATTTGTTAAACAGAACCAAACAAATTCTGAGTAGGTATTAGGAATGACCTTCTAAGGTGAATAAAACAAAACACCAGAAAAAGGCAACTTGGTATTTCTTTTAGTGGAGACTTTTTCAGAAACAGACATAGATGGTCCTGCCTGGAGGCACAGAGGAGGTCAAAAGACATCAAGACATCTTAACAAAACTCCTAGTCCTGTTTTCTGTGATTTGACTTTTGACGATATGTTTGCGAATCATGAATGCAAGAAGGTGGCGTGTTCCAGTTTACTTAGCAGTGGGTCAGAAGAAAATTGTTTGGTCATCTGAAATAGAAGTTCTGTCTAGTAAAAGGCCTTGAAAAGAATTAGCATCCACGTGGGACTGATAAACTACTGCAACTCTTTGTTTCTATAAAGATTGGAAGGCAGATGCTACAGTGACTGAAGCTGGTGGCAAAACTTTCCCTGGCAGTAGTGGAACCAACATTAATTTATACATCAAAATACCTGTGTTTTCCTCATCTCTGTGAAGCAGTGCTTTCACATGGAAGGTAGAGTTTATACTGTTTAATAATAAATTATCCAGTGAGAATAACTGTCTCATTAAGAGACCTTTATAATGCATCCTGGTTTTTGCTGCAATAAATTTGCATTTATTTCTATAGTAGCTGGTGTTTAAAGTAAACGCTAAGAAGCAGTTATCCAGTTGGAGATAATTTTTTCTGATACATCAAAAATTCTTCCTGAAAAAAATGATGTTTTTTTTTTTTTTAGGCTGGATTTGTACAATTCAGCACAGAGAAATATTTTATTTGTTTTCCTTGTTTTTTGAACGCAACTGATGAATAAGTGCTATATTTACAGCTTTCTAACAGTACTACAAGAGGACCATTCTCTTGATCACATGGGAAGTATGTTGCATTAAGTGATCCTACTAAACCTACAGATGCTTTCCCTCTGGGAAATGTTTCAAACTGAGGCTATTTGAAATTGTAACTCCCTTTTAGGTATAGGTGATGCTCATGGCCCGTCTTCCACCTAGCCTATTATCAAATGATGTGCAAAATGCCAGACTGATGAATAACATTGAAGCACTGCACTATTGGGACAGAAATGTTCAAATTTTAAGGGCTAATTTGGAAGTTCTTGGTTCCTTTGCAAGTATTTAGAAGAAAACATGAACAGAAAGATGCTGAGGTTGCTGTTTATGGCTGAGGCCACTTTCATGCAGTCCACTGAGTGTATTTACAGTGCTCATTATATTGCTGTGGGCTTTGGTCTCCATTTCAGAAAGAAAGGGGTCTCCAGTGATTATCTGAACACCATGAAAGAAAGACTTTTAAAATTTCTTTTTAGTCTCTCAGTGTTTTTGATGTTAAGGATTTTAAGGATATAGTTTTATAAAAAATTGTTTTATTTAGAAAACATTCTTTTTACAGAGGTACATTAGAGAGGAAAGGTTAGGATTATTTAAGGGAGGGGAATTAATTGTGTCACTTCTATGGACATTAGGCAAATTGCCTCACTTGGAGTTAAGAGGCAACATGGGAGCATTTAAGTTTAGGGTGCCTGCAATGCACTTTATGATAGTCTTAGCTTACGACCTTATATCATTTTATTTCTCTATTAAAGCAATACATACCACACCAAGACTGGGATTGTGCATGGTGTGGTAGTTAGCACCTCATGTCCTGAAGACTACGTGGTGTGTGATAAACCAGTGAAGGAAGAATAGACTACTTGAGAAGTTTGTATGATAATCCCAGAAACAAAGATGATATCTCATATGTGGTGGGGGGGAGAGATGTAAATAAGATGGAAAAATGTCTAAGTCAGAATTAGGTTGTTTGTGTTTTTGTCTGTAAATTTATTTTCAACGGTACAGCAGATGCCACAGTAAAGAGAATGGCTTCAAAAGTAATTATGGGCCATCCATAAATACTGACTCCAGAGGTAGTAAAGACCTTACAGGTCAGTCCAGTGATGGTGCTTAGCATTTATGCGCTAATTTGGCATTTCTCAAAGGAGCGCTCCGATATCTAGGAACAGACTGTGCTGACTCGGAACACTCTCCTGCCTTGGGGAGTAGGGAGAGCAACTGGTGAAATACATTGTTTCTGAGTTTTATTTTACGTGAAAAAAGTTGTCCCAGGACGAACAAGAGGATACCTTTGGACAGTAGCACTACTGAGTTGTTTTTTGCAGGGAGCAAATTCCGACCCTGCTGATGAGTGCTTGCTTTAGGCTGACACCGTGGGGTATTGCTGCTTAGGAACTTAGGTAGAGGTAGTTTATGGCTCCTAGATAGTTTTTGGTGCATGTTATGTGCTACAGTCCTTTGGAGACAGATAACCTGTGTTGTGAGTAGAGATTGCAGCTCTAAGCTTCTGTGGATCTTCAAGTCAGAAACTGAAAAACATACCAAGTTTCGACATTTTCAGGGTTGGAAAGCAGCAGTATTGTCAAGATTACTGCGTGTAACAGATGAATAAGTTCTTCTCCAACTTTTAGGTATATAGGTGCTTCCTTTGACTCCAGCCGAATCCTGCATTTTGTGGGATTGATATTTCAAGTACAGTTGCTTTTGAATGAGAACAAAGCTTTCGTTGGTACTGTATTGCAAATCAAGCATGGGCTCTTGAACAGACAATTTTATGAAGGCAGCTCTTTTTCACAATAAAAATGTAGTATGTTCATGCAACAGCCAGGTCTTATATTGTCTTTACATACAATAGCATATCAGCACTTTATCCTCAATAAGTTTTCCTTCACAAGAATTTAAAGCTTCAGTTATGTGATGTAACATAAGGCCCAAGATGACAAAGAGGCCTAGATCACTGAGGATTTGTATATTTTAGGCTACTTGGTGCAGTGAGATTCACCAGTCTAAGCTGCATTTCTGGAAAGATATTACTGCCCCAGTTCACCTAAATGGACATTGACTTGCCTGCTCAGTATAAGCCTTTAATTGTTACATTTGCTAGTAATCTGTGTGATCAAAGGTAAGTATAAAAGGAGAAGGAGGAGAATGACAAGGTCTTTATGGAAAGCTGTGAAGTCCAGTGCAGGTTACAGCCAATATTTTACGTAAGCAGGAATAAGCTGGGCAGTGTGTCCATGGACAATCATTAAATCGATTAAAGGCAAAGGCCAAGGAGACTTGCAAAGCCCAGGGCGGCACCAAGAACCTCCAAAAGGAGAGTCAAGCTCTCTAAGGTCAAAGACAGGTGAGAGGCAGCCAAGCCAGAGCAGCTCAGCAGAGCCCACAGGCATGTGCATCGCTCTTGGTCAGGCAGCTGTGGTAGGGAGCTAGAGAGGGTGTTTTTAAACCGCTTGTGCATGGGTTTTTCTGTAGGTAGTGTCTCATGTTTATCTTTGGAAGAATTTCAAAAGAGAACTGCCACCTTTTGAGTGAGTTCAGCCCTGAATGCAGCTCTGCTTGAGCTGTTGGTAGACCAAATGTGCTTTAACTCTGTAAGGTAGAGCCTAGGAAACCAAATTTCTGCATCTAGTGTTTGGCTGCTAATGTATGTAATGGATTACTTTGTGTAAGTTTGGCATTTTTATGATTTGCCATTACTTTTGAATTGAGCATGTGTAACAGTGGGGCACTAAGATCCTCAACTGAGGGCACTCCTCTAGATGAAGAAGTGTTACCTACTATTTCTGCACTTGATATTTTCCCTAATATTAAATAAATAAAAACACCAAAGGTTTTTCCGAAAGATTTTGAAAAGCAATTTTAGCAATTTTGTTTCCAGCAGAATCATTGGAAGAACAGATTACTCATTTCTATGGAATTATGCTTCCATTCCTGGATTCTTTTTATTAATTTTATTTTTAAGTAAAAAGTCATGTTGTCTGTTCACATTTGGTTTTAGGGTTCTCATAACTATATGGGAGATCCTTCCTATGTTGAGAGTTATTTCATGTCCTCTGTTTTGTTTCCACATCTGTAAAACAGAAATAATGGTACTAGCTCCTGGTGTACAGTTCTCTGAGTTTATTAATTAAAGCACTGTTGGAAACTTAGGTACTGTAATGCTTACAGCACCAAAATGTCAGTTTTAAACACTGAAATGATAGTTGTGGGTTTTTTTTTTTTGTCCGATTATTTCAGTGGGAGAAGTGTAAGTTGGGCATAATTACTACAGAAGTTAATATCTTTAGTTATCCTCCCAGGAACTACAGTTAGTCAATTGACTTAGACACTTGTGGGTCTTAAAGCATCAGGTAAACTTTTAAATTGGCTCCTGCCACTCTTAGTATGCCAGACATATTTTAAGTGACCTTACAACTGCAGTAACAGTAGAATGTATTTCCAGTAGAGGAGATTTCCTGGAGGAGCCTTCCTTTCATGGGACACCTGATGCATAACAACCCATGCCTGCAGTTTGCCAGAACTGCAGGCCCAACCTCAATATCATCCCTGGAGCTGCATGGATGGTTGTGCAGAGCAGAGCTGGCAGCACAGATACTGTGACGTGTGTCTGCTTTCTGGCTGCTAAGTTAACAGGAACACATTTTATGGGTGCAAATTGATACTGGAAGAATAGAGAGGGTTTTAACACCACCTGCAATGTGTATAAATAAATAGCAAGAAAAAGGAACACAGCTTGACATAGCTGAAATGTCCCTATGTGTGATTAAAAATGTATACCTTCATTTGTCTTCCTTCATGCAGCCAAAGCGTAGTAAAAGAAATATGTCTGCTAAGGCACCCAGAATTTCTCCCAAGAAAGTCAGCTTCCAGAAATGAAATGGAAAAATAAATTAGGTAAGAGTGATGACTGAGAAAAAAGTGAGCTTTATAGCAAAAAGCCAAAACTGTGATCTCAACATATGCAATCTTTTTTCAGAACAGGAGTCAAGGAGCAGTAAGTCGTTAAGTTATCACAGCAGAGGACACCATCTAAATATGTAGATAGATTAAAAAAGGTTTTATTTTCTTCTCACTGTAGCTGCTGTGTGATTTTTGGTTTTGTGACTTTTTGCACATTGTTTACACAAAAATCACATTATTCTCCCGCTACTGACATAGCTGATGATGTTAATATGCCTGCTCGGGGCCTGTTCCTCAGAGAGGCAGAGCACGGAGAACTTTCTGATCATCTCGGGTTGGTTGATAGGACTGATGCCAGGATTTTGGGACCAGCTGCCTTCATGTTGAGCTCTCTGAGCTTTGTCATGGGAAACAAGATTTGGTACTCAAGAAAAAAGGACCTCATCCGAGAACCTCTGTGCAGGGTAACTCTCCCTTTTCCTTAGGAAAACTATAGCATTCTCTCTTTTCTGGAAAGAATTACACTTCTCTGAGTGATAGTCAGGAGGCTGTCTGGCAGGATGCAGAATATGGAAACAAATTAACCCTATCTGTGCATTTAGTAGCAATGTTAATTCTTTCCCAGGCAGTGGTTACAGTGCAGGTCTGTCTTTTTGAGTGACATTAAACTGTCTTCAAGGTAGATCACTTCCAAAATCCCATTCAGATATAGAAGAGGGATCATCTGAAAGAAGCCGGTGGCAGCAGGACTGGCTGAACTCGCACTTGCCTTGAACAATGAGCACTGCTCTGAGTAAGACGCCAGGGAAGGACTTTGTGTGGGAAAATAAGGAAAGCATTGACAAGAGTGAGACTACACACAGAAAAAGGAAAGCTTATTTCCTTAAGAGATGCCATCATTCTTTATTAAAGGAGTATTGTAAGGAAACATATAAGATTTAAAAAAATTACCTCTAGCAGAAGCAATACAAAAGGAATTTCTCATAGGAAAGGAATGCTAACAGAACTATTTTCATTATATAAAAACATTCCAGTGTTGTGCTTGCAGCCTGTGAGGAAAAGGGGAAGAAAGAAAGTGAAACTAATGGGGAATGGTTCAAACTGTCTTCCTTGTATAGGCTAAGAGCAATGAGAGGTTAAAAAAAATAATTCAATTAATTAACAGTGCAGTGTATAATTTTATAACTGTTTAACATGGAAAATACTTGTTCTTGTGTGTGTGGATGCAGCCTTTTTAAATTTTTCTTCGGTTTTAATCTGTTTTACTTCTAAAGGCAGTAGTTTCGTCTGCTTTCAGCAGAGGAGACCACTCACTGAGACCCCCTGTTTATGGCACACGTCACTGGAGATTTTGGCAGATATAGGCATAAAACCAGCAGAATATATACTATAGCTCTGCATTTCATTTCTAACAATTAATCATTTGCTAGTTCTGAGCAAAGGTTCTGTATTCAGCCTTGTGCCAAATGTTGTTAGCATTAAAACTGTACCATGCGTTAAGTCTCTGGGCTTAACAGATGCAGATTGGCTACTTAAATGTATTTTTTTCTCTGCCAGGTACTTTGTTCTGGCTATCTACTCCATAGCTGTTGTCCCAGCAATCTGAGTAATCTCATTCCTTCCCATGGCTCTTAAGCATCAATGTTTTCATCAGAAAATGTGTAGTTCTTTTCATCCCATGGGCAGCTAGTGGCAAAGAGTGTGGGGAGCAGTATGTGAGCTGGGACATTTTATTGGGGAAGGCTCAACCAAATAAATGGCATAGTACTTATGCAAGATGCAGAGGAAAAGTCCTGAGCCAGGGCTGAGTTCTCCCCACATATTGTCTTTTCAGAGACAGTGGGGTGGGAGAGAATGTGCCCAGCAGCACGTGGCGTGGAGGTGGTGCCTCCAGTGTGTCTCTTCATGCCAAATGTAGCCACAGGGAATAGAGTTTGCTAGGAGCTTCCACCAGCTATGGCGATCCACTAGGTAATGTGTTCATGACTGTCATGGTTTACTACAAGGTGGGTAAAAATTAAATGCTCTGGTTTTTGATTCGTGTAGTTGTGACTCAGTTGACTGTAGGAGACGTACTTTTGATATGGAATGGCAGAAGTGGAGGTATGTGAGAGCTATCATATAAAGTGGTATAAATTGGATCACATTTGGGTCTTTTGTGTTGTCTCAGTGCCCAAGGATGTCTTAGGTTGTAACACCCATTAGCAACATTGGGAAAATAGGTGTGTAATTCTCACTTTGGAGGAAAATGCTTTCCTTAGTGTCCATGTGCCAGCTGCATCAACTTAGAACACTGTAAGGAGCTCCATTAAGTTCTATTGGGTCCATAATCTGCACATTAAGAAAAATTTACATGATAGATGGAGCTGTTAAAGTCTAATTGAGTAATCAAAAATTAGTTAATGTGCCAAAATATGTATTTAGCTGATAAACTCTAATGGTTCCAAAGGATTCTAGTATTAATAGAAGGCATGCTTGCACATTAAGGAGTTGAGAGTAAGATATTGCTCTTGTAACACTTGTTTCAAACAAAGATCCCAAAGCACTTGACAGATATTAAATCACTTATGGATTTGATTTTTCCAAAATATGTCTATCCAAGGCTCTTAGGGAATATATGTTAACAATAATGTCAAATTTGCACATAAATAATGAATTACAATTTTCCCCCACTTCCCATGTCTATCAAGTGCAATAATAACTCCTGCCCTCAAACCCAGTTAAAATCTCTCTAGGTTGGATCTTCTTTAATTGAACCATATTATGTCCCTGTGATATACTGTATCCACTGTAAGACAATAAATAAGTTGAACGCCACTGAAATGAACTGGTTTGAAGAGGGTTATGAGTAAAGTCAGTGGCAGAGTCAGTAAAAGAACACAGCATTGCTGGTTACTTCTCCTTTACCAGGCAGAACAAACAACACATCAATTTTGTGTTCACAGGGCCATATGTTTTGGCATTCTGCAAATAGCTTCCTTGGCTATTTGTTCAAATTTCATTATTTTTTTTAAGTGGAGGAGATTAATGAAAATGTTAAAATAACTCTTTTGTTTAATAGTTTCAAAGTGTCCTAATGTATTACTAGCATGCTGCTCCCACATTATAATAGCATGTGGTTCTGTGTTTCTACAGTGTAAAAGGGACCTCCTCCAAGAGACTTTTGTAGGCTTTTCTAGAGTTCAAACAGATAATGATAGCTTTACCTTAAGATGGAAAGAGGTTATCCTTGTTTTATGTATTAAATGGAGGCAGATAGGTAAAACCTGTGACAGAAGCAGATCTAGACCACAGGCTCAGATGTTGCTTTGCTGCTCTGACTATTGGACCCCAGCACAGAGATGTGACCTGTTAAAAACAATTTATGCTTTGCTTCATATATAATATGCTTTCAGTTTTTTATGGGATTTGTAACAGTAACTATCCTGAGTGTATTTGACCTGTTGTGCTCTAAAAGGCCTAGGGACATCTAGAAGTGCTAGACAAAGGGACAAAGTCCTTTATGTTTGACTAGGCATGACTTTGAGGAGGGAAAGAGAACATCTCCAAGAAGACTCAGACTTAGGGTAGTCTAATCCTATCTCCATACCATGTAAATATTTAAAGATGAAATGCAAAAGCCATATTGTTGAATTTCCTAGTTTGAATGACTGTCACATTTTTAATGATAGTTGAATAGTTTTGTATTTTATTTATGTGGTGTCATTTGTTTCCTTGCCTCTGAATTTGAAAATGTATTTTCCTGATATCATTAGTTGAAGGATGTTAGACAACTGCATGTTTTCTCTTCCACATAAATAAATAAATAAGCCAAATGCCAGGAATGTTTGTTGTCTAATATACATAGATCCAAATGTATATCAAAATGCTGTTTGAAACAGATCAGTCAGTGTGACATTTTCTGACATCTGCTTAGAAAAAGAGCAGAAAAAAAATGTTTTATATAGAAAAAAAAAAACAGAAACAGTCATTTGGCTTTTTGGGAAAGCTCGGGCCTGAGAAAGGAAAAGGCAAAACAAAGGTGAGGAATAATGAATTCATCAAGCTGAAAATACACAGGCCAATGGAGCGCTTAGATTTCAATAGAAAGCAAATGGAAAGAGAGCCCCCATTACTGTTGAGGTACACTGACACAGCTCCACTAATCGCTTGGTCATGCTTGGTGGACAGTAACTTATCACGGGCCATGACATGTTAAGAACAGGTGCCGGGGTTTGTTGTAAGAAAAATTATGCATTTAACATCCACAACCAAGATTGTCCCCGTCCTTTACCTTGTATCCCTGCACTCAAGTCCATCCCTTTCTGCAAGGGAATAGCATTCCTGACAGCACAGTCGAGCTCCAGCAGACCTGGGCAGCTGATAACAATGAGGGTATGTTTTTGTTAGGGTATGACTGAGGTGGTAATAGACAAAACTGGCCTATTGTGGCAATTAAACATATGCTGCTAATGAGAGATGGTGCTGTGATCATCTCAATGGAACAAGCAGATCGGTACAGGTGTGGTAGTGCACCAGAAGAAGGAGAGTGGGAGTACTTACTATTATTGGCACAGGTAGCTTGAAAAAAAGCAGGGTAATACTTCAATACCATAATAGAAGTAAAATGCTGGATGTTTTTCTTCTGCTTCAGTTGTTGTTGTAAAAGGTATTATGGGCTCCTTCAGCAGAGCTTCCTGTCCATCCACAGCATTGTCGTACGAGATGAGCAGCTAAGTGTATGGTAGAGGCACTAATAAAAATCCTGCATTTAATATAAGTCAGGGTTTACATTGGACAGGTCTTGAAATATTTGTCGCTCTTAAGGGTGTACAGAGTGAAATATCTAAGAGGCTTCTAGGATATTTGGATCATGAATTCATTTTTTTAAATAAAGGATTTAAATAACCTTTTTTTACTCAGATTTTGAGCAGTCTGTCCCACCAAATTTGTCACCCCTTTGAACAAAATTTGTAGTACTTACTAGCTTCAAAATTCAAAAAAGTGTTGACATTGCTTTTAAGTGAGATATGTCCCTTCTCTTAAAAAAAAAAGAAAACAAAAACAGCAAACCAAAATCCTAAAATCTCTTAGGTTTTCTTTTGGAAAACTGACCATTTCTATTTTAACAAAAGGAAAGACACTGAATCGAGTAATGCTGGGTTGGGACAATAATAGTCTCTTGAAACTTGCTATTGTAACATTGAGGAAAGTCTCCTCAGAGCGCAGTCCTTCAAGGTAGGTAAGCTTTGTTATGCTCATTGATTAATGCAGTGGATGGGAGCTTGGAAGAGCTGGGCTCTATTCTTGGCCCCTGCCACAGACTTCCTATGTGCTGATGAACAAGTATTTTAGACCAACACTTTTTCTTTGTGAGAATTTTCTTGCATTTTAAATCTGTGGGGAATGAAATGGAACGGACATCTAGATTCATTTCCCTACCTCCGTCAGTAATAGATGAAATGGAGAGGATATAGAAACATGTTTAAAAGATCAAATCAATGCACTTACTTTGTAACCAGGAACTAAAGGGAACAAGCTGTTGTTTTTTTAAAAATACACATCCCCTTTTTTCCCCAGCTTCCCTCTGAGATAAACCTTTAAAATCAAGAAATTGCCTGTCCACGTGAGGTTTTTTTTCTGTCACATATCTTAATTAGCTCTACAAATTACACTACCTACTTTCACTTTCCAATCTGTTAATTAGTCCCATACTACTGTGAAGTGAGCACTGAGAAAATAGCCATCCTTCATTCGTTGTGTTATAATACAGGACATTACCTTCATTCAGACTTGAGGACTCTTCATGTTCTTTATGAGCACATGGGTATCTGGTAAGGCCCCTGAATTTATTTACAGATTTGTATTATTTCTGTATAAGAAAGAGTGTAATGTCCCAAACACATACACATGTGCGTATATATTCACACAACATTTGTAAATCTGGAATACTGATCTGTGATCTGCTCTAGGGTGTTCCTGTAAGATTGAACTAATATTAAGGAAAGAAGGAGACTAGGAGACCAGAATTTAATTTAAAAAAAAAATCCCGTGGACTTAACACAGAAATAAAGAGCTGAGAATTTTTTGTCCTCTGTCAAAAAGAAGAAACAGTAATGAAGAAACAGTAAATTGAACTTAGCCCGCTCTTTCAGCACGACATCCCAAATTCCTTGAGTTAAAAATTAGTCTGGATAGCTAGCAGATTTACCTACAAAATTACCATTGCTCCTGCAGTCCTTATTCAGATGAGATGTTATTTTTCTGTTAAGGCATGTATATGAGCTTGTTAACTGAACCCATAATTAACAGACTTCTAACATCTAGAGCCCCAAGTATGTTAAAATTATAATATCTTGAGGGTGTTGGCCTGTGAAAGCAGAGGATTTGAAACGTCTTACTTGTAAGTTTTCCAAGTAGCCAGAGCAACAAATATAGTTTGGAAATTTTCTCGTCAGTGAAAACTGTCTAACAGTATCAACATTTTTGTTACTAGTTTTATTCTTTGTAAGCCATCTCCATGTTGTGAGGATTGAGCTGAAACTGATGGTCTTTCCTACTGCCTAAGTGTTTTCTACCACCAAAAGACCACAGACCACCTTGTGTGAGAGGCAGTCTGCAATTGGAACAAAGCAGTGGAGGGGATGGAAAAGTAGAGAGTTGTGGCACAGCATCAAAGTGCAGGTAGGTAACTGCGGCAATACCCACCCTCCAGAAAAATGTGATCCTGTGTAGTCCTGAGTTTCCACAAGTCTAACTTATTATGATATCAGTTATGCAACATCTCTCCAATGAATTAAAGGAAAAATGATTGAGTTTTGGCCAGGCATAGTTAATTTATCTTAATATAGATGAACCCTGTATACTAATCTTCAAGTTTAGGTTATGTTTCCCATTGTGATATCTGATAATCTTTAACTATCTATCATGAGAACTTTCAGTTCCTCATTTAAAAAGCAGTAGAGAATTCAGTATGCCAATTTTATCTGCTTTAAAAAAAAAAGTTTACCTTTTTCTCTGTACTTTGTCAAGCTTATTCGATGTATTACCAAAGTTGAGTAAAATGGTAGGTCATTCAAAGAAGACCACGTGGTATGGTATGAAGGTTGTTCTTTCAGGTTCATAAAGTGATCTGATTTCATTTTGAGTTCCCAATTGATGTTTGTTTTTATTTAAAATGTCTGTAAGGGTAACTGTTCAGAATGTACTATCCAAGATAATAGCATTAACTGGCATGGCTGCAAAATCAATAATAGTAACAAAAATATACCTCTACTGATTAAGAGTGACATAAAATAAATTTTTAACTAAAATGGATATAGTCAACAGTTTGAACACGTGTCTTAAATACTGTAATGCAGTTCATAGTTATTTTAACTTTTAGATAACTTTTTTAAAAATAACCTTTGAAAATGTGTCTTGTGTTTCTCTCTTTAAAGAAAGGCAAACAAAGCTAACCTAGAAAGTATTTTGCTCCCTGTAATAGAGCCTCCACTTGCAAAAATAAACCTTGTAACAAAATTGTCGTGGACTTCACCTAGAGGAAGTAATTGAAAATGGTAATTCAGAAAACACAGACTAGCTTTGAAGGACAGGTCTTTGTCATCAGTCTTCATGAGAAACAGCAGAGCAGAAATAAAAATAGATCATTGACCAAAAATATCCTTTTCCAGCTGGGTCATTTAAAGAACTGTCTTTTTTTAATCGTGCATACAGCTGATTCCAAAACTACCCCAAAAAGGGGCCTAACTCCAAGGTCAAATACTCTGGAGAGTTTCGTTGTTGTTTGCTTGCTTTGGAATTTTTTTGAGAGCAAGACTAGTTACAGGTAAGAAAAAGAACGATTAGCGGAAAAGTAAAGCCTGAAGTTGAGTCTTTAAGTCAGGTACGCAATTGTATGTTCATCAAGCTGTGACAAGCACCAGGGCATGTGCATCACAGTCATGTAATTTCCAAACCTAAGAGATTCCTACTGCAGCTTTTTGACGTCTTCCCTGCACTGACTTATGGTTTTTGGACTTGACATGAAAATCCAGATGCGTAGGCCATGTCTGTTGATGGTACTGCATTAGCTGACCAAAGCTGATTTTTGGTGTCCTTCACGTAAGAAATCTAAAGGCTTTTAGGAACTGAGTGGCAACACTGGGCACTCAGCATAACATCATCATAGAGACATAGGTCAACAATATGGCAAGTTAATTTTTACCTCATTGTAAGGGAAAAATAAAGGCACTTAGCTATTAAATTAGAGGTCTTC